>OY986042.1:107492865-108092865 GCA_963920215.1 Nineta flava
ATAATAATAATAATAATAATAATAATAATAATAATAATAATAATAATAATAATAATAATAATAATAATAATAATAATAATAATAATAATAATAATAATAATAATAATAATAATAATAATAATAATAATAATAATAATAATAATAATAATAATAATAATAATAATAATAATAATAATAATAATAATAATAATAATAATAATAATAATAATAATAATAATAATAATAATAATAATAATAATAATAATAATAATAATAATAATAATAATAATAATAATAATAATAATAATAATAATAATAATAATAATAATAATAATAATAATAATAATAATAATAATAATAATAATAATAATAATAATAATAATAATAATAATAATAATAATAATAATAATAATAATAATAATAATAATAATAATAATAATAATAATAATAATAATAATAATAATAATAATAATAATAATAATAATAATAATAATAATAATAATAATAATAATAATAATAATAATAATAATAATAATAATAATAATAATAATAATAATAATAATAATAATAATAATAATAATAATAATAATAATAATAATAATAATAATAATAATAATAATAATAATAATAATAATAATAATAATAATAATAATAATAATAATAATAATAATAATAATAATAATAATAATAATAATAATAATAATAATAATAATAATAATAATAATAATAATAATAATAATAATAATAATAATAATAATAATAATAATAATAATAATAATAATAATAATAATAATAATAATAATAATAATAATAATAATAATAATAATAATAATAATAATAATAATAATAATAATAATAATAATAATAATAATAATAATAATAATAATAATAATAATAATAATAATAATAATAATAATAATAATAATAATAATAATAATAATAATAATAATAATAATAATAATAATAATAATAATAATAATAATAATAATAATAATAATAATAATAATAATAATAATAATAATAATAATAATAATAATAATAATAATAATAATAATAATAATAATAATAATAATAATAATAATAATAATAATAATAATAATAATAATAATAATAATAATAATAATAATAATAATAATAATAATAATAATAATAATAATAATAATAATAATAATAATAATAATAATAATAATAATAATAATAATAATAATAATAATAATAATAATAATAATAATAATAATAATAATAATAATAATAATAATAATAATAATAATAATAATAATAATAATAATAATAATAATAATAATAATAATAATAATAATAATAATAATAATAATAATAATAATAATAATAATAATAATAATAATAATAATAATAATAATAATAATAATAATAATAATAATAATAATAATAATAATAATAATAATAATAATAATAATAATAATAATAATAATAATAATAATAATAATAATAATAATAATAATAATAATAATAATAATAATAATAATAATAATAATAATAATAATAATAATAATAATAATAATAATAATAATAATAATAATAATAATAATAATAATAATAATAATAATAATAATAATAATAATAATAATAATAATAATAATAATAATAATAATAATAATAATAATAATAATAATAATAATAATAATAATAATAATAATAATAATAATAATAATAATAATAATAATAATAATAATAATAATAATAATAATAATAATAATAATAATAATAATAATAATAATAATAATAATAATAATAATAATAATAATAATAATAATAATAATAATAATAATAATAATAATAATAATAATAATAATAATAATAATAATAATAATAATAATAATAATAATAATAATAATAATAATAATAATAATAATAATAATAATAATAATAATAATAATAATAATAATAATAATAATAATAATAATAATAATAATAATAATAATAATAATAATAATAATAATAATAATAATAATAATAATAATAATAATAATAATAATAATAATAATAATAATAATAATAATAATAATAATAATAATAATAATAATAATAATAATAATAATAATAATAATAATAATAATAATAATAATAATAATAATAATAATAATAATAATAATAATAATAATAATAATAATAATAATAATAATAATAATAATAATAATAATAATAATAATAATAATAATAATAATAATAATAATAATAATAATAATAATAATAATAATAATAATAATAATAATAATAATAATAATAATAATAATAATAATAATAATAATAATAATAATAATAATAATAATAATAATAATAATAATAATAATAATAATAATAATAATAATAATAATAATAATAATAATAATAATAATAATAATAATAATAATAATAATAATAATAATAATAATAATAATAATAATAATAATAATAATAATAATAATAATAATAATAATAATAATAATAATAATAATAATAATAATAATAATAATAATAATAATAATAATAATAATAATAATAATAATAATAATAATAATAATAATAATAATAATAATAATAATAATAATAATAATAATAATAATAATAATAATAATAATAATAATAATAATAATAATAATAATAATAATAATAATAATAATAATAATAATAATAATAATAATAATAATAATAATAATAATAATAATAATAATAATAATAATAATAATAATAATAATAATAATAATAATAATAATAATAATAATAATAATAATAATAATAATAATAATAATAATAATAATAATAATAATAATAATAATAATAATAATAATAATAATAATAATAATAATAATAATAATAATAATAATAATAATAATAATAATAATAATAATAATAATAATAATAATAATAATAATAATAATAATAATAATAATAATAATAATAATAATAATAATAATAATAATAATAATAATAATAATAATAATAATAATAATAATAATAATAATAATAATAATAATAATAATAATAATAATAATAATAATAATAATAATAATAATAATAATAATAATAATAATAATAATAATAATAATAATAATAATAATAATAATAATAATAATAATAATAATAATAATAATAATAATAATAATAATAATAATAATAATAATAATAATAATAATAATAATAATAATAATAATAATAATAATAATAATAATAATAATAATAATAATAATAATAATAATAATAATAATAATAATAATAATAATAATAATAATAATAATAATAATAATAATAATAATAATAATAATAATAATAATAATAATAATAATAATAATAATAATAATAATAATAATAATAATAATAATAATAATAATAATAATAATAATAATAATAATAATAATAATAATAATAATAATAATAATAATAATAATAATAATAATAATAATAATAATAATAATAATAATAATAATAATAATAATAATAATAATAATAATAATAATAATAATAATAATAATAATAATAATAATAATAATAATAATAATAATAATAATAATAATAATAATAATAATAATAATAATAATAATAATAATAATAATAATAATAATAATAATAATAATAATAATAATAATAATAATAATAATAATAATAATAATAATAATAATAATAATAATAATAATAATAATAATAATAATAATAATAATAATAATAATAATAATAATAATAATAATAATAATAATAATAATAATAATAATAATAATAATAATAATAATAATAATAATAATAATAATAATAATAATAATAATAATAATAATAATAATAATAATAATAATAATAATAATAATAATAATAATAATAATAATAATAATAATAATAATAATAATAATAATAATAATAATAATAATAATAATAATAATAATAATAATAATAATAATAATAATAATAATAATAATAATAATAATAATAATAATAATAATAATAATAATAATAATAATAATAATAATAATAATAATAATAATAATAATAATAATAATAATAATAATAATAATAATAATAATAATAATAATAATAATAATAATAATAATAATAATAATAATAATAATAATAATAATAATAATAATAATAATAATAATAATAATAATAATAATAATAATAATAATAATAATAATAATAATAATAATAATAATAATAATAATAATAATAATAATAATAATAATAATAATAATAATAATAATAATAATAATAATAATAATAATAATAATAATAATAATAATAATAATAATAATAATAATAATAATAATAATAATAATAATAATAATAATAATAATAATAATAATAATAATAATAATAATAATAATAATAATAATAATAATAATAATAATAATAATAATAATAATAATAATAATAATAATAATAATAATAATAATAATAATAATAATAATAATAATAATAATAATAATAATAATAATAATAATAATAATAATAATAATAATAATAATAATAATAATAATAATAATAATAATAATAATAATAATAATAATAATAATAATAATAATAATAATAATAATAATAATAATAATAATAATAATAATAATAATAATAATAATAATAATAATAATAATAATAATAATAATAATAATAATAATAATAATAATAATAATAATAATAATAATAATAATAATAATAATAATAATAATAATAATAATAATAATAATAATAATAATAATAATAATAATAATAATAATAATAATAATAATAATAATAATAATAATAATAATAATAATAATAATAATAATAATAATAATAATAATAATAATAATAATAATAATAATAATAATAATAATAATAATAATAATAATAATAATAATAATAATAATAATAATAATAATAATAATAATAATAATAATAATAATAATAATAATAATAATAATAATAATAATAATAATAATAATAATAATAATAATAATAATAATAATAATAATAATAATAATAATAATAATAATAATAATAATAATAATAATAATAATAATAATAATAATAATAATAATAATAATAATAATAATAATAATAATAATAATAATAATAATAATAATAATAATAATAATAATAATAATAATAATAATAATAATAATAATAATAATAATAATAATAATAATAATAATAATAATAATAATAATAATAATAATAATAATAATAATAATAATAATAATAATAATAATAATAATAATAATAATAATAATAATAATAATAATAATAATAATAATAATAATAATAATAATAATAATAATAATAATAATAATAATAATAATAATAATAATAATAATAATAATAATAATAATAATAATAATAATAATAATAATAATAATAATAATAATAATAATAATAATAATAATAATAATAATAATAATAATAATAATAATAATAATAATAATAATAATAATAATAATAATAATAATAATAATAATAATAATAATAATAATAATAATAATAATAATAATAATAATAATAATAATAATAATAATAATAATAATAATAATAATAATAATAATAATAATAATAATAATAATAATAATAATAATAATAATAATAATAATAATAATAATAATAATAATAATAATAATAATAATAATAATAATAATAATAATAATAATAATAATAATAATAATAATAATAATAATAATAATAATAATAATAATAATAATAATAATAATAATAATAATAATAATAATAATAATAATAATAATAATAATAATAATAATAATAATAATAATAATAATAATAATAATAATAATAATAATAATAATAATAATAATAATAATAATAATAATAATAATAATAATAATAATAATAATAATAATAATAATAATAATAATAATAATAATAATAATAATAATAATAATAATAATAATAATAATAATAATAATAATAATAATAATAATAATAATAATAATAATAATAATAATAATAATAATAATAATAATAATAATAATAATAATAATAATAATAATAATAATAATAATAATAATAATAATAATAATAATAATAATAATAATAATAATAATAATAATAATAATAATAATAATAATAATAATAATAATAATAATAATAATAATAATAATAATAATAATAATAATAATAATAATAATAATAATAATAATAATAATAATAATAATAATAATAATAATAATAATAATAATAATAATAATAATAATAATAATAATAATAATAATAATAATAATAATAATAATAATAATAATAATAATAATAATAATAATAATAATAATAATAATAATAATAATAATAATAATAATAATAATAATAATAATAATAATAATAATAATAATAATAATAATAATAATAATAATAATAATAATAATAATAATAATAATAATAATAATAATAATAATAATAATAATAATAATAATAATAATAATAATAATAATAATAATAATAATAATAATAATAATAATAATAATAATAATAATAATAATAATAATAATAATAATAATAATAATAATAATAATAATAATAATAATAATAATAATAATAATAATAATAATAATAATAATAATAATAATAATAATAATAATAATAATAATAATAATAATAATAATAATAATAATAATAATAATAATAATAATAATAATAATAATAATAATAATAATAATAATAATAATAATAATAATAATAATAATAATAATAATAATAATAATAATAATAATAATAATAATAATAATAATAATAATAATAATAATAATAATAATAATAATAATAATAATAATAATAATAATAATAATAATAATAATAATAATAATAATAATAATAATAATAATAATAATAATAATAATAATAATAATAATAATAATAATAATAATAATAATAATAATAATAATAATAATAATAATAATAATAATAATAATAATAATAATAATAATAATAATAATAATAATAATAATAATAATAATAATAATAATAATAATAATAATAATAATGATAATGATAATGATAATAATAATAATAATAATAATAATAATAATAATAATAATAATAATAATAATAATAATCATAATAATCATAATAATCACGTTATATGATATATGCATACAATTTACAACAATATATAACGATTTATAGTGTGCTATTATAGTATATAGTTACTATGGAAACGACAATCAAAGTTGACATTTCAAAATTGAAGCAAAATTTTAATAAAATAATTTTATAGTTATTTTTTTAGAAGTGTAGTGTAGTTTCTGTGGAAATGATAAAATCAACACAAATTTTAACCGACTCCAAAAAAGGAGAATATTCTATGTATTCATCCCTTTCAAGATTATTTTTGGAGACAGAAGATAGCCTATGTCCTTCCCCAGAATATAATCTATCTCCTTGCCTAATTTCATTACGATCCGTTTAGCCGTTTAGTCGTGAAGAGGTTGCAAACAAACAGAGTTACTTTCACATTTATATAGTAGTATGGATATTACATACAGCAATACATGGAAAGTTTCAATTGGTTTAATTTTTATGAACGGGAGTGTACATATATATATATATATATATATATATATATATATATATATATATATATATATATATATATATATACATGATGATAGTTGAAAAGAGAACAGCAGATGTGAAATAAAAGAAAATATAATAGAAATTCGGAATAGAAGTTTTTGTAACAAAATATACAAAAATTCAATAACTTATAAACTACAAAAGTAATAGATTCAACTGAATTTTACTATTTACGGAGAAAACAAATTTTCTCAAATTTTTAAAATTTTACTAATAAAAATTTAAAGCTTCCAAAAATAGTTTTTGTCTCCGATGTTTTTGAAGATAAGGTTTTTATAATTTTGGATCATTTTGTATAAATCACGAAACTGTTCAAAAATTTGATTCGAGTTATGGTCTTTGAAGTAGCTACATAAATGAATCTTGGAATCCAAAGTTTCGATTCCAGAAGGGTTTAAACACGCAGTATCATACAAACTACTTATCTGACAATCAATTGGATTAAAATTTCGTTTTCTTTGGGCGAAAATGGCGAAGAAACATAATTTTTAATAATATCGAAGATAAATTTTTTTTCTTCAATTTTTGATATTTTTCTGAAGAGACTACTTGGAAAAAATTGAAAAATAATTTTTGTTTCCGATTTTATTGAAAATCATATTTTTAGATCATTTTTTTCCATAAATTATGAAACTTTATTCAAAAATTTGATTTGAGTTATGATTTTGGGAATATGGCTACCTGTATATGTTTTGGATTCCAAAGTTTTGAATCCAGAATGGCTTATACAAGCAATATGGTTCAAGCAATAAAGCATTTAATTTTGCACGGAATTTTGGATTCCTTTGAGTCAAATTGGTCTCAGAATCATCTTTTTCAATAAAATCGGAAACTCCAATTGTTATGCTTATGGTTATGTAACTCTATATGGAGTTCAATCCATTTGGAATCGACAAATTTCAGACAAAATTTAATTTAAAAAACAAGTGAAAATAACAACTGACTGAATTAATTGATTAAATGTCCGGTATAAACTGAGTTCATTAACAATGCGCAAATTGTTTATTATATAAGAGAAATTACAAATGTTTTAGCTAAAATTAGGGCAAAACCAAATATGAAATACCCTGCATCTGAGAAACTTACACAATAAATTTCTACCAATAGTTTGTATAGTTTTGAAATATAACTTGGAAGGCAAATTTCAGACTTTTCAAGGTGATTTAATTATTTAATAAATCCACGGTCCACTTAAAGTAAAAAAAAATAAATAAATAAAAACTAAGTTTATATATGAAATGAATTATAATTTTAAATTTAAAATTTGAATACAAAATGAAATTTAAATATGACAAATCGATATTAAACAAATATATATATATATATATATATATATATATATATATATATATATATATATATATATATATATATATTTATAATATGACAAAAAAATGAAAATTTAACTGAATGCAATCATGTTTTGAGTAATAAATTATGTATTTGATTAATAAATAAATAAATAAATAAACATATTTGTAAAGATTGTAAATAACAATTAATCTGTAATAAAAAACATAAAAATCACAACAACAACAAAAAAAAGTAAAACAAAAAAAAATTTAAATAAATTGATCATTTAGAATTTAAACTAATATTTATACTGACATCGGCATAAATTAAGGTTTTACATACCCTATACACAAAATATTAAAAGCGTTTATAAAGTGGGCTCTCATAAAACATAAAACATTGACACAATATACTTTTATGTATACAGACTAAATGAAAAATAAATCTTAATTTAGATAGATAGATTGTAACGGCTGCCTTGGACGGGCTACACTTCGACCATAAGGTCCATTGTGATGTCTAAGGATGTTCGGATGTGAGTGCAGTAGATCGAATTTTTGTGTGTAGAGTAGGAATTGGTAGGATGTGCGGCTGCAGCCAACTCTGATATGAACTATGTAGATATTCATCTGGAGTTCGTGAAAGAAACTGCAGAGAATCTTCTTAAGCATACCCGGTTACTTCGTGCTTGTCCATACGTCGACAGTTTGGTCAATTATCCATCCCCATTTTTTTCTTAATAATTGACAAACTGCTGATGTCGGGATTCGAACCCATAACCTTCCAGTTTCCAAGTAGGCATACTGCGCAAACTGGTGTTTAATTGCATTAATAATTTCATTAATTCAAACACCCAAATCGAATACCTCCGATGTTTACCAAATCATATGCTGAAGGGTTCAATACTTTTTTGATAAGGTCGTTTAAAATAAACCAACCAATAACCAAAAACAAAAAGGTTAATATAATATTTGGTTATGATTTATAACATATGTTGTGTATATATAGATGTATACAGTTAAGCATTATATTGAACAACAATTTTTAATATGAATTATAACCATTCGATTTATATAAATGAAACAAAACGATCGACGGACAATATATCCATTAAATCAGTAAATTAACAAGTTTTATTTTACTACTACATATTACATATACATATATATTATACAGTATATATATATATAGATAGATGTGAATATTTATTACAGTTCCATATTTCTCAATTTGTATATAATTTCTGTTGGTTTTTTTTATTTATTCCGTCGTTTTCCATGGTGGTGGTTTGGATGTCATTTAGTTCGAACATACATATTATATATATAATGTAAACTGAGTGTTTGTGTTATATTGTCCTATGGGTGTATTCGTTTTGGGTGCTGGCACGCTTTCAATGCTCACACTTATAAGCGCAATTTGTTGGCATTCGTTTTGGCTTATGAACGCTTACGTTACTCTGCAAAATGTTGTTCGTTGCAGGCACTATAAGTACATGTAAGCATCAGTTGAAATCAGTATTCAATATGTCGGAAGAAAACAGTTTAGCTGCTTACCAAGAAATATAATGTTTGATTGAGTGACTTCAAAAGCCCCTAAAATCAAAGCAAGAAAAATATTTAATACATTAAAAAAGTAAAAAATGAAATGGAATACATAAAAAAATCTCCAGTGCATGACAGACCAAACGCTTATACAGGGTAGATAGATAGATAGATAGATACATCTTGGGGTGTAAAAAGTATTGCACTTCGACCAAAACTAATAAAAATTACAAAAAAGCTCAAGAAAGCTGGTAAATTTTTTAAAAATATCTACATATTTTATTTAACTTTGCTTGAACAGTACTTTCATAGTATAAAAGACACGCCTTCTAAAAAAATAATAACAGTGTGAGATAATTACAATAAATACAAAATGCACAAATAGTTTAACAGATTTTGAGTTAATTCTCAGCCATCAAAAGTTTTAATTCATAAATAAAAGCTTATAGAAGGGTAATAATTACGAAACACTTTGTACTCGAAGTATACTAATATCGGGGTATGCATATTAATACTAGAGGTCAATCGAGTTAACTTTATACACATTTCTGTATGTTGTTGTTCAATCCTGTGCATTAAAATAACAACACAGAGCTAGCTAGCTGGCTGGCTGTTGTTGCTGTGCCTTGTTTGTGCTCTTGGCTGATTACTTACTGCTTTTGCCTTAGTGGTCTACTGCTGCTATTCATTTGTTTGTTTGTTTTTTGGTTCCGGGATGAACAAAAAAAAACACTGTTTGAATAAAATGAATATAAATTTCATTTATATATTATATTATATGAGATATCGAGTGTAGATAATTTATGACTGTTGTGCCATCAACTACATTCATACACGGTGCATATTTCCTTAGGCCGTTTACTATGCTAAATCTTTTATTTATATAGTATGGATTAATAGTAACCAAGGGCTATATGCATTTTAAAGAAACTTAAATTAATTTAAATTAATTTACAAGAATTAAAAACAAAATGTGTTAAATCAAGTGAAAATTATAAACTAACTCAGTTAAATGCTTAGATATCCTGTTTATACTTAAATCGTAGTATATTGAAATATCATGATAACTGAATGCCGGGCTGTCTAAAGAGGGTTGATTTACGATATGTAACTTTTTTCTAAGTAGAAATAGTTATGTTATGTGTAATAGTTATGTGTCTGAAGAAACAACCGTAATTGCGAAACTATAATCTAAATAGATATATTGTTCTGTACGAAAATCTCAAATGTTTGTTTTATTTAATATCTATAATGGATTTTCGTTAAGTAACGGACCATTTCAAACAACTCGTTTGGGATAAAGTAAATAGTTTATTAAAATAATATTAAATAAGATGAACACTACTATTATGATCCAAATGTGTAATAAAATGATATGGTAGTGGAAAAAAATACACAAGTCATTTTCGAAATGAGATAGGCATGCACTTTTACACCATAAAAAATGGTATAGGCAATCACTATTGCACATAATATGTTCTCCTAATAAAAGTATTTTGCGGTATACACTATTGCGGTATAATAGTGTAGAATAAAGAACTTTGTTACGCTCGGAACTTCCGTTACACTCTGAAAATATACTCTGATCGGATTTTCATACTTACCGTTTTTGAGATATCGTGCAGATAATGATATTTTATTAAAATGCTAATGGAGGTCGCATTAGATATGACACAACATGTGTCGCTGTTTAAGAAAAGATAAACTACAAATTATAGAAATGCTTGAAAAACATCCTGACTTGTACAATAGACAGCAATATTGTCGTACTTTTTTTTCCAAATTTTACAGCTTTGTACCGAATCTATTCGGTTTTCGAAAAATTGTTTAGAATAAATGCTGTTAGTATTTTTATAATGAAAAACTTTTATTTTAACCATTTTTTCGAAATCCGAATTGATGTTGGAAATAAATATTAATTGTCAGCATTCAATTATTCAGACACAAAGATCATATCGAAATTTCTTTTATGTTCCTACAATTTACCGATTGGTTCTGCGTTTTCGGCAATATGGAGCAGTCTGTGATCTTCCGCGTGCTAGAAGACCACGTGCTGTTCGAAATGATCCAGTGAACATTGCTCGGATGTAAGCAAGTGTTTAGGAAAACCCCGAAACTTCCACCAGGTGTCTAGGCGGTCTTTGCAAATAATTTTACATACGTTACACCTTTTCCCATATAAGATTCAATTGGTTCACGAGTTAAAACCAAATGATGCACAAATACGCATTCATTAAAGAAATCATAATGTTACTTATGCGTCATCCTTTACAACCATAGTGTATAGATAAGACAAATTTCTCCGTGTACAGACGATACGATACTCGTACGATTATAAAATCTTTTATTTGTGCCCTGATTCACTGAATATAATTCATTGTTATGTGTTGACAAAATAGTGTTAATTGTGACTTATTACACATAGTTTTTGTTTTTTTTTTGGAAAGTTTATTATTCTTTAAATTAAATGGATTTGATTATTTAATCACTTCTCCGTCATATATTTTACTGTAGTACTTAGCGATAAAAAAGTTTTAGTTCTCTAAAAGCGTGTTTTGTTTTAATTATTTATTGTTTTATTGTTTTATTGATATTGATTAGTTTTATTTATAATATATATTTTTGGTTTCACTTTCATTCATTTCTATTAAATTAACATTTGCACTACTTAGAAAAATTTAGCTTTCATATACTGCATCTATGTTATATATGTCGTGGTCTCTTTGTTAAAGCTTTTCATGGAGATCCCGGGGATTTCATATAACGTCAGCGTATTGTGTACTTTTTTAGACTGATTGTGTCAAACATTTTGTGTTTGGCAAATTGTGTTTGAGAAAGGCATTTTGTGTTACGTGAAATAACTAAAAAAGATGGCATATTGTATGTTAGTTTGAAATAACAAATTATATTCAAAATTTAATTAAAAACAACTCATTACATTTTTATTATTATTTTTATTATTATTATTTATTATTAAATATCAAAAAAATATTACTTTTCATTTGAAAAAAACCTGTTCAGTCCAGTAAATATTAAAAAATTAAATGTAAATAAATATTTAACAAGTAATGTAACAACTAACTGAGTTAATTGTTTGAATACTCAGTATATACTGGGTATATATATATATATATGATATATATATATATATATATCAATGTTTGAATTGTTAGCAATTTTTGAATTGTCTCCCAATTAAAAAAAAATCTCTTATGGTGTTAAAGATGGGCATATTTTTTTCGCGCTTTCCGAGGACTTTTGAGCACAAATTATGAGAAAACTTTTTCAAACGAATAGTTCATGGAAAAATTTTTCAAACAAAAGTTGTTTATTTTAAAAAGAAGATTTTTCGTTCTAAAATTTTTATTGTATCTCTTACGGCTTCAAAGATAGGCAGTTTTGCCCATTTTTCCCTAACATGGTCATGGTGTCCATGAACTTAACCCTATTATTTTGCTCTAAAAAAAATCTGCATAAAAAAAGGTTTGCCAACCTAAAATTCTTATATAGGGTTATAATTTTAAAGCATTTCTAAACAATGGAGGTTATAATTACTGAGGAATTAAATAAGGCAACTATTCCAACTAAATAAAAATATTTTCATTACACCTAAAGAAAAAGTTTTGAATGATTTTTAATATAAATGAAAAATAAAATAAAATATGTCTTTGATGTAGAACCATATAAAAGATATAATGTAAGATGAATATCGTGATGAGATATTTGCAATGTCTACAAAGATGATAGTGAAAATATATAGGAAAATGTATAGGATGTCTTTGAATTAAAGACAACTATATGTTGTTTCGAACTCATGTAATATATGGGGATGCTAACTTAAATTAATTTCTGTTTAGTATACATATCCTGCTGTTCTTGCCCAGATATACTTCATGGACAAATTTCGCGGGTTACGTACATTTCATTTTCGATTTTTTTATTTTGTTGTGTTACTACACTCGTCCCAAATATATGTTCACAGTTTCAACTATATAGCATTCTTTGTTTATTCGTGAGAGGCATAAAGGTTAGAAGTGTTTGGTGTGCTCGGCGATTTTCTGCTGTCAAAAAACAAATGGGTCAAAGAATTTGCATAAAATTTTGTGTAAAAAATGGAATTAACTGCTCCAAAACACTCGAACGGTCAATAAGGAGTATTACCTTGAAGTTATGCGCCTTTTGCGAGAAGCGATACGAAAAAAACGTCTGGAATTGTGAGAAAAAAATTCATGGCTACTTACTTTTTGAACACACCTCGTACGTTGAGGATTCTTCAAAATAACTTTTCCTTTCAAAGAATACCTGATACGAAATTTTCTTTTGATCGGAATAAATTTGTGACCGCCAGAGAGGTCCATGTACAAATACATGGAAAAGATCTGTTTCCAAAAGAGAAGTGATATATTTATTCTGAGAAAATTCGTATAATTGGCGCAGCACATGCGTTATGGAATTTTTTTTCTTGTTTTTGCTTGTTTATAAATAGATGCACATTAATACATTTTATTCAAAACTATCGTGTCAATGCTTGACAACTGACGATCCTACTTTCTCTTGACATCGTATGGTGTACAAGTTTGGCACCTACCGCCGCAATTTTCGATTCGATATGACATAGATTATTATACATTTTTTATACCACTTTGTATACAAGGTATATATTACATATTATAGGTATGCAGTTTACAATCTATATTATTTACCATGGAAGAAAATTATTCGAGAAATGATGAAACAGGAATATGTAATGACTTCGTCTTGTTGATCTTGTGTAAAATATATATCAAATTTTGTGAATAATTTTCTATGTTAGTATATCAAATGAAAGACTCTAGATAATTCTCTGTGAATGAAGATGAGATGTTATGCACATTGTAGACAAAGATCATGTAGAAACATCATTTTACTTCTGCATGCAATTCTCTTTGATATATATATATATATATATATATATATATATATATATATATATATATATATATATATATATACATATATATATATATATATATATATATATATATATATATATATAAATTTTGATTTTGTAACATTCATCATTGTAAATACCTTATTTAGTTTTAGTGTATTGAAATACTTATCGTTTTGACTGGTTAAAACAACAAATTTTGTACACGTCTGTATGTTAATATTGAACACACATACTAATACGTGTGTTCAATATTGATCATCACAATTTCTAACCTTAGACCTTCGACTAAATAAGTACGAGTTCACTGCATTAGTACTCTTATAAGAGTCGATACTCTTATAGATGTACGAGCGGTAATGTATAGTCCCTTCATAAAATTCTCAAAATCTTATATAGTACATTTATAAAAGTCCACAATAGTGTTTAATATTTTTTGTCGTAAGTTAAAATTAAAATTTAATTTTGGCCAGTCATACCGAGCCTAACGAAAAAGATATTTAAGAAAAAAACCTGAGATTTCGGGTAACTAAGCTACCGCCGACAGAAATAAAATTTACCCGAAATCTCAATTCTAACAAAAGCAGGGATGCTGGTTCTGTTCTATCATAAAATGTAGTTGGTTTTAGATACAATATATATTAGTTCTATTGAAGTTTTTCACTACATCATTTTATTAAACTTGTGTGTCTTAATAGTTGTGTTGATCTTATTTAATTTTATTTTTAATTAATTATTTAAAAAGAAAGTATAACGCCTTAAGGTGTTTCCACATATACGCGCCACGAAGCCCGAGCGGTGTGCTCGGGCTTTGGTTCGTTGGAATTGTTGATTTCAACGAACCTCCAGCGATCCATAGGAAACCCACGAACATATATTCATATTGCAGTGAAGTTGAATCAATCACAAAAACCCGTTATTTAAGCCTGAAAATAATCTAAAGATATTAATTAAAATGTTTACATTTTAGTTCAGCTTGAAAAATGTTCAAGTTGAACTAAAATATTACATTTCAAATAATATTAAAAAAAACAATAATCACATGCGCGCTAAAAACGACGAACCTTGCACGAACACGTCCAAATATGAACAGCGAACATACAAAGTGTTCGTTGACAAAACCGACTTCAGATGGATCGTTGTGTGCCGCGCGCGTGCACCGTCCAAATATGACGAATTTGATGCGCACAAGCGGCGCACGTACCGCGCATATGTGAACGCACCATAACGTACGTACATAAGTACACACACACTATATAAAAAACCAAAATTGATAAAACGAGCATCATATTTTTTAAATTTATATCCGATTTTTCCGGGAAAGGTTTCGAATGAATGAAGTTTGAACACACATTATAGAAATTGCAAAAGAGAAAGAAGAATCCAAATCATACATTAAAATATTATAAAATACATTTTTTGTTCATACATGAAATTCTGATGAATAAAATCACACGAATATTACTTAGACAATTGATCACTAATGTGATGATGATAAAACCACGTTGGCAATTTATCACATTTAATAAAAAAAAAATCTCAAAATTATGTAGAACATTTTAAAATGATTTGTACAATTTTCTACTATTCCTGATGTCCGCACCGAATTAAATCTATGTACGAATGAATAGATGATTTGTATGAATTTTATGGTAAAGTAGACTTAATTATTATATAATTTTCCATATGTGTCCATAATGTCCTATGATGTCCTATCCACATTTACAGTGAAAGTCATCTATAATATTATGACTAAGATTAGATAATCTACAAATGTCTACAGTCGGTAATAAATGGTAATGCGCAGTTGTGTAATATGTTGCAAATTATTATTATGATATTTCATTGTGATTATGATTTTTCAGCAGTGATTTCCTTTGTTTGTTTCTTACTATTTACCTGGCGTTATTTTAATAGCAATGGCCGCCGATATTTGGAACACGTCAAAAGGTCTCCACAAACATTATCGTTTCGCTATCGATTTGGTCGAACACGGTGCGAAGAGGATTGTTTAACTTTGGACAGTTTGCGGAATTCAATCTGTATATTTTGCTAGGTTATTAAGATTGGTTATTTAGTCAAAAGGTTTCATAAAATTTGAATAGTACACATATATAAATAAATATTTGACTTGGCATGGTTTTGAACTGCAATTATTAGATTGAACTCTACGGATAAATATCTCGTAAACAGCCACTAAACATTTATTTGACAGTGTATGTGAAGGCTATATAGTGTTTTTCTATATATCTTATATATAAAATGAATGTTTGTGGATAAAATTCATTCGATTACGATGAAACTTTGGTAAATTTTTTTGCGGGTGCCCGAAAAGGTTTTTGCCAAAAAATATTTCTCTCCCAAAAACGGTAAAAAAAGGATTTTTGACACAAACTTTTTTTTATAAAATTAAACAATAACTCCGAATGTTACTTATCGCGAGGCGTTTGTATAAACTCCATATTCTTAACGCGTAGCATTCCTTAAAAACCATCCTCTTTCTTTTATTTGTACATGTAAATTTGTGTTCCATCTATATACTTAGAATGAAATAGTGACATTGCAACAAATGCCGGATACAGCTAGTAAATTATAAAAAGGTTCTGACATAAAAGTGACTGAGTAGCGAAATTAGATTTTGTTTGTACGATATAATGTTTGTACTTGGGGGTCTAGGACAATATAGATAGCTATCACTATATCTATAAAAGATAGATAATAGGACCCCTTACTTGGTCATGTTGTGTGTGCGCTAAAATATATACGCTAACCATATAATAGATGTTAAATATATACATCTAAATTGTATGTGTACTACACCGCTAATAGACATACCATCGTAATTTACTATCTGTTTGTGGTATTCGTATAGGGTTTCAGGAAACCAATAGCCAAGTTTTATAACATAAATGAATAGGATTATTATCTACTTGGTCCATTCAATAAGTTAAAATTGATTATATTCAAATACGGTGGATTTATTAAATGTCCTATATTGAATAAAGTAGGTAACATCTTATGGATCGTTTCACTGGAAAATTTTTAATATTCAAGTTACCTCCGTTAACTATTTTTACCTCAAGGTACCCACTCCCTCAACCTCTTCCATCCTCTACCCCTGTGTTTGTTGAAGAACTTACCCGTCTTCTTTGCAGATGGTAGGACAGAGCTCACTTTAGTTGTCTTTCCTCATGTTCCCTCATTTTGGTTGAGCCGAAAGCTAGGTACGTCATTCTGACTCTCTATTCGGCCTAAGGTGGAAGGGCATATCAGACGCCCGCTACAATCCAAACAGATTCAATGTCATTAGAGATAGATGCCTCTTGAGCCGGAAGTGACGGTAAGCACATCGGTAAGCAACTAAAAAGTCTACCTCTGTCCGGTTTTTGAAAATGAGCCAGATTGACCTCGCAGCATTGTACCCATCTATCGTTTGTTTGGTTTGCCTGCAGCTTGCGGAATCTTTACATTTTTTTTCATTGTCTTTACCACCCATTTGTTGAGGACTGAGGTAGTCTCTTAATTATTCCAAGATATAGTTCCGATCCCTGACATAGGAGTGCGATTCCTTTACGGGAGAGTTTGGCGACTATTTCATTACCCTCACCTTTGCAGTATCCTAGTGTCCACATAAAGGTGACCTTTTTTGTCCTCGCAGGCTCTCCAGTGCTTCCGCACATTCGAGAACTAGCGGAGATGTTATTTTAGCAAACCAGAGTCTTGCTTGTCTGCCCGAGCAGATAAAAAACTATCGCTCTGTTCAACCCCCTACTTCTTACATATTTGCCACTGAAAGTATGGCATAAACTTTTGTTTGGAAAACAGTAGCTATCACCCTAGTGCAAAGCTGGCTCTAACGGCCCGGTTTTTTATGTATGTTCTGACCTCGGTTGACCTTGTAAAGTAGATGTTTGTTATATTAAAAATTATTATTTAAATAAATAATAAATACATGTAAAAGATATAAATGATCTTTATTAATTAAAATTGATATTTTTAATTTCATTTATGAATTGTTATTATTTTTATGTGTAAATTACCAAGGTTGTTAACATTCACAGCAACCGTGATAATAGAGGGGAGATATAGTTGAAATGCAACAGATAAAAATGATGAACAAAATTATAATAATAATTTAATGATGAAGCGATACCGCTACAACCTTACAGTACTGATGAACCGATAGTAATAAATAAGCCGAAAATAATGAACACCTTATTGTAAAAATTTCGCCAAGAGTTACATAGTATTTATTTGAAAAAAATTCATAACGAGAAAAAATAAGTAGAAACGTATGAATTTGAATTTTTTGCATGCAAAAGTTCAACAATAAACAAAACTCTTGTAGATTTTGTTAATAACTCATTTGTTTGGAATTATTCTATAGACAACTTCACAGGGAACTTTATTGTCAAAAACATTAAAGATAAACTTACTTATCATACATTTTACATTATTTGTGTCTTTACTTTAACTGCCATAATGATAATACTGATTAACAAGATCTTCTAGGTAGATGTGTAAGTAGATATATCTAACTATAAGATTTGTGAGTAAAATTGTTAATTTTCATTATCATTTCAGAATAGTAAAAACTATTGTTATTGTTATGAAAATAGTTAGATATCACGTAATGTGTTAGTTTAATGAAAACATAGTGTTTGTTATATTTATATGTATTACATGTTCTGGTTGGAACTTAATACATATAAACACATATCTATCTGTACAGTACTCAACATTCATACAATTTTCAATTTAAAATTATTTGTGTCAGGGATTTGACATGACATGATATTAATATTGGAAATTATCAAAATGTCTTTTTACAAGTTAAAGTTTTGTTAATGTCAATTATAATAACATGTAAATAATGATTCTAAATTGAGATTCGGTTTCACTCACGACAAATCTTTCGACTCAGGACAAATCTAATAGAATGCCTCAACTCACGAACATCCTTAGTGAAATATTATACTCCTGAATGCCTGTCAATAGCTGAAGATATTAAGGTATTTTTAAAAAAAGATTTAAAACGTATGTTTTTATCGAAATGCATCAAACCACAAAGTGGTCAAAACATTCCTATCGAACTCTTTCAATTTGTGGCCACCCTGTACATTCGATGTCAAAAGTGAATAGCTGAATGTTAATATTTTCGAATGCAGAGATTTTTATAAAGAATAACTTTTTTTCGTAAACCATATAAAAAAAGACTTTTCCATATGGAGTCAACTTAAGTAGACACACTGTATATGTATATAATATAAACTTATATGAATCATATGGAAAACATGTTCACAGTAAATTAATTAAATAACTTGTTCAGTGAATATTCTTCATCAGAAAACTATAGATGTTCTTCTACATTGCAACTAATGAGAATTTACGAAACATACTTTAACAAAATACACTTTCTGGGTTGAATTGTATTAACAATATTATTATATTTGATATTGAAATACATTTTATATTACAGTAGAACTTCGATAACTTAAAGACCAGGGTAAAAGTTAAATAATTTGAGTTATCGAGTTTTTAACTTACTAAGGGTTTGAGTTAGAGAGGTTTTAATGGTTCATAATTTTACTTATTCAGGGTTTTTGCAGAAGCCATTTGTTTGTCTGATTTTATGAGCCATTTTAAAAAAAGTTCTGCATGCTTTTTTATTGGCTACAGAGGTCCAATACCCAAACTATTCGTTTCAGTTATAGAGGCTTTGTATTTTAAGTAAAAGAGGTTTTGAGTTCTGAGGGGAAGGGAATAAAACAAATTTTTTAATTTATAAAGGTAATGTAAAAACCTCTATAAATTAAAAATTTGTTTTATTCCCTTCCCGCTTTGTATTTTAAGTAAAAGAAGTTATTTTAAGTAAAAGAAGGGTTCTGAGGGGAAGGGAATAAAAATTTTTTTTTTATATAATAGACGTTTTTACGTTATCGAGATTTAAGTTATCGAGGTTCTACTGTATTATATTTTATAATTTTGGTTCAATCTTTCATGCCCGATGTTCGATATGAGTTCCACAGTGATTTTAAAAATATTTTAATGGACATTCATTGACATCAAATGCTTGGTATGAAAAATCATACACATCTAGGATAGGAATCGAGCCTACGACCTCTGGCATTTTAGACCAAAGCTCTGCTTTTGAGCTACCTAAATTAATCAATAAAATAATTTTATTAATGCACTTTTGAGAAAACTTTTTTTTAAATTTATTATTAAAACAAATTATTTATTACATTTTTCAAAAAATAAAAAAATTTAATTAATGCACTTTTCAAGGAATTAATAATTTGAAAAATTTAAGCAATACTTGATAATTAAATCAAAAATGAATTATCAAAAAAATGCACTTTTTGCAACTCTTGTTTCAACCTAGTTTCCTTAATTAATGAATAATTAACTAACGGTGCGTCTAATAAAAAAATGTCTCAGGACTTTTCAATTCAAAATCGTATCCACTATCTACTCTCTTATGGAACTCGACTACATACGGGACACCTATATATATATATATATATATATATATATAAATATGTTAGTCTATTGACATATTTAGAGTAAAATAATTCTATTTTCATTAAAAATTAAAAATGATTTGAACAATTTGTACAAAATACTATTTGGGGATATGGTTAGAATGCCATCCGTACATTATCAATATGTGATTGCAACAAATAAATCATTGCTATGATATTTTGTTTATATCATGTACCATGAAAATATTTAATTATATGTAACAGTAGTAATTAAATTTCGTTGAATTAGAATTGGCACAAACATATTGTATACTGGACAGACAGACAGATAGCATTACTGACACACATGCACACACTCATAAAACTATTAACAATATTTGTTAAATGAAATAATACACATACATATTTCAAAATATACAAATTATTATTATGGAAACGATCAAAACTAGTATAGTGTCGACCGTATCCTGTTCCGTTTAATGCACATTTCAAACATAAAGAGTAGTACAACAGTATTGCTATTCAGTTCTATAAAACAGTATACAAACACATTTTAAACAGATATGAGGAACAAATTGACATGGTTTTATTTAAATACATACAGATAGATAGCTAGATTGTAGAGGCTACCCTGGACGGGCTACGCTTTGACCATAAGGTCTGTTGTGATGCCTAAGGCTGTGAGGATGTGAGTGGATTGGCAGGAATTTGTGTATAGACTAGGAATTGATAGGATATGCGGCTTCAGCCGACCATGATAGGATCTATGCCGATATTCATCTAGAGTTCGTGAAGGAAACTGCAGAAAACCTTCTCAAGTATAGCCGGTTACTTCGTTCTTGTCCATACGCCGACAGTTTAGTCAATCAACCGCCCTTTTTTTTCTTAATAATTGACAAACTGCCGATGTCGGGATTTGAACCCATAACCTCCCAGTTTCCAAGTACTGTATACTGCGTAGACATGACGCCTTAGACCGCTTGGCTACTTGGCTGGTAAGTTACCATAGTAATTGTTATTGTAAATTACCTTGGTAACTATCAACAATAATATTTTGTCTTCTAATTTATTAAATGTATTATAATTGTTAATGATTCAAATATAATCATTTATCATCTTACAATATCAATCACTAGTCAACGACACTGGATCGTTGGACACATTCTGAACATCGGTTTTCATTAATTTATTACAATCCTGTCATACGTGTTCTGCATTGCTTGTTCTACGACTCACGACCATTATCATTTCTTCTTGTTGCGTAAATTTTGGCATTCAGGATTATTTTGGTAATGCGTGTCTCGTTTATCCGGACTATATGACCTAACCACTGCATCCATTCTGCCTTAATAAACCGGACAATATCGTCACGGTTCAGAATGTTATCTATTTCTTCATTTGTTTTGATGTTTAATTGCTTTTGGTTAAGTTTGATTGGTCCACATATTCTTCTAAAGATTCCTTTGTACTGTTTTTCCTCGGACTCCCTTACTATTACCGAATCGATGTCGAATGCATAAAATTTAAAAATAATTTCACCATTAATATTTTATGATATTTAACTGACAATATACAACGTCACAATGAATATAATTATTGTAAATTTAGCAATTTGTTTTGTAATTATTTTATTATTTGTTATTATTAAACTCGTAATTTGATAGTTTAAATTTCATAAATTATACTGTAAATTATCAGTAAATTATAAATAAACATTAAATATGATATAAAACAAGTAATGTAACAAATAACTGAGTTAATTGTTTTAATACCCAGTGTATACTGAGTTGTGGTATATCAATGATTGAATTATTAGCAATTCGCTTTTCTAGGAACATTTAATCTCAAATTATGTAAAAACTATTGAGTTTATGAAAAAAATTTTCCAACAAAAGTTGTTTATTTTAAAAAGAAGAAGATATTTTGAAAACAAATTTTTTTTCGATCTCTTACGGTTTCAAAGATGTATATTCCCCTCCCCCCTTGAAAACATTTTGCCCCTTAACGAACTTGACTTTATTTTTTTGCTATAGAAAACACATATAAACTTTCAGCTCGTTATCTTTTTTCGTTTTTGAGTTATCGTATTCACGGGCAGACAGACAGATGGACGGACATGCGGAAATGGCCGAATGAGGCCATTTTATTTTATAACCAGTATATAATATATACCAGGATATATTAAGTTTAGTTCCGCCTTTGAAACGGTTGAAAATATTGATTGTAGAAAAAAAATCTTTGTTATAGATGTTCTAAATTGACCTAATTAGTCCATTTCCGAATGTCCGCCTGTGGATTCGATAACTCAAAAACAAAATGAGATGACGAACGGAGATTTTAAATGTGTGTTCTAGAGCTAAAAAGTTAGGTCAAGTTCATGGGCAATATCGGACCATGTTTGGGCAAAATGGACAAAACTGTCTATCTTTGAAATCGTAAGAGATAGAACAAAAATTTGTTTGAAACATTGTTTCATTAATTCAATATATACCGGGTATTTAAACCATTAACTCAGTTAGTTGTTTTTTTAACTTGTTGTATTTGAATTATAATTGTTCACTCAATTATAATTTAATAATCATGAATATTAAAATTTTTTCAATTTTTTAATATGAGTTATAATGAAATTACATAAGTTCATTATCAATAGAAATTTCTCAGTTAGACACTTATTATAATAAGTTTGCAATCTGCGGGAATGACACTTATGCGACCCCCTAATATTCAAATAAATTAATTATATTTTAATATATACACCCACAAGACATGCATGACATGTAAGAGTAAACTAAGAGTGTAATACGTGTATAAATTAGAAAATAATTAAAATATTGCTTACGTGTCTACTCGTAAACAGTGGTGATATTATAAATAAAAAGCAAACAGAGAATTTGTTGTGTAAGGGGGTGAATTATCATTTACACCACGAAGCTCTCTTCATCAACAGTTAACAACAAATTATGATACCATATATAGGTATATGCACCCCACGACTATTGACAGTAAGGGGTCCAACAATATATCACAGTATGATAGTTAGTATCCCGTATATCTTATACGTATAATAATTATTATGCGAAAATCATATCATTGTTTCGACAATCATATTTGAAAACTTGTAGATATTTATCCCGTCGGCAATATTTTAAGTATCACATTGATTAACAATCTATTTGTGCTGGAAAGTACTCTATTAGATCAAAAAACAGGGTGTGCATCATTAAATATTCGATATTTAACACACAAAAAAAGAAGAAAGGTTTTTCGGATGCTATGAGTTATTTAAGAAAGTGGTAGAAATGTTTAAATAACGTAATTATATGTTTCTTTAAAAATTCAAAAGACTATCAATCATTTGAAAAAATTATAAACGATTTAAAATCAAATTTTTAATATATGTGTATTTTTTGGTAAACTAGCGTCTATCTATTGTTAGTATGGTGGCCTTTCGGTTATATTATACCAACGAAAGTGACTCAGGTTAACTTCATTTGATATTTAAGTAATATGTCTGAACATTTTATGAAAACATCAATTACTTGGTATTGTATATAGTTCGGTATTTTTTTCGTTTTTGAGTTCTTCGGGCATTTTATGAAAACTATATTAACTATATTAAATTTTTGTTTGTTCGATCAGTATTTTAGTATTTCTTCTATCAATTAGACAACTATCTTTGCAAAAATTCGTTATTTTTTTTTGTATATTTTATTTAATTCCCCGCTTTTCACGATTATCAAAGAAATGGCAAATAATATAATTAATGTTGATTAAATAACTGTATTTATAAATCATTTTCAAAGCGTCAATCACTCTCATAATCAATAGATTGATCAATATTATTATTATAAGATAGAATATTGAAATTAACTATAACTGTAATTGCTACCAACGTAACTATTTATTAAAATTAATTTCTCAACAGAAAACACAAAAGGAAATTTACTAAAATATTGTATTGTTGTCGATAAAAATATTTGTGTAATGTTTATATTTACATACACATATTTATATCTTTGGTACACACATAAATTTGATTTACATCTACCGAAAACAACATATACATTATATATATATATATATATATATATATATATATATATATATATATATATATATATATATATATATATATATATATATATATATATATATATATAAACAAACAGGCTATACAAATATAACCTGTAAGTTTCAAGTGTCAAGACTTCGCGCACTGTTATTTGTTTATTCTTAAATTTATTACATTTCTTAGCATTGAAATATGTTTTTCATATTTTCACTATACTTAAAGATATTGACGTAGAGTGGATTGCAATCAATTTTCATTTCGAGGGTTCTGTAGTTAAATATTTAAATATAGAACCCTTATAAAATCGAAATCTACATTAATAGTCTTTAAATTATTCCTACACAAATTCCTACAAAAATAATTGGTTCTTCGAATTTATAATATTCATGGCAGTTATTATCCGATCAAAAACATAAATGTAAAAAAGGTCCAAGTTTTCGGGGATATCCTTGATATAATAGTTTCTCCATAAAATGTAGTGATGAAGTGATGAAGTGAGGACCAAGTAATGGTTACAGTTTCTCTTTAGAAAATTAATGATGATTAAATTTATAAAATGTAAGAAAAATATGTGTTGAAATTTATTTCGAAAGTTTTCCCTTATTTTTTTTTAAATTATAAATTTTGGGAAGTCAATTTTTTCCATTTGTTTCAAATATTTTAAAATCTTAAATCTTGCCAAGATATAAAATATCTTCATAAATACCTTCTAAATCATGAAACATGCTGTTTAGGGGCCAGTTCTACCTTTCATCATATTTGATAATACTAATAAAAACGGTAAATTTGTGTTAAATTTTTGCTACTTTCGGAAAATATTGCATTATACCACAAAAATGTGTTAGAAAAAATTTCTCATATTTAAAATTGCACTGCATTTTGCGGCATTTAAATGCAGATTCCTGGCTTTTAGGTAAACAAACGATTAGTGATAAAACTTAAAGCAAAATAATTTACTGTAAAGCATTCGTGTTCAAAATTCACGTGCAAGAGATTTAATTTTTTTACGGTGATTTAAAACATTCCATGACATGAGTTCTTTATCAGTGATATACTATTTATTTTACTTCTGCACACGCAGAAAACTTTTAATGCATTCTTCTATAATCTATAAGTAAATATAAATGTTTTAGCTGAAATTATGGCAGTGGGAAAACTATATGTATGTTAAAAGGCCAATAATGTCAAAACAGCATGCCTATCTTTTAATAAAAGATACTTTATGCCATTTTTACGGCTTTTTGGTAAAAACAGGCAAGAGATAAACCTTCTTGTTGGGGTGCCTACAGGTCACGCCAAGATCGAAATCCATCTCATGAAGTAAGAGGATAGTGCGGTCTATAATTCCCACCCAGTATATCTATTTTTCTTGTTAATAGTCAAGTAGACAGACAGAAGAGCATAAAGATGTACGAACTGGATTAATTAGAACATTTTATGTACACATGTTCCATAACTTCGGATTATATGTATAACTAATATCCTTAAACATACATACAAAATAGAAACTATCTGAGTAACTCAAATACCTCCAGGTGAAATTGAGAACCTCCGTTTAACTATTGAAACAATTCAAACATCCGGTATATTTTATCGTACTATAGTCAATACAACGGTCTCAATATAAGCCGTATAGTTTTCATGATTTCATTGTATGCTACGAGGAATATATGAATTGTATTTAGCGAATTTCCTGAAAGGAAATAGAGCTATTGGTCCCGTACCGAAGTCAAAATTTCGCAAAAATTTCTTCAAATGTCCATCGATCCTACCTTGTAGATATCAAAAATCACCATCTGTAAAATTTATATATATATATATAAATTAAACAAGGAAATTCGCTAAGTTGAAGCAGCTTCTGCGTAACGAATTTTTTTTTTTTTTTTTTAGTTTGTAAAGAGTGGGATTCATTTTTCGCGAACGGTTTTATCATCATTCTTTTATTATTAGTAATAAGAAACTAAAGTACCACTGCAATTTATGTAATTGATGATTTATTTTTGATAACAAAGCTACTTAAACCAAAATAGTAGAATAATACACGGAACTTTATATATACGGAAGTATTATTATTCTACACAATAGATAGATAGATAGTAGAGGCTGCCCAAAAGGTCCTTTGTGAGGTCTAAGGATGTGAGAATGAGAGTGGAGTGGATGGAATTTATGTGTATAGACTAGAAATTGGTAGGATATGCGGCTGCAGCCGACTATGATAGGAACTATGCTGATATCCTTCTGGAGTTCGTGAAGGAAACTGCAGAAAACCTTCTCAAGCATAGCCGGTTACTTCGTTCTTGTACGCCAAAAGTTTAGTCAATTAACTGCCCTTTTTTTTTCATTAATTGACAAACTGCCGATGTCGGGATTCGAACCCATAACCTCCCAGTTTCCAAGTAGGCATACTACGCAGACTCGGCCACTTGGACTGGGGCTACACAATAGTAATACCAAGTGTTTACTAAAGTTTTATATTCGATGCAATTTCAGTATATGCTGTTGCACCGAAGAAACGATTTCGTCTAAATTTCTTCATATGGTCTATTCATCCTACCTGAATGTCAAAAATGATGTTATTCACTTTTAGTTCCATTTTCGCTTAATTGACCTTCACAAGTAATAGCGTCGGCTGAACAATTAAGTGTACTGCACGAGCTTTCGTTTAATTAAGTGTAATTACACGAACCGCAGTATCCATGATACTTTGTATATTAAATGTATATATTGATCAACCTGGCCTGATCTTGATAAGTTTTACTAACTCTGATTCTAATGTAAATAATGGATTTAATGCCAGTCTTTCAAATTCTGATTCTGTTCTACCATGATAAAATGTAGAATCATTGGTTTTAAATACAATATATAATTTTTCTATTGTAGTTTTTTACTACTACATCACTTTATTAAACTTTTGTGTCTTAATAGTACTGTTGACCGTATTGAATATTATTTTAATAAATTATTTAAAAAGAAGTCTTACTTCTTACATGCGTATAGTTGTACATAGACACATTTTTGTTACTTTATATTTACAGACGACATATTAATCACATTAATGTGGGTTTTACAACCATTCTTAATTTAATAAAAAATGAAAAAACATAATATTTTTAATAAAAAATGAAAAACCATTTAACAAATATACAAAATATTGAATTGATAAATGTTTATTAGCCTAAATATGAATATGAATTTTTATGTTGACAAAACAAATCCTAAAAATAAGGATATCCAAGTATCCAAATAAACGATAAACCACATTACATTTTGATTAATAATGTATCTAAAGGTTTTTTTCTCATTTTTATAAAACCCATCAGATATATTTTTACAATGCACAATATTTTATATAATAGCTTATATTTTACAAACTGGGTAACGTGTACAATGTGTATTTCGAATGTAGCATAAGAGAGGTACCTTATTTCTATTCTTCCATTCTGTTTCTGCTATAACAATAATAATAATAATAATAATGGGTATAACATTACCAAAATGCCATCATTTATACCTAGAATAGAAAATATTAGTCCTATAAATCAAGAAACAGATATAGAAAGTAAAAATAAAAAGTTATTATATTATATATGTATATATATATATATATATATATATATATATATATATATATTAATATATATATATATATATATATATATATATATATATATTAATATATATATATATATATATTAATATATACTATATTTCTATACAATGTTACCTCCATGTATAAGTAATAATAATTATTAGAATTTCCTAAAAGCCAGCTTTTATTTAATGGACTAAAAAGTAGAAAATAAATATTTTCTCCGAATCACTAATATATAGAAGTATATTCATTTGTAAAAAAGCCTCGAATTTCGTCACAGTTTGAGTGGATCAGTCTATTTTCAAAATGACGGGGAGGAAACATATATTTAATACTAAGTATTAAACATATGATTAAAATATGGTTTAAATAAGTTGCCCTTCTACTTTTAAATAAGTTCCCCTTACGCGCATATAACAGTCAAAACAAATTAATATGACCAAAATCATAAACTTGGATGTTCTGATTATAAATGTTGGCCCTACCCTTTATGAGCATCCCAAGCTCTTGTATATATTATTGATTCGAGGAAAACATTTCTTTTTTTCTTTTTAGTTCATTAAATAAGACTTTGTTAATAGTTGGTTAGTAAAAAAAGAAAGTTTTAAGGTAGTCCAATCGGCATTTATTTTTTCTAAAGAATAGGAGCAAATGAAAAAAATTAAATTTTTAAACCGATTGTGAAACGGGTTTATCCTTAATTAAAGTTGAGATATTTAACTTGCATGGTATGCGGAAAGTGACTCTTTATAGCCCAGTCAAATAGTACTTATACCTGTAAAAAAATCCTCGTGGAGATTTTTCAACGGAAGTATCTATGGAAAAAAGTACATAACGAAATCGCGCTTGGAAAAAAATTATTGAGAAAAATAAATTTTTCTTAAATATCTCATATACTATTGATTTTATGTAAACATAGATCATTTATTTCTTAGCTAATTCTACACAAATTAGGTTCTGTACAAAATTCATGTAGAAGAAATAGCTCTCGAGATATACGGCTGAGAAACGTTTTTCGCAAGGAGGCAACAAACTGTTAAAAGGGGCAAAATGTGTCGTCCAATACGTTCAGGGTTATGTCGACCAGTAAGATTACAATTGATTGATAAGTAAGATAAAAATAAATTCTTTAAAGTCAAAAGTCGTTAAAATTAAATAATATTAAAGAGAACTCTAGGATTTTTCGAAATAAATTTCGATTTTTGCCCCAATTTCTTTGATCAAAATTTTTTTGTATTTTATAAATACGTATTTCAACTACTAAATAGTCATCATCAGTATGAATTAGCTAATTGTAATTATTCTCCAAGGAGATGTTACTTGTTGCTAATTTGGTGCAGACCGTCACCAAATTACCAACAAGTAACTTGAAAGGATGGAAATTGGAGCAAAAATCGAAATTTATTTCGTTAAAATTAGTTTTCCTTGAATAGAGATAATTTATGTTCTAAGAAGTGTGTTTACCTACAAATAAAAAACATGTGAACAAATTTTCATGCCGTTATGACACACGGATACTGATCGCTATAAATAACCTATCATAGTTTTAAGCACTCGGAGAAATTTCTCCACGTATCGATATTATTAATAATGACCATTAAAAACAAATTCAACTATAATAAAATCCAGAAATAAATAATAATAATAAATTGAACCAATTCATAACGTTTGAACATGTTTTTATTTTATTTTCATTCTGTTCGTATATAACTGACCACATAACAACTTTATTTAATATATTTATTTGTGGTATTATTTACACACATTTTTAACTGTCAAAGATAGTGTTCATTTAAATATATGTGCAATGGTATACTCTTTTTTTTTTTTGGTAAATATAAATGATTTATTATTTATGGTATGGTATGACTGACTGAGTATGTTTAATAAATAGTACACCACTACATACAGTGTCATAATAATTTATATCTTTGTTACCTACAAAACTATTTTACAATGAAATATAATTTATAACATCCGTACAGTAAAAACCAGTTCCTTACTAACACAGTTGCCAGTCCCAGTGGCCGAGCGGTCTAAGGCGTTATGTCTGCGCTGTATGCTTACTTGGAAACTTGGAGGTTATGGGTTCGAATCCCGACATTGGCAGTTTTTCAATTATTAAAGAAAAAAAGGGGTGGTTAATTGACTAAACTGTCGGCGTATAGACAAGAACGAAGTAACCGCCTATGCTTGAGAAGATTTTCTGCAGTTTCCTTCACGAATTCAGATGAATATCGGCATTGTTATTATTATTATTACTTGGAGGTTATTATTCACTGCGACCAATATGATCTATTGTGAGCCCCTACTACTGCTCTGTTAAGGCTTGCCTCAGAGCTCCTCAACCAGTCTCAATCTTCGGAGGAATTTGATGATCTGGGTGGGGTGCAGGGATGGTAAGTCATCCTCCTGGAGTAGGTACTGGTCGAAACAAGCAGTCCTTCTTCGTACTACGGCTTCACATTCAAGTAGGAGATGAGTTGGAATCTCTTCCTCCAGCTCACAGAATCTGCATGAGCCGTCATTGATGATTCCCATCTTTCTGAGGTGTCCATTCAGCCGACAATGCTCGGTGAGAAAGCCCGTTAGGATTCGTAGCTCATTTTTTGTTATACTGCCCGAGAAGGATCTTGGCCTGCCGCAGCCCTGGGGAATCTTCTGCATAGTTCCTATCATAGTCGGCTGCAGCCGCATATCCTACGAATTCCTAGTCTACACACAAATTTCTTCCACTGCACTCACACCCTCACATACTTAGGCATAACAATGGACCTGATGGTCATCAGGTCAGGCGACATCCTCTACAATCTACATCTACTAACACAGTTCTTTTTTATTGTAAAATATAAAGTATTGCACAGTAACCAAAATCAGATGATTTAATTTAAAAAAAGTTCGACATGTAAGCTAAGCGAATTTTCTCATAGAAAGGAATTATAATTAATATCTCAAATTAAGTAACATACGCGACAAATTAACATCCTATCTCAAGGATAAAAAAGAGAATCATCCTATGGCAAGAAAGGAATCGTATCGGTATACAGACAGCTCCAATTGTGAGGAAAGGAATGGGACCGTAATTTACGGTGAAAGACCCAAGGCAAACATTAGCCTTAACTTGGGAAAATATGCTACAATCTTTCATACAGATATCTATGCGATACTGGCTAGCGTTCGAAAAAACCTACCTAAGGAGCTCCATAAACAAGAACGTATAAACTTTCTTGGACATTCAAGCTACTCTATAAGCCGTGTCTGCAACTAAAGTCACCTCGGGGATTGTTTAGAGGAACTACTGGAGATATCAAAACAGAACAATGTTAAATTGATCACAAAGGTTTCGAAAGAAACGAAAAAGCAGATACCTTATCAAAGAAGCGAATCTTTGCTAATGGAGTTTATTCCAGAACCTATTTTAGAAATTTCAAAGATAGCATGTAAACAGGTCAAGTAGCCTAGTTCAAGTCAAGTTAGTAGCCCAAGTAGCGTATTAGACAAGCGGTCTAATACGCCCTGCCTACTTGAACTGGGAGGTTTCGGTTTTGAATCCCGGCATTGTCAGATTGTAAATTAAATTTAAGGGGGTGGTTAATTGACTAAACTGTTGGCGTATGGACAAGGCGAAGTAAACCGGCATTGTGTAGGTTTTCTGCAATTTCCCTTCACGAACTCCAGATGAATATCGGTATAGTTCCTATCAAAGTTGGATGCAGCCGCACAACCTGCGAATCTCTAGTCTGCAAACAAATTCCTTGGCCTCACATCTTAAAAAATGGCCGGATCAACCATTATCACTTACGAAGGTATCTGCACATAAAAGGACTCCACAAGGGATCCATAATGTGCAAACTGTGCGACGAAGAGGAAGAAACATCCAACCACATCATCTTTAACTGTGAATGTCTCCGCTACATTTCCAGTCTAAATCGTATAATATCGCTTTTACCCAATCGAATATAAACTACTTATTCTATGAACACTTTTTGTTGCATAAAGAACATAGAAATCATTCGTAATTAAAATATAATTGTAAATATTGAACGTTATAAATAATACTCACTTAATTTAAATAAATACGTTCGTTCATTTCTACAATTCTCTCTACACTATAACGTTTAACGTTGTTCGTTGTAATGATTGCTGGCTGGTTTGCTATATAAGTAATTATAACAGCAATTACAAATAAACTTCACTCTTTATTTAATAGAATTTTAATAACACTGTTTTATGGTAAAACTTATTAAATATAGTTTTCAACACATTTTCTTTATTACTTGATTTATACATAAATATTTAAAATATATTGTTCGTTATTATATAATAATAATAATAATAATAATATAGTTCGTTATATAATTATTTAAAAACTTGTTTGCTGTATAATTGCATAATTATGTAATTATAAATTATTATTTAAAAAAAAAAAGAAAAAGAATTCTTTTTATGTGTTTAAGTTTTTTAAACATTTCACACTCGATTTAATTATTATAAGCAACTAATTTTTATCTTCTTCGATTTCTATGTATAATTTTTATCATCGAATATACGAGTTTATTGGCTATGATGTGGTCATAGCAGTTCAAGTGGCCGGGCGATCTAAGGCGCTATGGCTGCACAGTATGCCTACTGGGAAACTGGGAGGTTATGGGTTCGAATCCCGACATCGGCAGTTTGTCAATTATTAAGAAAAAAAAGAGGCACTTAATTGGGTTAATTGTGTTAACTAAACTGTCGGCGTATGGACAAGAACGAAGTAACCGGCTATGCTTGAGAAGGTTTTATGCAGTCTCCTGCACGAACTTCAGATGAATATCGGTATAGGTCCTATCATAGTCAGCTGCATCCGCAGATCCTACCAATTCCTAGCCTATACACAAAGATTTCTTCCATTTCACTCACATCCTCACATCCATAGGCATCACAATGGTCGAAGTGCAGCCCGTTCAGGGTAGCCTCTACAATATATATATATATATGTATCTATGATGTGGTCATTCCACTTGTATATTAAAATTTTGAAGAGATATACGTTAGTAAATAACCTTTAGTTGTGATTTTGTCATATAAACTGTGTTCCATTTTCTTTTACCCAGGTGAATACCTTGAGAACTAAGTAAGATAGCTTAATTACCTGAAAACTCTGTTTTTAAAAAAATATCTTTCTTGTTAAGCCCGGTATGACGGGGATAAATTTAATTTTAATTTTAACTTACGACAAAAAATACTAAACAAGTGGACTTTTATAAATGTACTATATAAGATTTTGAAGAATTTTATAAATGTGTACATTAGCGCACCAGTCCAAGTGGTCGAGCGGTTTAAGGCGTTATGTCTGCGCAGGTTGTCTGCGTGGAAACTTGAAGGTTATGGGTTATGGGTTATGGATTGGAATCCCGACATCGGCAGTTTGTCAATTATTAAGAAAGAAAAAAAAGGGAGCGGTTAATTGAGTAAACTACTGGCGTATAGACAAGAACGTAGTAACCGGCTATGCTTGAGAAGGTTTTCTGCAGTTTGCTTCACGAACTCCAGAAGAATATCGGCATGGTTCCTATCATAGTTGGCTGTTGCCGCATATTCTGCCAATTCCTAGTCTATACACAATAATTCTTTCCACTCCACTCACATCACAATGGACCTTATGGTCGAAGTATAGCGCATCCTAGGCAGCCTCTACAATCTATCTATCTATCTATACATTAGTGCTCGTACATCCTTAAGTAAAACAACGCTTTAACTGTAAAATAAAACGAAAGAAAACTTTTACAAGTCAATACAATACAAGAGACATACTGCTCTCGTCTTGCATCATCACTCATTAATATGTCACAAAACTTAAATAAAAAAGCTTAAACATGTTGTCTATTGTAGATTTACTACCCCACTTAAAACAAACTTTCTTTTTATGTAACGTTAATTTTATGTAACATTTTTAATAAAATTATATTTTTTTTTTGTTTCAGGTAAGCAAATGTTCCAAGTTCATGAAATTACATATAAAGAAACCTCTACATTGGTTGTTGGTTGTGTTACCGAAGAAGAAAACTTAGTTCGCAAAAGCTGTAGTAATTGGTTAGTTACTATTTTATTTACATTGAAATGAAGTAAACTATATATATAAATGAATGAAGGTTGTATTCAAAACTTTTATATTGTTCAAGACAGTTACAAATTCATCTGATTATAAATTATGTAATACACGTTTAACTTTCTTAAACAGCAGTCAAGTCAGTAGAACGTGTTACTCTCCCTTGGATAATGATTTTTATTGAAATTTATACATGATGTTTTTAAAGATGATTAAAATAATCAAAGAGAACTCTAGGTTTTTTGAAATTATATTTCAAAATTTGCCCCCTATTCTTAGAACATTTGTTTGTATTTTATAAATACGTACTTCGACTACAATGTAGTCATCATCAGTATGAATTAGCTAATCGTAACTATCTCTGGGATTTAGAATCAGAGATATGTTGCTTGTTGCTAATTTGGTGCGTGTCTCACAATGATATTAAAAATTTCTGTCCTTTTATACGATTTGGCTGAGGGTATAATCTGACTTGAGGATTATTTGAGTTGCCTGACTACTGGATTAGGTATGTGGAAAGCCCCACCTATTTATTGGCGGTATTCTTTGGTGACTATGCGGCATTTGTTTTGTCACTAAAGTGAGTGTATCTACGTTAACCTTGACATTCAGGTATTGGATTTTTATTTTTATTTTTGAAAATGGTTAAATTTCATTAGGTCAGAATTTGGAATTGGGCCATTGTCTAAATTCATTATCTGTTTTCTCAATTTGTATATGTAGGTACTTTCGTATGCATCTAATTCTGTGGGGTTTTGTACCGATTCAAGTAGTTTTAGATTCGATTTATCAATTTTATGGTTGTTCTCAATAACGTGCGCCGCTATTTACGATTTTTCGGTTCTCCCAAATGTCACATGAGCCAGATTTTCTTTAATTCGAATACCGATTTAGCGACGACTTTGACCAACATAAATTTTCGAACAGTTTTGACAATTGACACATTATATGCCCGATTGTTTTTCATTACTAATTTTATCTTTAGGGTTGCCCAGTAACTGTTTGATTTTATTTTTACTAACAAGCGCTGTTTGTAAATTTTATTTATGTTTTAATTATTTATAAACATAAATAATTAAACGGCAATGCAATGTAAGTCTGATTTGTGTACATATCTTCATCGAATGAGTTTTTTCTTTGTTTTGATTTAGTAATTACGTATGTCAGTAAATATCTCCGGACTGATATGATCATTCTTCAGATTTTATAAAATTTTCAGTTAACCTTAGTCAAACTCGATATAAATTTCCAACATCAAAACGCATGACGCTTTGCTACATACTTCGTTGTATCGTAGTTTGTGAATAGAAACTCATTTGTGGTTGGAGTATATGTTTGCTTTTGAGATACAAAATGAAGGAGAGGGATTCTCTTTAAATTAAATTTAATTATCTTCATTTCTCTAATTATTTCGTGTATAATTCAAAACTTAGTGAACCAAAAACTTTTTCTCTTTTTTTTTGTTTTTAATTTCAATTATACATTATGTGAATAGCAAATAGTAAATAGTATAGTAGTAGGTGTAAGATGAATATGAATGCATTCATTTATTTAGTGTACCATAATGTACCACAGGGGTGTAGATAGCAGAAAATACTTTTTGTTTATTCAACAGAAGGGTGCAAAATAAGTGTCTCGGCTAAGTGTTAAGTATTATACACTACGTAAATTAAAATAGACCCAATAGCAACATTGTGTAGTGCATTTATCTAGTGTATGTGTACTGTATGTGTACTGTCTATGTACAATGATATGGTGTTACACTCAGGCGACGGACGACGGACAATAACGACGATGTATGTTTCCTATAGTTGCATTTTCTGTATTTCGTATAGTCGCATTTTATGCGTTTGCTTACTAGTTTATATATCGCTGAAAAATTTCATCGGCTTCTTTGAAGGAAGCCTTCACCTGCGGAGGGTGAAGGCCACCTCTCTTGCAGAATAATCAATTTTTTTTACATTTATATTTTTATTTTTACTATAACCTATATTAAATAAAGAAAAAAAGAATAGGATTAAGTTATTATGATTATAAGTTACTATGCTAATTTGTTATTTATTATATTGCAAGAAATAAAAAGGCTTTTTATTTATTATATATATATATATATATATATATATAATATGTATATATAATAATTTTAAAAACTAAAATATCTATCATATAATTATTTGAATAAATTGTCTCCTACCAAATTGACACAGGTATGTGCGGAGTTTAAGCGTTCATAAGCCAATACAAACGCCAAGAGTTTCTCTTATAAGCGGGAACGCTCAATGCGTGTCAGGGCCCAAAACGGATACACCCCAAGTCAAAACAACCTTAAATAGAAACCTCGATACCTCTAATTTAACTTAAAGTTGACTTTTCGAAGCTCAACTGCATTTAAAAACACTATTAGTGATTATTTGTATAATTAATAGTTGTAAATTTTAATTCCCCTAAAATCGAAATTTATCGTAACTTTATTCCAGTAAACAAACCATTAAATATGCCTAAATACACAAAAAAGTATGCACGTAAAGATGTAAACAAACAAAGATCGTAACTATTATTTTTGATTTCAAAAATAATTTTACAACAAAAGCAAACAAAATACTTTCATCGAAGGAGCTCCAGATAGATAGATGGCTCTTGATTTAATATTTATTTTCTACAAAATACAAAATTCTTCGTGGTTGGAAAAGTTAAATGCTACACCATGCAGATAAATAATGTTAAAACTAACTTTTATCAGATAAAATACCGGTTCATTCATTTTAATAACCCCAGGGTTAAATCTTTTTAAACTGAATGGATATATATATATATATATATATATATCAAAACTTCTATATATATATATATATATATATATATATATATATATATATATATATATCTATATATATATATCTATATATATATATCTATATATATATATATATATATAGCAAAACTTCTATATATATATATATATATATATACAGCAAAACTTCTATATATATATATATATATATATATATATAGCAAAACTTCCATATAGTTTTAAGTGTGATATTATACATATAGAGTGCATATATTTATTTATGGATATTTACGTTTGGTTTCATTAACATACAATCGCTGTGAATTTTTCTTTGTTTAAAAAAAAAACAATAATTATGACGTACCGAAACGATAACCAGACTAAATGGAGAAAATTATCCCATTAAAGATATCTCACAATCATGTGAGTCCATTCATGTGAATGGACTCGACGAAAATTCATACAGCAATATTCGTAAATATTTTATGTATGTATCTATATGCAACTACGCAGTTGACTCGAATCTTACTCACCCTTACGGTTCGGTGTGCCCATAATATCACACACACTCATCGAATATTGATAAGATCATACCGTTATTATCATCCGCAGTATACAATTCAATCGGTAATAGGTGTACCGTTCATCAAAGGTATTAGACAAATATACCTATAGTCAATAGCATGTTGTATTGCTGATGTATAATAATTTTATAGGTAAACAGCTTTGGTGATGATGTTTGGTGGAGGGTGAAAATATTTCCGCTTGGATTGAATGTCACGAGGGACAACAATATATACAACATTAAATATCAATGTGCATGCAGGTATAAGTACATAATGTTTCATTAAAATTGTATATTTGCAAATTTTCATGCAAATAAATTCAGGTAATAAAATATAACTGATAGAAATTGTAAATATTATTTTTTGGATTCTTGGACAGTAAAAATTAGATGTTTGGTTTGAAAATTGCAACGTTTCATTGATTATTTTTGAACTTCATCAGGCAAACTACAAAACAATTTGGCGACAATAGTATTCATTACTCTAGATAGATAGATAGATAGATAGATTCTGGAGGCTGCCCTGGACGGGCTACACTTCGACCATAAGGTCCATTGTGATGCCTAAGGATGTGAGGATGTGAGTGGATTGAAAGGAATTTTTGTGTATGGGCTAGGAATTGGTAGGATATGCGGCTGCAGCCGACTATGATAGGAACTATGCCGATATTCATCTGGAATTCGTGAAGGAAACTGCAGAAAACCTTCTCGCGCATAGCCGGTTACTTCGTTCTTGTCCACACGTAGTAATTGACAAAGTGACGATGTCGGGATTCGAACCCATAATCTCCCAGTTTCCAAGTAGGCTTACTGCGCAGACATAACGCCTTAGACCGCTTGGCCCCTTTTCATTATTCTAAGTATTAGATATGAAAATCGGCAATTAATTAATTAACTTGTGATATGTTTTCACATTTTATTATCATGAAATATTCTAAATTCAGTATTGTACTCTCCCATTAAAGTTCCCTTATACTTGACTGAACTACATAAAATGGACATCCAAATTGTGTTAATGGACTGTTGTGATCTCATGATAATCTGATAATATGTTGGAAATTTTGATTTTTAGATCCATTACAATATAATTCTCTTGTGATGGGAAACTATTAAACAAAATAATATTTAACTATTCTGTTTAAGGTAGCTCCAGCATTGTCTTGTATAATCAGGACAAAAAACCATATTGATTTTATTATAGAACAAATACATATACACATATAAACTACATACATCTATTTATACACAAATTAATGTAATTTTGAAAGAAAAACACTAAGTAATTAAATTTCGAAAACAAGCCAGTAAAACGCGATAAAAAATTATTTATCTTTACTATCCTAGTTTTTTTTAAAAATTATGTCGATTATTTTTTTAATGCAACCGATTATAGTTGGGCGGGGATGAAGTTTTACATGGTTTTAATGAGAGAGAGAGAGAGTGAGAGAGAATGATTACTCTGTTATTAATTATCTCGCGTTCTAAATGGTCAAAAATTCTGAAACTATGGGATTCATTAGAAAACGTTATTTGTATCAGTGAAAAACAAATGAGCAAAATCTGCCGAAAGGTGATTTAATGCTGGAACTACCTTAACACAGATTTGAATATCCACATAAAATAACCCCTATGTTGTTAATTGTCTAAATTATACTTAAAACAATCTGTATAAATAAATATACATGTTGGTATAATAATTGTAATACAACCGTTGTTGGTATGGTAGTGTATGGTATACCTGTGTGTAGTAGGTATGTATCTAAACATATACCGTCTGTTTTGGAAAGCTATGCTAATAGAGAATTAATGTTAAATATTATTTACTATAATAACTACACAATGCTTCATAAAGAAATAAAAATAGTGGGGGTACTCTGTAGTTAGTAGTGTGTGTGTGCATACCTAATGAATAATAATATTATAAATTAAGTAGGCATCACTAATTCCCCACTCTTAAATGACATCAAACAAATATCATACAACATCATACCACATAAGTACGTGTATGTATGGTTTTATAGTAAATATTTTATTTATTCAACATTGATTGCCTATTAGAAATGATTTTGAAACAGACTGTATATATATTGGTTGTTGGTGTACTGTACAGGATGTAATGATAATTGTTTCATTTAAAATTCAATACAATCTCATTGAAGACAAAAGTGAATTGTGTGTGTGGTTGCTCATTAAAACAGAGTGTTTGTTTAGTGGGCTACCTGACTCTGTATATTGTTAACATTTATACAATTCATAATATATATATAGTGAAAACAGTTTATAGTCACATAGAACTAATGTGTTCAACGGAACGGAATCCATAGAGCTGAATGGCGCTTTAAATGAATTTTAAAGTATTTATGAAATTTTAAAGTATTTAAGGTAGTTTGGTAGCCACATCACTTAAACTTCACCCCACATTCATCTATATTTATTCAAAAGATTATAATTAAATGCACGTATAGAAAAAAAAACAGATTTCTTTTACCACACTGTTTAAGAGATATAATTAATTAAAGTTATCCCAAAATATTTGAGCTCTTATGAATGTCTTTGTTCAATAACACCAAAAATTATAGGGTTGAGAAAAATCGACAAACTTCACTTAAAAAAAACACATTTCAATAGATAGAGCGATGTTTCAAACGTACACTAGAAAATATGCGAAAAGATTCACCACACAGTTTAGATTTGGGAAATCCCATTGGCAACACGGCTAGTCAATTATAAAATTTTCATAAATTTCGTCTATGTTTTGTAGCTATGTACACTCCCGTTCAAAAAAAAATGAACAGACCTGAAATGTTAATTTTCTTACATTTCAAAAAATTCCTCACTTTTATAACTCTCTTTATAATGTATAATTTTATTTATTTATAAACAAAGATAAGTAGTATATTTTTTAAGTGTGTAAAAAAGAAATGGAAGTATAAACTGAATTTATATTATTTATTTGTACATACGGTGTCAGTGACATAGTGCGAATTTAAAGAATATATGTAATGTTAATACATGTTAAGTGTTATATCTTACTCTTACGTGTAAAAATTAAATAAATTGTTGTATCTGCTACTACAAGAGTAATCAAAATTGTGAGAGACTGATTTGCTTCAGGTCTGTTCATTTTTTTTTGAACGGGAGTGTATATAAATCGATGTCACTCTAAATGTCTTTCACTGCACTGTTGAACATATTATATATACTATGTAGCTAGCTAGCTGTCTGTGTATCTTTCAAGTGCTTGCTTACCCCTTCTATCTTGTATAAGTTGGTATGTATACACAATAATAATATGATATCGTATCACGTGATTGTTTACAATTTTAATTAATTTGTAATGATTATTTTATGTTATGGCTGTTATCGTAATTGAAAATGGCATAAATTAATTTACAATAAATGTTGTAACATGTCAACCATAACCTGTTAAATTATTAATAATATCAAATATAATGGTGTATTTACTAATGTTATTATTATTATTATTATTATATTCAAAAGAAGGATGAGAACGCAAAATATGACAGTGTTATGTCTATATTTACCTGCATTCTAATTATTTACTGTACAAAAGGTGTCAAAAGTTGAGCTATCATTTTAAAATTTTATAATTGGGTAGTTGACTGATACCAAATATGTCAAATTTATTTTCAGAATATGAATATACTACTAATACTGTAATAATATTATCTGTCTCTTTCTTGCAAAACGAAGTTTTACGTGTATTTTAAATGGTGATAGTACTTTATGACAATGCATATCAAGAGGGCTATCAACCTCTTTGTCTAATCGGGAATTTCAATCATTCATATCTAGCTTATTTTTAAAGTAATTTAAAAAGTAATTTTACCTAGATATTTGGTAAAAAATATTTTCATGCAACATCCCAATTGATTTGTGCCTTTATTTTTATGGATTTCGGAAAAATGTTTCGAGTAAAAGTTGTTAGTTTAGTTATAATGAACAACTTTTATCCGAAACATTTTTTCGAAAATCGAATAAATATGGCACAAATCAATTATAAAATTTTGAAAGATACCTTGATTTTTGATGTCATTTGTACTATGGGTCGTTTTTTCAAAATTGTATGGTTATTTTGATCTTCATTGGGTTTTTTGGGCACGATGTCTTTTCTAAAAATAATCCTACCAACAAAAAACAAACGAATGTCAAAAGTAAAAACGGAACTTCTCTTACGGTTTCAAATACAAACAGTTTTGAACCATTTTTCCCAAACATGATCCGATTTGGCCTATTCACGAATAGACCTTACTTTTGAGCTCAGAACATGTATACAAAATTCGGCTCACTATTTCATTTCGTTATAGTGTTTACGGACGGACGGACAAGGTATAGGTGTTCATTTTATAAACACTTATACCAAATTTTTTTTTCTGTGATCAATATTTTCAAGCGTTACAAAGTCGAGACTAAACTTAATATACCCTGGTATATATTATATATAAAAATTGTTGACTATTATTGTAATAAGAAAATAATTGAGAAAAAATGACTGAAAACAAAGTAACTTTCCTAAATTCTATGAAGCAGAAAAGACACAACCAAGAAGAACCGAGTCTTAAATAAAAACTTTTCTCAATGAATCAAACATCACTAAATGGGTACTTTAAAAAGATATAACTGTCAAAAAAGAGAAAGCTCTCCAATTATTGGCAATTTATTTGTAGACTTGTCACCCTTTATTTTATATTCACCCCACGCAACTAGATGATAAGTTTTTTATTGATGTCTAAATAGAGTCATTCTCTTTTTTAATGATGACGATAATGATAAATAAGGGTACAGACAGAAATCAACCACCAAAAAAACTATTATGATTTCTTGTATAATTTAATATATAATAAAAATAATTTCACTTTTTCTCTCCTTCTCAATTGGTGTTTTTTTTGTCTTTCTATTCATGCTTCAAGCCTTCTTTCTGCAATATGCAGTAAAGTATTTAATTTAAGTGGTGAATTGTGTGTACGACATGGTTTTTGCATGTACTCTCCCATTCGTAAAAATTGAACCATTTAATAATAATGTAATATTATACATAATATATTTAGTAATGTATACGTTTAGAATGTGACTTGCTGGTTCATTTTTTATGAACGAGGGTGTATGTTATAAAATATATTTATTGGCGTTCGTATTGGCTTATGAACGCCTACGATATTGCCGAAATTGCCGTTCGTTTCAGGCATTATAAGTACGTGTAATTGCAATCATTATTCAATATGGCAGATGAAAACAGTTTAGTTGGTTTTCATGCAATATAATGTTTGTGTGAGTGACTCAAAAAGTCCTAAAAATCAAACTAAAATGCCTTAAACTGACAATTTAAAAAAGTATGTCAGAAATTTTTTTTGAATAATATTTTGTAACTTATGTGGGGTTTTTAGTTTATTCAGAAATAAAAATTATTTAAAACATTCAATAAATTAAAAAATGCCATGGAATACGCCATGTTTTGGGAGTATGAGGCTCACACTTTTGCTGCTCTATTGCGATGGATAAAGCGTTTGTAATCGTAGTGTTGATCGTTGAACTCAACTCTTAGTTCGCTTTGTCCGCATACACAGCGTCAAGTTGAACACTAAAAACAACGCACTCGATGGCCTTGAAAGCGTGTAAAACCAAAAAGGAATCACCTTTAGTAAGAATTGGTATAGAAAACTGTTTTCAGTCAAAAGCTTTTCTGATATAAATTTTACAGATGGTCATTTTCGACATCTGCTAGGATCGTTGGACATCCTGAAGAAATTTTTGCGAAATTTTGCTATCGGAACAACACCAGTAGCAATTTCCTTGAAGAGGATATTCGCTTATAAAATCTTTTTAACAAAAAATAGAACGCGAAAGTAAAAAATAACTGAAAAGCAAAAAATAAAAACTTTTAAACAAAAAATTAAACCTTCGAAAAAAGAAAGGAACTGAAAAGCAAAATATAAAAAAGAACCTATTTAGTCTAACTAAGTCTTATACTAATGTAAATACCTAAATAATTTTGAGTCGGCACCAAACAAAAAAAGATATGACAAAATGTAATATTTTGTAATGCTTACTTTTAACCGAAAATCAGATTCACACTTTTCGCCCATTTCGATGGAGATTTTTTTGCGCCGACTCAAAATTATTTAGGAATTTACATTAGTGTAAGACTTAGTATATATGGGTTAACTTGAGAACCTCCCCCGTTTTTTTTCGTCGGTTGAAAAAAAATTCAAATTGCGCGACGATATTGAATGTTTACACATAGTCAATATACAGCGATTATAATATTTGTTCTTTAGTGGAAGCGCTGGGAAGTCTTATTTTTTATTTTTTCGTGGCAAAAATTTTTTCTTCAAATTTATATGGTACCAAATTCGCAGAAACCCTATACAATAAAAAAAGAATTATCAAAATCGGACTACTCTGTAAAAAGTTATGCGTGATCATACATATAAAAAAAATATACAAGATGAATTGAGTACCTCCTTCTTTCGTCGGTAAAAAGGCGAATATTTTTTAGTTAATACAGTGAAATGATAACCAATCGATTAAAATATTATCTAACAATTAGTCTGTTTTCTTAGAAAAATTACGTTATTTAAGAGTCTTCCAATAAAATAAAATATTAAGAACGAAAAACTATCAATATAATTTATACTACGTACACTTTAGTAATTAAACATTTCTATATTTTCTACTATTAGTATTATTCAAGTAGTGCATAAGCAAATGAATGTACATTAATGTAAAATATTGAAGAAAATGAAATAAAAAAATATTATATCTTAATTACGTTTAATATAGGTAGAGATATTGGCATTTATTTCATTTGAATTTTTCTATAGACAATAAAAAAAAATCGGAATAATTACAGTAAATAGTAACTGAATAATAGACTAAATGTGAATTAAAATACCATTAAAAATAAAACACTTTTTTAAAAAAACACTAATAGCACTTCTATACTATTGCATGCACATATAGTTATTAACGTGAGTACCAAATAAAGATTCCATATTACTTACTTTGATGTTTAGAAGAACATACACACAGAAGGAAAAGAGATTTTTAGAGAACAGAAAATTCAACCACCACATAGAGAATAATAATTACTCACGATTTCAATAAAATGGCACCACAAAAATACAACAACAACAAAAAAATAGATGGTTGAAAAAGTCTAAACGCATTCCAGTTACATTTTTTTGTAATGTTCTAATTTCTACAATAAAAGTGCCACACGATTTTATATTTCACTATTTCATTACATTTTTCCTCTTTAGCGCGTTTCTAATAAACTTTTTTCTTCAACTTATATTTCTTTTGATGCGTTATGAGAATCCCATTAGAATCTATTTTCAGCATGTAACGAATTTTTAACGTAACGAGACATTTAGTAAATAATTTGTGTCATAATGTAGAAATCGTAAATTTATATATACATACATGTGATGCCCAGCGAAACAGACTAGAAGTAAGTCTGCCACATTAGTGACCCTTCGTCTTCAGTAGACCATAATTTTGTGTGTGCTATGATTTTTGGATATTGAAAAACTAGGCAATATTAAACATTACAGAAATATGAACGATCGCTATTATTTTGGTAAATAGTTATACCGCCAGAGCTAGAACATTTAAATTTGACAATACAGTTGAAATTAGGTACATGAATGTCTTCCGCATGATTACTTCATGTTTTCGATTAAAAAAATTAGATTTACGAACCACATTATCAATGATATCATGTTTATGGGCTCGCAAACTTTGTATATCTAATGTTTACAATGATACACCTGACTTGATAAATTTCACTAACTCTGATTCTAATATAAATAATGGATTTAATGTCAGTCTTTCCAACTCTAATTTGAACGGAAGAAGTTGCACTGGTTCTGTTCTACTATGATAATATATAGAATCATTAGTAGTTTTAGATACAAAATATAAATTTTCTATATGATTTTATTAAACTTTTGTGAAAACGTGGAGCTTCTTTTAATTCGTTTCTTTTCTTCTTTTAAAACGGTGTTTATTCCTCACTGAATGAATTACGATTATGATATCATACACAATTAGATTTGCAGTCGATTTCTGTCGAATTTCTTGGTTAGCACAAAAGTTTAGATTTTTATGACAAATAACTATTAATCAATAGTTTTTTTGTATCTAATAAGTTCATTAAAGAAAAATATATGTTACGTATTTTGCATAAATTTTTGAAAAGAAATAAAGTTAATAGTTTTAGAATGAATTCTCATGAATTTTTATATGGTACACTTTGAACGTACCTAATGTTGTCGACATAGGTAGTTTATTTGTATCATAAAAGTATACGTACGTTTATCATTTAACACTCTCAACATTACATAAAATGTAAAAAAAAAGTGTTGAAGTAGAGAATTAAAGATGATATACAAAATTTTCTAGTTTCTCTATTTTCTATATTGAAGAAAAACAAATTAAGTGTCGATTCATTCCATATGGCACAAATTGTCGATAATAATCTTCATTGCGATTTATTTCAATTAGATGAAATAAACAGAGTTTATTCCGCTCGGAATGAAATTTAGTATATGGCTAGTGCTTCTTGAATTTGAAAAGTTTTGTTTATCGATAAAATCGGTCAGTGGAAAAAGGGTTTTCTCTGAGATATATTAAATATTTTGTGTTTGTTTGACACGAATACACGAAATATATTTTATTGTAAAAAATTTTGATTGTCGTTTCCATAGTAACTATAAACTGTAATCGTTATATATCGTTCTATTTTAGCTATTAATAAATTAAATTTTTGCAAATACTAAAGTCATATCAGATATTATATTTCATTTTGATCACACTTAAATTATTTACCATTAGAGAGTGATTTATGTATTCTAAGGAAATTCGCTAAGTTGACGCAGCTACTGCGTAACGAATTTTTTAAAAATAATTGACAAACTTCCGATGCCGGGATTCGAACCCATAACCTCCCTGTAGAATTACTCATAAGGTTAACATTTGCGAGTAGAGTATAATACATACATATTTATAGTTTATTGTCGCTTCTTTACGATGATATGTAGTTTTAAAAAACCCAGATGAAAAAGTAGGCGGTAACTAAACATACTCCTATGACGTATATTACATATTATATTTGTACGTAGAATGTAGAAGGAAGAGGACACTATGTGTGTAACGTAAGTAAGTATACCATCATTGTATGTGTAGTATATATTACAACGAAATTGTATGATTTGTTAAAGTTTACAAAGATGGAAGATTATTATATTATATCATATCAGTCCATAAAATGACAACTACCATTTATAATAAAAATCTGTGACATCATATTATGTATATATATATATATATATATATATATATATATATATATATATATATATATATATATATATATGTATGTATTACTAAGACTACTACCGTATATAGCATTAAATCTTCAACTATAACTCCTCGAATTATACGGTGGTACGATAACATTATCTTTTTTACTTTCCATACGAAGTAATACAGGGCTATTTGAAACATTTAACTGAGTGATTTTCAAAAAAATACTATACAAACAGAGTACACGATTGTATTCCATTGCGGAAAATATTCGATACTTCGAAGTGACCTACTTGAAAACTGGGACGTTATGGGTTCAAATCCCGACATCGGCAGTTGATCAATTATTTGGAAGAAAAAAAAAAGGGTGGTTAATTGACTAAATTGTCGACGTATGGAATCAATGTCCTAGCTAAACGCATTTGAACGCTACACTACTTTATAACTTTATACGAAACTAATCCGTAACCATTTACGTACATAAAAATTGAAAACTACATGCCTTATATGACTCGGAAATATTTTTAGAACTTCAAGGAGACTCAATTGAGCTTCTAAAGTCAGTGTCGATCGAATGCGAGAGCTACGTCAGCGTCGAAAAGGAACTGAAAAAACGGCGAAGAGCGATTATGTAACTAGGCCATCGGGGATACAGGGGCCAGTGATAGTCCAAACGTCTGCAGGACGTTTTTACAGAAAATCTAGAGCGCTCTCCCCAAACTGCGCCTCTTTGTTTTTTAGATGATTGTATCAGGCATAAAAACCGATTGATTAAAACATTATTAGCTTCAAATATAGCCAAAAAAACAATAAAGTGTTTGTAACGGTGTCGCTTCATCATTAAATTATTATTATAATTTTGTTCATCATTTTTATCTGTTGCATAACAACTATAACTTCCCTCTATTATCACGGTTGCTTTGAATGTTAACAACCTTGGTAATTTACATATTAAAATAATAACATTTCATAAATCAAATTAAAAAGATCAATTTTTTTAAAGATATAATTGATCTTTGTTAAAATTGATCTTTTTAATTTCGCTAATGATATTTATAAATTAATTTCTGTATCTAATATCAATTCTTTTCCCGTTTCAGAAATTCAAAAAACAGATAACTTTATGTTAAATAAAGAATTAAATGTTCTTAAAAATAAAGTCACTGAACTGGAAAATTCAAAAAAGTCACCTTTAAAGACCCAATATACCCCAAAAACCAATTTACACAAAGTTCAGGTGAAGTCTGTTTGTTGGTATCATAACAAATATGGTACCAAAGCACGTAAGTGTGTTTTTCCTTGTTCTTTTTGTAAATTAAATACGCGATATAAAAATGAAGAACAAAATTATAATAATAATTTAATGATGAAGCGACACCGCTACATGTTCATAACCAATTGACGACTCCTCTTTCAATATTCTAAAAACTCATAATAACAAATGAAGCCTACATTTTGATACGTTAGCCATTCCATGTTTAACGTTGAATATTATTATGACAATTGTATGTGACACAGACACACGGACGACATGGTAGAGAAGAATTTGAACAATCGTGTCTGCCACAAAAAGCTTTGCATTATGATGACGAAGTGAAGGATTCTGTATAAAAAACAAATACGTTCTCATTATACATGTATGTTACACATATATGTCGTTTACATTACATACATAAAGAATCTACCGCAGCACAAACATGTTTATATCAAACATAAGGAGTTCGGTTGGGTTTTTTTGTACGAACAGGAATAATTTTTTAATAGTATAGTTGATATCATCATGCATCTTCAACTATATATACGCGTATTCATCTTTGACCGGTATGTAGAATAATAGTGATGTCGCGAGGAACGCGAGGCGAGGCTAGAATATGCCAGCGGAGACGAAACGAAAATTACACATTCGAGAGACAGACGATAGTACTTACTATTAATCTGTAAAGATTTTTAACCTGTAAAAGTATACTTATCAATAAAACCTATTTTGACAAAATGGAAACCCGACTTCAAAAATCAAATATTCTATAACAAAAAATGCACTAAAAAGAAAAAAAATTAATTGCATATTCTTGTGCCAATTTCAGTTCACCTAAGCAAAAATTTTTTAAATATATATGTACAATTATTGTTAATTTTGGAGGCGGTGTCAGCATAGAGAAATTCACATAACTTTTGGACACCGCCTCCAAAAAAAAAAAAAAATTCAAAATCGGTTCATAAATAACAGAGTTCTGATGTGACACACATAAAAAAAAAACATACAGACGAATTGAGAACCATCCTCCTTTTTGAAGTTGTGTTAAAATACAGCCGATAATTTTCGAAGTCTTATTAAACATATCAACAGATCAGTGATTATAATTATTTTTACATTAAGCACTTAAATCTTCAACTGTAAAAACGAGACGAGACAATAGAAAACTTTTACAAGTTAATACAACACAGGAGACATGCTATTCTCGTGTTAACTCGTATCGCGGTATCACTAGTATATAAAATATACGATATCATTATATGTTTAGATCTGACTTTGTAACGGTTGAAAATATTGATCACAAAAACATATTTTTGTAAAACTGTTCATGTATTAATTATGCTATTGCAGTTTGTCGGTTGATTCGTGCCTACATCAACTCAGTACCTACATAGTATTTGTACTTAATATTGGCACATATAATCAGTTGCATAATATGTACACTCAGACCACGTATCTTTAAGAACGTATACCAGACTACATGATGAATAAAACATCTACGACTCTATTTTATTATATGTGATACAATAAAATATAATATATATATATATATATATATATATATATATATATATATATATATATATATATATATATATATATATATTATATATATATATATATATATATATATATATATAATATATTTTATATATATATATATATATATATATATAATATATTTTATATATATATATATATATATATATATATATATATATATTCTTCATATTTTAATTTATTGCAGATTATTAAGAATTAATACTTATTTATTACTTAATAATCGAAAACAGTTTTTTATTATCTATAAAACTATGATTTCATATAAACTGAATGTTAAAGTGATTTCTTGGCGCCTACATTTAAACATTTAAATTGTCAGTGGTGTACGGCACTGACACCAGTGACCCCTACTGATAAAGGATAGTTACACCAACCAGTTTAAGTGAGACAAAGTAAACCATAGTACTCATAGTACACTACATATAGACAGCGATAGATAGATAGTTACACTAAACACTATTTCCAGATTGGGTGTATTTTAAAATACAATCAGTATATATATATATATATATATATATATATATATATATATATATATAATAGTATATTAGTATATTAACTCAAGTAAGAAAATACAATGCCTTTAAATATAATATTTTTTACATTATAAATTCCGCTTTTTTTGTGTTATTTAAGAAATGAAAATGAAATCATGGAGTGGCGTGTATTTGTGTATAATAGGATGGTGGATGATGAAAGTAGTTTATGGATCATTCATTCATATTTTATGAATTCTTTTTTCCTTTTTTTTTGTTGCTGTTCACATATTGGATATTATGTGTTGGGAATTATTCATTATTATAACAAAAAAAAAAAGAAGCATTTTATTCTACGCATCAAATATTATTATTATATTTTTCTCGTTTGAGGATTTGACACTTAAAATAGAAAAAAAAAACTCTAGAGAAAAAACATATTGACGTACAACAATATTGTTTATGGTGATTTTGTAAAATATAGTTTATTTTTATGATCTCTTCCTTCTTTTATATTCTTTATGATTTAATATAATTAAGGACGTCTGCAATTTGCATGTCAACGGATGAACTCGATTTTAAGTCTTTCAGATTTATTTGTTCAATATTCGGATACCTATGAGTACAGAAAATGATTCCTCGAGTTATACAGTAACTACTAGCAAACTCTATATTATCTCACATCATTGCTTTTATTAAGGTTATTTCTAGCATGAAATCACTTTTTGACAGATTTTGCTATTTTTTTTTTCACAGGGTAAAAATAACGTTTTCTAATGAATCCCGAAGTTTTAGAATTTTTGACCGTTTTAGAACGCTTTGACAGTTACTTCTTATTAGAAGCACGTAAAACTTCATGCAATGGGAGAAAAAGTAAATTTAATATGTATCCTAGCAACAAAATCAAAATGACATTTTTATTTAACAAATTTTTACAGTTTCTCCCATGGAAAAAAAATGAGAAAAAGTACTACTTGCAGTACTACTAGTACCTATTTGAAGGGAGTAAAGTTGTCAGTTTAGTCCCGAAAGTGCAAAAATACTAAAATACTAAATTTTTCTCGAACCGAAATTGATGTAAACTGATAGATAATTCTGTTGGAAAATAATTTAATAACAGTTTAATGAATACATAACGACATAATAAAACATTAAAACTAAGACCACTTTCACTAGTTAGTAAATAGAACCACTATGGCGCTGCGATTATAAAACATATCGCCTATAAAATAATCGTCTATATCTGTTTTATATGATGTCGTTTTATCGTTGACTGGAAAAATAATATTATTTTTGTGTTTTGTGTTTTGTGAGATTGTGTATATGTTATTTGAACATTTTAATAATTTGTGTTATGGTCCATACAATCTATGACTTGACCTAGATATATATTTTCATGTATAGTTTTACGATCATATAAACAGTTTATTCTATATGCTACACATTTTGACGAATATCAATTTTCACAAACAGATAGTAAACTATATCATGATTAAATTATTTATTTTTACCTCTATCTATAGATTGAGACTTTAGGAGAGGTTTTGTTTTCGAGGTCAAAAATTTAAATTTACATTTTATCATGATAATTTGTGTTTTATTTTTTTAAATCTGAACTAATTTTAGATCTGAACCAATCTTTAAGTGATAGCAAAGGTAATTTAAAAAAAAGTGTGTGTGTGTGTGTTCTTGTGTACGCACGTAAGAAGTTATATTTCTTTTTGCATAATATATTAAAATAATATTAAATAAAATCAACGCTTACTTGTGTATATTTTTTTACTGTGCGCTGTCACCAGTTTTCAAAATATAGTGACAAAAAGAAACCTAACAAAAAAGTTTTAATTTTATTAAATAATTAATTTAAACGTTCGTCAACACCATTTTTTTTAATGAAATTATATAAACTGCATATTTCAAAGAATATTTATAAATATTATTTATGATGGTGGCTACTTAAATAATATAGTTATTATAATTTAAAGTACAAAAAAGTTCTGTTCTCCATAAGATGCTGTGTTAAAACTTTGCTTTTTTATCGATAACTCCTCTGTGAAATGATTCACGACAGGTTTTAAATTTTTGAAGGAGGATAACTATATAATTGAGTTATTCGATTGGGTAAAAAAAATTTTTTATCTATTATCAAATCATGCATGAGAACGTCCTTAAATACATGATTTTATTTGCAGGTATAAAAAAGCATAATTAAAAAACTTCGAAAGTGTAGACGATTTGTTTTCTTCGGTGGTATAATTTCTATAGAAAGCATCTCAAGCTTATATAATTGTGTTATTTACGCAATCAAATCGTCTTCATCAGATCTGTATGTCTGGTGGCTGGTGTTTTACATGTCTTGTATACAGAGGCTCTTGTGAGTGCTTGACACCAGATTTTTATCCCATAAAAAAAGTAATTTTTGTATCTCAAAAAACGATATTGTGATTTTATTACAATATTTCTTTTCGGATTTTGATTTAATTTTGTTATAATATTTTTGTAAATAATAATATATAACAATCACATCTTAGTTTCTCATATACATATAATATATATATATATAAATATATATATATATATATATATATATATATATATATATATATATATATATATATATATATATATATATATATATATTAATATTTATCTCTGTTTGAAAAATATTTATTATTTATGTCTTACAGTTACATTTTTCCTTGTTGTCATTTTTCAACTTTTATATTTCGGTCACATACAGTGTTTTTTTTTCTTCAAATACTTATTTCGACGTCTTTTTTAATTTGCTGTCTCAACGAATTTTTGTTTTAAATTAATTTTTCACAATCAAGAAATTCCGTAGATGAAAGGAACACGTTTACAGGATCAATCATTTTAAAAATGGTTTTAAAATATCTGTTAAATCACAGTGGATGGCGCTCCAATATGCTAAGAAGGCTATGGAACACTTTTTAGGAGACATTTAGAAAAAAATGTGTGTTATACAATATATAGACAAAATTTATGTATACATGCATTATATGCTTAAGCGTAACTGACAGAAGTCTGTCATAAACAGTGTGACTACACTCTACACTACATGATATGATTTTTGGATATTACAAGATAATACATTATAATATTTCAATTTGACTATACAATTGAAATTAGGTACAGGAATGTCTTTATCATTATTATACCATGTCTCTGATAAAAGACGAATATAATAATTATGAGCCACATTATCGATGGTGTAATTTTTATAGGCTCATAAATTTTGTATATTAAATGTATATATTGATATACCAGGCCTGGTCTTGATCAATTTCACTAACTCTGTAATTCGAATGTAAAAAATGGATTTAATGTCAATCTTTGAAACTCTAATTTGAACGGAAGAAGTGACGCTGGTTCTGTTCTATCATGTTAAAATGTAGAATCACTGGTTTTAGATACAATATATAATTTTTCTATTGTAATTTTTCACTACTCTATCATTTTATTAAACTTTTCTGTCTTAATAGTAATGTTGACCTTATTTAATATTATTTTAATAAAGTATTTAAAAACAAGTATAACCTCTTACGTGCGTACATTAGTACATACAAACTTATTTAAATTTATTATTTGAATTCAGTATGATTTTTAAAGACCGATGGCTCCCAATCTGTGCTCGCCTATTTTATGTCTTGAATTGCGACAGAATCCTTTATTTTTGGATGATACCAAAATCAACTTAACACTTGAAGCACATCTCTTCTGCTATGCATTATATTTGTATAAAATATGACAGGAAGAGAGGAATAATATAAGAGCTGAAAAAAAATAATTATATTTTTCAACCCTCATCATTAAATTTATATTTAAATAATTATATCGTATACACACAACAATGGTGATGGTGATGATGGTATAAGTATTTGCCAGTAATATTTCCTTCAATTGATGTGCTTGAAGTGTAACAATGTAAAATTTTGCATATCCTGTGCAGACAGGCGATCTTGATGATAATAATATTGGTTGGTGTTGTACACACGAATGCAAAAAAAATCAACTAATCTTGGATATTTATAAAAAGGTATATGTAAATAGTTTTGGAGGCTTAGAGCTTGTATACGCGCATTAAACACAAGCTCAAACGTAATTCAGCCACTGTCTGTGTATTTATGCACATATCTATGTTCACAATTGATGAAAAGATTTGTTGTTCAAGATTACCCATGGTAATACCGAAATTGCGACATTCATTCATGTCCTTACGCAGACAGTTTAATCAATTAACCACCTTTTTCTGACAAACTGCTACCGTTGGGAATCGAATTCGCAACCTACTAGCTCCAAGCAGAACGTTTTTGACGCCATTTGAACTGGTTACACTGATCTTATTAGTTTTTTTTTATAAATAAATGTTCTAATTACCGCCTAAACATACACTCAAAGCGATACTGTGTGCTTACAGGGGTCGTCCACCCCTTAGTAGTAGCAGATGGGAGGACAAAGCCTGGCAAACAGGCCTTTCTAGGTCTTTTATTAGCGACCCCTAAAGGACAATGAGTTTGCAGCCGGCTTTGATAAGAACTATGCCGATATTCATATGGAGTTTTTGAAAGGAACTGCAGAAAACCTACACAAGCAAAGCCAATTGCTTTCGTTCTTGTCCATACACCGACAGTTTAGTCAATTAATCGCTACATTATTTTTTTCAAATTAATTTAATTGATAAAATATCGCTGTTCGGATCAAACTAACAACCTCCTAGTTCCGAGCAGAGTGCCTTTAACAGCTCGACTATTCCGACGGTCTCGTCCACCCGTTCATATTGATACAACTATTTACGTTTATTGTTAGCAATCATTTTAGTAAATTGTAAAGAGGTTACACCGATTACATAATAGGGAATATGCATGAAAATTTTTTTTCACTTGAATTGAAGCATGTTTACTTGACAAATATCAAGGTAAAATTACTTTTTAAATAACTTTATAAATAAGCGAGATATGAATGATTGAAATTCCCGATTAGACAAAGAGGGTGATAGCCCTCTTGATATGTTATGTGACGTCATATTACACTTTCACCATTTAAAATACACGTAAAACTCCGTTTTTAGTATTTTTGCAAGAAAGAGACAGATAATAATCTTCAAAAGCTTATAGCTTCCTTGATATTTGTCGGATATCATATTCTGAAAATAAATGTGGAAAAAAATTTTCATGCATATTCCCTATTGTGAACTCGAGTTACTCATGTTTCTGCATCGAATTCAAATATGAGTAGAAAATATCTTTGTCAGTCAGTGAGGATTTCAAATAGGATCAGTGGTCTTGATCGACATTGTACACATCTGTGAATCATACATAACCGATGCATATGATCTGTTAACGTTCGTTCGTACGGTATATATTCTGTAACGACATACTTAAACACATATACAGGAAATTTCATTGAGATTATATTCACATATATTATAAACCAGAACCTATTATATTTCTCTAGATATGTGTAGTAATAACAATTAATGTTATACCAAAGGGCAACAAAATCTCCTCAACAGTCACAGTATTGACTCATTTGTTGTGTATTGTTGTGTACCATATATAATATACTATATCTAATGCATCTATTGAATAAGAGATTATAGAATATAGTAATCATTCAGAATCTTATATTATATTGTTGACGACACTATTGTTGAGTATTCAATTGATGCAAATGATTGTTTACTATTGAATCGTACATTGTTGATAGATTCAAGAAATTGTTAGCTCAATGAATAATTATATATAAGATATTCTACAGAATAATCATGTTGTCAAATTTCAACAATGGTTGATTTAAGGTTAATTATTGAAATCATGTTTCCCTGGATGATTCATTCGGGATTACATACACAAACAAAACTATAAGTATAAATTATTAATTCGTCACGTGAGACTAAAGAAGCTTTTACGCTTATCAGTAAGCTTTATCGCTTATCTGTTATGCTTATTTTTGGTGTAGCGGTTTGCATGTTGGACTTGATATCCAGAGACCCGAGGTTCGATTCCTGGTTGACGAATTAATTTTTTATATCAGTATTTAATTAAAAAATCCAATGATATTGGTCTATAAAGTATACGCTAGTCTTCTGGAATTTGTTTTACGTAACCTTAATGGAATTTGGACAAACATTGGATTGTTGACGCTTAAGTATACAAAAATAAATATATGAATATTATATTATCGAATGATAATTAGTGAGAGCTCTAGGTTTTTGAAATAAAATTTCAAATTCGCCCCCTTTACCTAGATCATTTTTTGTATTATAAATACGTATTTCGACTACAATGTAGTCATCATCAGTATAAATTAGGTAGTCGTATTTTACTCTTTGACAATTAGAGATAGATATAAAGTTGAGATCAACAGACAAAAATAAAAATAAATAGAAAATTAACTAGATTAAAATATACTTGATTTAAAATATAATAAATTTTAAATTATATTGAAATTGCTCTTGTTAAAATTTCCTTCATTCACATTTGTTCCTGTTAATTTTACTCTTATTAAAATTACTTTTATATTGTCGCAGGATATGTTACTTGTTACTAATTTGGTGACAGTTTCACCAGCTGTCACCAAAAACTGATCTAGGTAAAGGGGGCGAATTTGAAATTTTAAATATATGAATGATAAGGGTAGATTTCCTTTCATCTTAATTCCCTTAGAAAAATTTCAAAAATTGAGAAATAAATTTTATCTTCGATTTTAATAAAAATTATGTTTCTAATTCATTTTGACCCAAAGAAAACGAAATTTCAGTCTAATTTATTGTCAGATTTGTAGTTTGTATGATACTGTAAGTATTAGCACTTCTGGAATCGAAGCTTTGGAAACGGAAGCACATGTAGGTAGCTACTTCAACAATAATAACTCGAATCAACTTTTTTTTCAATAGATTTTAGTTCTTTAATTACACAAAATTTCTTTCCACTCCACTCACATCCTCACACCCTTAGGCATCAAAATGGACCTTATGGTCAAATTGTAGCCCGTCCAAGGCAGCCTCTACAATCTCTAGCAATTAATAACATAAAATTCAGAATTTTATCTATACATTGTCTACTTGCCCGATCAACCTTAAGAATAAAATTTTTATAAAAAAAAAAATTTAAATATTTGACATACATTTGTTTAAACATATAAATAAATGTTACCCTTCAAATAAAAATACCATTTCAAACATGGATATTCGGAATTTTTTTTTGTCTATTACAAGTATAAATATTAATATTATTATTGTTAAACAAGAATGCAGAAATTTTGTATCCAAAAACTGTAATATTTATTACGAACAAAATAACACACAAACCTATATTTATAAAAATATTATGTTGGCATAATATTAATTTAACTGTTGTCATTGTAAATTATAAATTTTGTAAACATATATTACCAACTATATGGAAGAAAAAATTAACAATAAATTAAAAAATGTCAGTTAAAAATATAAATAAATAAAATAGAAACAACCTGTTTCAATCATGATCGGATAGATATCACATCATTTTTGTTTTAAATTTATTATTACAGTTTATTCTGTGGCCGGATTTCCGAACACGTATTCAACCATTCCGGTTTAGATTTTTGTTTTTCATATATTAAATAGAATTAATCGGCTTATGTTAAGAGGGAGCTTTTTGATGTTGACAATCATTATAATTATGTGTGGTATGGTTCACTCCCATGATCGTATTAATTTATATATCAAAATAAAAATAATAGTGTTGGACTGAAGAAATTGATTCGTTTCTTTGGATAAATGAATAATAGGCACACGATTTTTTGAAGTATTCATCTTTTGGTGCGTTATGTGAATTCGATCAGAGTGTATTTTCAGCATGTAACGAAACGCTGATATAACACTCGACTGATGTAGTACTAGCACGATACCATGCTCTATTGCACAGGGTTTTGGAAAAAATTTTGTTGGGATATTGAAAGACAAGACACGATTATGCATTACAGAAAGATGAATAATCGATAGTATTTTGGTAAATAGCTACACCGCAGCTCTTACATTAGAACACTTCAATTTGACAATACAGTCGAAATTAGGTACAGGAATGTCTTCATCCTTATTACTCCATGTGACGATAAAAGAAGAATATTAGAATTACTAGCAACATTGTCCATGATATTTTTATGGGGTTAACTTTGTATATTAAATGCATATATTGATAAACCTGGCCTGGATATATTTCACTAACTCTAATTCTAATGTAAATAATTAATTTAATTTTAGTCAAACTCCAATTTTAACGGAAGATGTGACGGTGGTTCTGTCCTACCATGATAAAATGTGTTTTAATAGTAGTGTTGACCTTATTTAATTATATTTTAATAAATCATTAAAAAAGATGTATAACGTCTAACGTGCGTACATTAGTACACACACTTTTGTTTTAAATATATTTTTATTTAACATTACATTTCTAATTTTGCCCCAATTCCTAGAACATTTGTTTGTATTTTATAAATACGTATTTCGACTACAATGTAGTCATCATCAGTATGAATTAGCTAATCGTAACTATCTCTGGGATATGGATTCAGAGATATGTTGCTTGCTAATTTGGTGCGTGTCTCACAATGATATTAAAAAAGATCTGTCTTTCATACGATTTGACTGAGGGTATAATCTGACCTGAGGATTATTTGCGTTGACTGATTAACAGATTAGGTGTGTGAAAAACCCCACGTATTTATTGACGGTATCCTTTGGTAACTATGCGGCGTTTGTTTTGTCACTACGGTGAGGGTATCGAAGCTAACCTTGATATTCAGGTATTCGATTTTTTTGAAAATGGTTAAATTTTATTAAATCAGAATTTGGAATTGGGCCATTGTCTAACTTCATTATCTGTTTTCTCAATTTGTATATGTAGATACTTTCGTATGCATGTAATTCTGTGGGGTTTTGTTTATTTAATGAAGTACAAACTATAATATACAATTCTTGAATTATGAATATGTGACTATTAGACTTTCCAGCTAAGAGAGACTCTCTATCGGCTAAATTTGGAACCATTGGTGCAATTAAACCGAAATATATTTTAGAGTTTATGAAGCGGTAAATTGACGAAAAACGTTTGAATTAATCATTGAAAAATTATAAATTTGGCCAAAAAAAATCTTACTAAAAAAATCGAATGGATAATCTCCGTTTAGTAAGTCAATATCGAATTAAAGTTGTTCAATACAACACTAATTTAAAATGATATTCTATCTTTGTCTGTCATTAGTGTATATCATCATTAATGAGATATAATTATGTGAGGTGTTCACTCATAGGCACGTGTCTATACTTAAAATTATGATTTTATATTGACATGATTAATTTTTCATGATTTTCCACGATAAAATATCCAGTGACATTTTACACAATTTATTAAAAACATTTCGACTAGTTTGTCTGAGGTATTCGCTAGTAAAGTTTTTTTGGCGGGCGACTTCTTTGCCGTCTCGTGTTTTTATTTTAAATTATGGTTCTGTCAGAACTTGTAAACATACGGATATACATGAAATAGGTCAACTTTAATTTTAACTATAAAGAAATAATTACATACAATGCCAGTGAAAAAATTGATGAGTAGTTTCCAAGAAGTGCAATTAGATATTTTTAGAAAAAAAAGTATATCTAAAGGTACAAAATTATGTACTAGTTTTCATGTTTCTAATGTCTATGAAGAGATTGATGCCAATGATTCTCGGCGATTCTCTTAATACTTGATTATAAATTCGCCTGATTATACGCTGGACACCCTAAACAATATTAAGTTGTTTTATGAATGTTACACACACAAAAAAATAAAAAAAATAAAAAATTCAAGGTCATAAATTATAACTTACAGTGTTATAGTTTCACTGTAATCGACAATACTTCATACGGTTTTTTTTTGTTGTATTTCGTTTAGTACTTTATTTATATGAATGCAAATAACCAAGTGTTACCAAACTAATTACAAAACATTCATCATATTGCTCGCTGCTTTACTAGGAGGAGAGCTACTAGCTACTAGATACTAGTAAAACTCAATTCTAACTATGCTAAAGCTGTTGTATAAAATAATAATCATAATATAATGGTAAAGCACTATGAGAGTGTGTAAAATATTGACGAATAAATTACTGTGAATTTTAACCATTCACCTACTTTCAATAAACCGCCAGCTCTAACATTAGAATATTTCAATTTGACTATACAATTGAAATTAGATACAAGTATGTCTTGATTATTATTACTCCATGTAAAATTTTTAATTTCTGTTAAAAAGAGTGTTTCTGTTTTTTATGAAATGTACTGTACTGTCCGGTCAACCTTAACTTGTGATACGTTCGATTTGACTTCTCATACACCGAATATTCATGTATATTTACAGCATGTTATCTAAAAGACATTATTATACCTTAATATAGGACACATTTTCATACGAAAATGTTTGCATCACCATGATGTGGGTACCGTTGGTCCGTCCAGTTAATTGATATGTGGTTATAATTTAATTAATAATAAACATTTACTCTATATACAAAATTGACCTATTTCACACATCATAATCTAACAAAATGGACATATGATGTTACCATCATTGTGATGTAAAATAACAACAAACATATATTATCGATTTTCTATAGCCAATTATTACATCAACAGTCAGTTCTATGTAACAATAATAATAATAATAATAATAGTCACCATTATTGTAATTATTATAAAACTTGATGATAACCCGTTAACAAGTCAATGGTACTATGGACCACACAAGTTCATGTCGTTTAAATAAATTTTATATTTGATTTGTGCTTTATACAATTGGTTTTCGAAAAAATGCTGCGAATCAAAGTCGTTCATTAGAAATATAGTAACAACTTTTATTCGAAACATTTCTTCGAAAACCGAATGAATAAGGCACAAATCAAGTATGTAAAATTCCAAAAAATTACATCGTCTTTAATGGTCAATTTAGAATTTTATGGTAAAAAAAAATTTAAATCTCATTTGTGCCATGTTCAATCGATTTGCAAAAAAAAGCTTCGAAAAAATGTATATATATATATATATATAGTCTGTTTTCAAAAGCATTTGTAATAGTAAATAAATAAATAAAATATTTAATATACAACTATGCATACATACACATACTTACAAACATCTGACTGCTTGTGGTATGATGTAAATTTATGTTTGTTAGATGCCATTTAAGAGTGGGGGTTTAATGATGCCCACTTAATTCATAATATTATTATTATTCATTAAGTACGCACACACACTACATACTACAGAGTACTCCCACTAATTTTGTTTCTTTATGAAGCATTGTGTAATTATTATAGTAAATAATATTTAACATGTGATTCTCTATTAGCAAAGCTGTCCCAAACAGACAGTATATATATATATATATATATATATGGTGATTTTGTGGTGATAAGTAGAATCGATGGACATTTTCGAAATAGTTTCATCGGTACAACCTCAGTATAAAATGTTTAATTTACAATTACCATATTCCAATGTTTAAGCTTTGCATTGCTTGCAAACAAATTCAAAACACATCAAATTCGAAGACTTTTATGAAAAAGTAAATTTTGAACAAAACTGCTATTAAATTTTTAGTAGACAGTCCTTATTTTATGAACAAAACGTAATTATTATTATTGAAAAATCCACCTGTATCGAAAAATTGTCAAAATAAAATCCGTTTTATTGTTCCGTTTTCACCCAAAATTTCATTTATAAGTAACAAACATATAATCACATCATTCATACACTGGTGATGATCTCTTCTCAACAGATTTATTGGGAAAATGTCAACCTTGTGTTAATTTGAGAAATTCATCCGCAATATTCATAGCAATAAAATCTTTTATGCGAATTTGTGTGACTATACATAATTAATATCTTGTATGATCCTCTATACTATATCGAACAAAATGACTGACCACAATTATCATTGTTCCGTTTTATTCACAGTAATATATTAATGTCCGTGTGTCGTATCTATCTACCAGATGTATTGTAACAAATTGTATAGTAAAAATCCACATACAATTATATTCAATATCTGTATTAAACTGATTCATGCTTTTTGATTAATTTGAAATCTATTTTATTTGTCCTTTTTCTGATTTCATTTTGAGATATTTGTTGGCTAAAATCTCTAACATCCTCTCAGTAACTATATTTTCACTTTCACTAGTTGGTAAGACTGATAGAAGTAGAACACATGTTGTGACATGTCGTACTCATGTACACACATAAGAAGTTATACTTCTTTTCAAATAATTTATTCAAATAATATTAAATAAGGTCAATTCTACTATTACGTCACAAAAGTTTAATAAAATGTTTTAGTAGTGAAAAAAAAAACAATAGAAAAATTATATATTGTATCTAAAACCAAAGGTTCTACATTTTATCATGGTAGAACAGAACCAGCGACATTTCTTACTTTCAAATTATAGTTTGAAAGACTGGTATTAAATCTATTATTTACATTGGAATCAGAGTTAGTGAAATTTATCAAGTCCAGGTCAGATTTATCAATATATACATTTAATATACAAAGTTTACGAGCCCTGAAAAATGATAATGTGGTTCGTAATTCAAATATTCTTCTTTTATCAGAAACATGGAGTAATAATGATGAAAACATTCCTGTACCTAAATTACATTTCAAATTTTGTCCATATATCTCTGAATCCATATTCCAGAGTTACGTTTAGCTAATTCATACTGATGATGACCGCATTAAAGTCGAAATACGTATTTATAAAAATACAAACAAATGTTCTAGGAATTGGGGCAAAATTTGAAATGAAATTTTAAATTAAAAATGATTATATACTGTGTGTGTTGGCAAGCTTTTCCAATAGGGAATCAATGTTAAATATTATTTATTACTGACTGTTCGTCTGGTTACTATATGAAGTCAGTCAGTACACATGTTATGAGAGTCATCACATGTACAATCATCATCCATACACATGTATGCGTATGGTTGTTTGTTTGTCATTTAAGAGTGGGGATTTTGTGATTCACATACTAAAGTTAAGAATTCAATGAACATATTTAACCATTACATGTGTACTGACTGACTTTATTCAGTAACTACACGGACAGCTAGTAATAAATAATATTTAATATTGATTCTCTATTGGGAAAGCTTGCCAAAACAGTCTGTATATTCTATTACTATATCTGTTAATTGTTAATGTATTGATACCAACACCTGAAAACCTCAATTAGAAAATCCAGAAATTATTATTATTATTATAAATAATGATCACAGTGCGTTGACGCATTATCAGAACAACAAAGTAATCAATTGTTTTGTAAGTCTCGAGAATAGCATACTGATTGAATACTTTTAAGTTTGAATACTGAAGAACACATGATAATATTTTAAAATTAACTTGAAAACAAATGATAATTGGATTAGAGCTATTAAGTTTCAATGAATTCCACGTATACAACACACTCCTGCAGTTTGGTCCGTTCCTCCTGACTCACCCTGTATATAGTATGTATCTTCTTATATATGTATACAAATTCTATAGTTTACAACTATACAAAGGAGTAACAAACAAATACGTGGAAACGGATATACAAATATATTTTGAAGATGTGTAACGAATGATTCGATTTGCGTGTTTTGAATTGTAAGTTCATAGAATAAACTCAATCAAATATATAATTAGATTTGAGATTGCTTTAACAAATTACAAACTCAATGACCTATTCTTCTTCAAGTAAACTATATACAAATATATACTTTGGTAGGTAGGTAGGTAGCTAACACAAATCTATGTAGGTAGTTTGAATATGTGCCCGGTTTTTTGAAATTCATATCATCAACCCATAGACATTACCTCTATATAAAGGCTACAATGTAGTATTTATATAGAGGTTCTGTGTGTGACTTTATGTTCTGAATATTTTTGACACCACTTTGACACCAAACGTTTGATATGAAAAATCATACACATTTTGGATGAGAATCAAACCTACGACCTCTGACATTCAAGGGCAACGCTCTATCTCTGAGTTTCTTGAGATGTTATATGGTGGTGGAATGAATATGATTTCTCACTATCTTGATGCCAATGTATTATTCATTTGTTTAGTCACTATTAACATATTCAAATATTTTTTTTTGTAAACTTGTTTCTATTCATACACATTGTTAGTATTGTTATTATATTTCAAATTTTGTCCCTATTCCTAGAACATTTGTTTGTATTTTATAAATACGTATTTCGACTACAATGTAGTCATCATCAGTATGAATTAGCTAATCGTAACTATCTCTGGGATATGGATTCAGAGATATGTTGTTTGTTGCTAATTTGGTGCGTGTCTCGCAATGATATTAAAAAAGTTCTGTCCTTTTATACGATTTGACTGAGGGTATAATCTGACTTGAGAATTATTTGAGTTGCCTCACTACTGGTTTAGGTGTGTGGAAAGCCCAACCTATTTATTGGTGGTATTCTTTGGTGACTGTGCGGCGTTTGTTTTGTCACTAAAGTGAGTGTATCTACGTTAACCTTGACATTCAGGTATTTAATTTTTATTTTTGAAAATGGTTTAATTTTATTAAATCAGAATTTGGAATTGGACCATTGTCTAAATTCATTATCTATTTTCTCAATTTGTATATGTAGATGTTTTCGTAAGCATCTAATTCTGTGGGGTTTTGTACCGATTTAAGTAGTTTTAGATTCCATTTATCAATTTTGTGGTTGTTCTCAATAACGTGCGCCGTTATACACGATTTTTCGGTTCTCCCATTCTTTGATTTTCTTTGATTTGAATACCGATTTCGCGACGACTTTGACCAACATAAATTTTCGAACAGTTTTGACAATTGACTCCATATATGCCCGATTGTTTTTCATTGTTTTTCGCTTATATTATACCAACGGAAGTGACAAGCGTTTAATTTATTTGGCATTTCAGTAATATATCTTGGTGCAATATGTAAGGACCACGTTTTGCCGTTTTTTTAACAAAAGTGAGAAAATGATTTGTATATATTTATTGTGTAAGTTTCTCAGGTGCAGGGTATTTCATTTTTTAATTGATCAGTTAGCATTTTAAATTTGAGCTTCACAGCTTATTTGGTGACCAAGATACAGTGGCCAAAATACCGTCTATAATCCTTCCTGTAAAACAACATATAGTATGGTAGTCGTCTATGCTGAAACTTGGCCTAATGTACTACCGTGCTTTGTGATACATATACACATTTGTATTATGTCGGATGTATTTCGAGGTTACACGTGCCAAATAACAAAATTCCGATTTGAATACGATTTTCTATTTTTTATTTCTTTGTTTCTAACAAACTTTTTTTTTTATTACTATGTTCTAGTGAATGAATTAGTTTTATTCTATCAAACAAAAATAACTTTTTTCATTTGTTATATAAATTTTTCACAGTATTTTCCACGTTCAATGGAAAGGTTGAGGAAATTTATTTAAAAAAATCCTTAAAGCCTTTATCTGACATATACTAATGGTGTTTGGCTATTACTTCGTTCTTGTCCATACTCCGACAGTTTAGTCACTCAACATAACCTCCCAATTCCAAGTACTTAACTAGCGCGGCTACTTGGCTGGTATTTACGAAAAAAACCTGATATTTTGGGTAATTAAGCTACCGTCGATAGAAATAAAATTTACCCGAAATCTTAGTTGTTTTCTTAAATATATTTTTTTTGACCCGTCATACCGGAATTTTATTGGATTAATCTCTTTATTGATAATTCTATTTTCTATTGCGTAGTTTTTTTTTATTCGTCTTATTTTAATTCCAAGTAAAAATTATCAAAATATGTAAAAATATGGGTTTCTCCATAAGAACAATGTATTAAAACTTGAACTATAACATTTAATAATTAATTCAAGACCCCCGTAACCTCCCCTGAAACTTTTTTAATTGATTTATATGCAATTCCACTACATGTAAACAAAAAATCAAGCCTTAACCATTTTGAAGATTCAGTGCTCGTACATCCTTAATTTAGAAGTTATGAGCGGTTTGTGAGACCATATATATAATTCTTCATTTTCTTAGCATATTCCCATATATTCATATATATATATATATATATATATATATATATATATATATATATATATATATATATATATGACCAAAAACGTAATTAGCTTTTCATATGAAGAACGAAAATGTGCTTTTTCTTGTAAAGGTCATATCGAATAATATATTCTTAAATAATAATATAAAAATGTTTTCCATACACTCATTTTATTTTTTGAGAGATCTTTCTGTATGAATATGAAAAGAATAGTAAAATATTATGAAATGGGTGAGTGAATGCATTATTGTAAATATAAAATGGGAAAAAAAAGGGTATCCAGGGATAATTTAACAAATTTTTGTAAATGTCTTTTACATTATTTAATACATATACCATATCGAAATTCATTTATCTGTAGAAAATTAGTCTATGAAAGGAGGGATCTGATAAAAAGTCTTCGATCGATCTTCGATTGAAAAAAAAAATATTTGAAGTGAATTTTTTATAAAATCTATACTCTTTTGTTTAGAATGACGTAAAAACAAATCAAAAACTTCATTCGTACCATAATGATCGGTCATTTGGGTTTGTTAAATAAAATTAGCTAAACAAAATTTGGACCAGATTTTCGTATATGGCAAACTTTTTATCCTTATTCAGGAGCATGTACAAATATACAAAAAATCGAATAGGAAAATGTTTTCATACGAAGGCGAGGTCATCGACTTGTCTATATTTATATTTAAATTTCATCTATTTAAAAAATAATAATTAAATATTTGTTTGATTTTAATTTTATATAGACATTTTAAAATAATTATTTGTTTGTATTGTAACAAACAGTAAAAAAAATGAATATTTAATTTAAAATAAACACACAGCACTATTAAAAAATATGAAAATATATACCGTCACAACCCACCACCTCACCCACTCCGCTTGAATAAACAAACAACAACAAAAAAACCATTTATTGTATGTTCTGTTTATATTATTTAAAAAATAATATAATCATTTAATATTTAATCAAAAAATTTCTAGGAATAATTAAAATTGTATATAACCTGGAAATAATGTATAGTGTATCTATCGCTGTCTATATGTAATGGCTATGATATAGTGTCTTTGTTACACATACATGTAGACACACTCACACGACGGACGACGGACAATAATGACGATTTATACATGCACGAGTAAGATGCAACTATATATAAATGATTGTAGTTAGAGAGTACTATGTATAAAACTTATATGTTATACAATACTGGTTTTAATTCAGTTTAAGTGTAACAAAGGACACCATTTCATAGTACACTACATATAGACAGCGGTAGATACATTATACATTGTTTGCATAATGGGTGTATTTTAAAATACACATAAATGTGTACATTATCACATTTACGGGAAAAATATTATAAAATTAACCAATTAAAAGTTTTTGTTTGGGTGAGTACCTGAGACGCGACGAGAGACGAGGAAAACGAGACGAGATGAGAATAAGTCAGCGAAAAACGAGATAAAAATTTGAATCCTGACGATCATCTTTTGTTTTACAAACTCGGAACGGGACATTTTTTTACACGATAACTGAGAAAAAACATAAAGATTGAGTAGTTATGTCTATGAATTTCGCAAGGAGTCTTTGAAAAGTAATGAATTTTGAAAGACAACACTATTTTTATGGGATAGAAGTCAATCTTTTTTTGTAAAATTTAGATCTCACCATTTTTAAGATTGATAAAATTTTATTTTTATATTTTTGAAACACATATTGATTCCTATTTATTGACATAATTGTTCGTTCTAAAAAAGCAATCTTTTCTTCAAAATCTAATTCTTAACATGACTATAGAATCGTTAATTGTTAACTAAAATAAACTGAATTACTTAGTGTCTGTTCTTTTTGATGTGAAAACATCGATAGCGAGACTTTATAAGATTTTATGACAGTTGGTAATCATCGATATTGTTAAGATAGGAGACATCGTCATTGCTTGGTTAATTACATTGCTCACATGCCCAGACTCAAAGATTTTTTTCCCTCAGCCATTAGATTCTGTAAGAAAATCATGGGTTCTTATTTGAAAAACCACAGTTTGAACCTCAAAGATCATTCAAAACTAAACGCTTGGTCAAAATCAATATAAGTTTAAAAAAAAAAAAAACTTTTATGCAATTTTTTTCCAAACATTGATTTTTTTTTGTAGAAATATTTTAAATGGTACCATCTGTATAATATGCAAGAGTAAATATTAATTATTCATAATGTATAATAGTTTTAAATCCCAGACTTACATACATAAGGTTTTGACAATATTGACGATAGCGTGTAATCTTTAAAGTACAGGGATTATATCTTAAATTGACTGTATTGCACATTTCACGGATATGAATGGATTACGTATTATGTTTGATAGAGCATCCCGAAACCACAGCTATTTTATTCGACTGTTTGAAAGATGAGTTTTAACAATACAAGTAATTAATTATAATCGGGTAATATTGTAAATAACCAACTCTTATAATTCAGCGTGTATATCTTCCTCGAAAATGATGACAGCATTTTTTATTTTTATTCCTAATGCCTTGATTTTCATAATGCCTCGGCGAATCGATTATTTTTTATAAATAATTTTTTACATACACTTGTGAAATAGTGACTTTTTTCAAGTCCTGGTCATTTGTATTCGAAAAAATGCTTCGGAAAAAAATCGTGTTTATTTATTTATAATGAAAAACTTTTATCCGAAGCATTTCGAAAACCGAATAAATACACGGCATAAATCAAGTATCACATTTAATAAACCATATTTTGACAAAATGGAAACCCGACTTCAAGAATCAAATATTCTATAACAAAAAATGCACTAAAAAGTAAAAAAATAATTGCATATTCTTGTGCCAATTTTAGTTCACCTAAGAAAAAATTTTTAAATATATATGTACAATTATTGTTATTTTTGAAGTCGGTGTCAGCATAGAGAAATTCACATAACTTTTGGACACCGCCTGAAAAAATAACAATAATTGTACATATATATTTAAAATTTTTTGCTTAGGTGAACTGAAATTGGCACAAGAATATGCAATAATTTTTTTACTTTTTAGTGCATTTTTTGTTATAGAATATTTGATTTTTGAAATCGGGTTTCCATTTTGTCAAAATATGGTTAATTTCTCGCTTTTTAGTGACTTTGAGGTTCTATAACTGATTTTATTTGTCTGAATATGGGTTGACCTACTAAACGACCTACTACTAATTTTTAGTTACACATTTTTTTTTACCCGTTTTTTTTTTTTAATTTTAGTGCATTTTTTTATAATAGATTTTCAGTTTTTTTTACATGCATTTTGTTTTTATTTTTGTACAAATTTTTTTTTTGGGGTCGGTTTTTTTTTGTAAAAAATTTTTTTGAAGTTGGGTTTTAAAAAAATTTTCTTATTTTTCCATTATGAATGAGTATACTCTTTCAAAAAAAAATCGCAGAAATCGGTTATCACATATAAAATGAGGATTTTCCTCGATTTCCCGGGAATCCCCTCATCAGAATGCGATTTGGTGCCAATGGGAAACCAAACCCTTTAAAACAAAAAAAAATTCAAAATCGGTTCATAAATGACAGAGTTCTGAGGTAACACACATAAAAAAAAAAAATTTACAGACGAATTGAGAACCATTCTCCTTTTTGAAGTCGGGCTATAAAATGACTAGGACTTCAGGGCTCCATAGTACACACAAGTTGAATTGCATTGAAAATCAAAATAATATGTAATATCATCACCAATGTTTTATGAACTGTGTCTTTCAATTTGGTTGTATGTATGATGAGGTATTTGCATCTCAACAATTATTATATTCAAAAAGATGGTTGGTGTTCGTAAAGTGTTAAAATCGTTTGGTGGTATAACACCTTAGAAAACTGCTACTTCACTGTTTAACTTAACAATACATATACTTAGCGGAAAGTCCCGCAGGGCAGGCTCTACAATATGCTTGAGTTTGATAGGCCCTTAGTGCCTCTAAACTTCATCACTTCATCACACGTTGTGCTTACCGCTCTCCTTTTTGTATGTATAATAATCCTCACACCATTTCTATTTCCTTTGTAGGTTATGCTGCTTGCCTGCTGCTTGGTTCTTCTATCGTAGATTTTCATATATGTATCAAGGCACACACACCCACTCATGTACACAGGATGTCACCATTTTAAATAATGTACTTGAATATATCTTTAAAGAAACGTTTTCTAAGAAAAACTGACTCGACTAAAAGTTGTTTTGTTCAGGGAGGCCTATAACGTTGATATTCACCTTGACCTTGAACTTCTAGGTATTTTTGCGGATCAAATTGTGTTTTTCAAATCCAATTTTCTTGATAGAACCGGATGGCTGAAGAAAAAAAATCATAAAGAATTTAATCTGAGTAATTAGTCAAAGTGTCCGAGTGGTCTAAGGCGTTATGTCTGCGCAGTATGCCTACTTGGAAACTGGGAGGTTATAGGTTCGAATCCCGACATCGGCAATTTGTCCATTATTAAGAAAAAAAAGGGGTGGTTAATTGACTAAACTGTCGGCGTATAGACAAGAATGAAGTAACCGGCTATGCTTGAGAAGGTTTTCTGCAGTTTTCTTCACGAACTCCAGATGAATATCGGTATAGGTATTATCACAGTCGGTTGCAGCCGCATATTCTACCAATTCCTAGTCTATACACAAAAATTCCTTCCACTCCACTCATATCCTCACATCCTTAGGCATCACAATGGCCCTTTTGGTCGAAGTGCAGCCTGTCCAGGGCTCAATTTTAGCCGTTTAAAAAAATGAATTTTCACAGATAGGATAGCACTTCTTTTAGAAAAATTAAAATCTTTAGAAAAAATTAATTTTCACAAAACAAAGATTGAATACTATTCATTGATAAAAAATAAACACTTTTAATTCTTGATAAATCTATTCTGCTTTATTATTTTCAAAAATTGATTTAGCTTTTATTATTTTTTCCTCAACTATCCGGATTCTGTCAAAAACATATTGCTTCTCACATGAAAAACACAAGTTGATCCGAACGAAGCCTTAAAGTCTAAAGGCCTGATACGCGATCAAACATTTACGCAACAGCGTATTTGTGTAAACTTAATGGCTTGTTCCAACAAGTTGTGCAAACTTATTTTCAAGATCAACTGGCCACATGTTGTCATACACGTTCAAACCGCTTGTCCATCGTGTTGCGCAATAATAATCCCCAATAATAAGCCCCCATACATGCATCTAAACAATATCTCTGTTTGTCAACATCATGGTCAATCATGATCAATCGCGGAAACCGTTGTGCAACAGCTCAATCCATTTCTTGCACTATCAAATTATTTGAGCAAGAACAGTTGCTGTGCAAATTGCTTGATCGTATATGGGGTCCTTAATGTCAATATCAAAATCAAGGTCATTATCAGGTACCCTTCTTAAAAAAATACAACTTTTATGGGGTTTTATTTCTTCCAAAAATGTTCCTTTAAAGAAATATTCAGGAGCATTGTCTAATGAGAGACATTCTGTATAAAGATGATATTGCACTTACTTAATATAATAATGTTTTGTATAATATGCGATTCAAACTGTGAAAGAGTTTGACTGAGTAAATAAGAGTTTTCAACCGTATTATACATAGGTACATGTAATCTGTACTGTATTAAGGACGTTTAGTTGCTACGCTAGAGTAACTAAACTATCCTAAATAAAATTTATTTAGGATTTGAAAAAAGTTTTAAAGTATATCAATAATCTTATAACGATTTAAATGACACTTTTTTATTTGTCCTTAATATTTGAAGTACAATTTTTAAATATCAGGAAATGTAAATGAGAAATTGATTTGACTTGATGTGACAGATCTGACAATAAACTATGTTGTATATTTGTGTGTGTGTGAATATTTTTTTACTGTGCGCTGTCGCCAGTTTTCAAAATATCGTGGCAAAAACAAACCTAACAAAACAGTCTTAATTTTATTAAATAATTAATTCAAACGTTCGTCAACATCATTTTTTGTTGTTGTAAATATATAAACTGCATATTTCAAAGAATATTTATAAACATTATTTATTAAGTTGGCTACTTTAATAATATAGTTATTATAATTTTAAGTGCAAAAAAAGTTCTGTTCTCCATTAGACGCTGTGTTAAAAGTTTGATTTTTAATTGCTAATTACTGTTTGAAATGATCGTCAACAGGATTTAAATTTTTGAGGGAGGATAACTATATAATTGAGCTATTCAATTCACTAAAAAAATTTTTATCTACAATGCATAAACGTCCTTAATATAGAGTGTCTAAATATATATATATATATATATATATATATATATATATATATATATATATATGTATCCCAAATGTCGAAAATTTTACTGGTATATCTATTCACTTTAAACTTTATTTCGTTATTTTATAATCGATATGAGAATTCAAACAAAATTTCCATATCTATTATATAATTAGATCTATGTTATTTTGAGCGAAATGTTCACTACACAGATTCGTCGAAAGTTACATACGTTGAGCTTCGTCGTTGGTACTGCGGGAACTATTATTTGGATAAACGAAACATAATTTGTTGACTCTGTATATATTAGATAATATATATTATATATTAGATATATTAGATAATATGTTAAGGTTCTATTAGTTTCGTTAGGTTAGTTCGTTACGGTTAGAAAAACTTTTTATAAAGTTTTTCATTATAGGATCTTTCAATAGGTACCCACGAAATTTGTTGTGAACTGTTTAGTAGTGTATAAATTTCAAATTCGCCCCAATACCGTTGCCTCAATACGAATAACGGATCCTGCGATAATATAAGAGTATTTTAATAAGAGTGATGTTAGCAAGAGTAAATCGAATGTATGCAATTTTAATTTCAATAAAATTTATTATGTTTAATTATTTATTTATTTTTATTTTTGTCTATTGATTTCGATTTTCTATCTATTTCTAATTGTCAAAAAGTAAATACGACTTGCTAATTTATACTGATGATGACTACTTTGTAGTCGAAATACCTATTTATAATACAAAAACTGATCTAGTTATTGGGGCGAATTTATTTCGATAACCTAGAGTTCTCATTAATTATCATTTGATAATCTAGTATTTAGTAGTGTATGGAAAATCACCATGAAAGGTTATAGCGATAAACAACGTGTGCAAATGATCAAATTTTATTATCAAATTCAGGGCTTCGTTCTGCCAACAATTTTACCGCCATGCAAAAAAATTGTCTTTAGCGGCGAGGTCCATTTTTGGAAGATTGGATGCGTGAACAAGCAAAATTGTCTGATTTGGGGCGAAACCACACAAGATCCACCAATCCACACGATAAACACCTGCATCCCGAGAAAGCTGCGGTTCCAAAACCAAACTGGCATATCCATAACCGTCAACGACGAATTAACAAAATTATATTGAAGATTTTCTTCAAAACCTGGACAGTCTTTAGTAACGCAATTTTTACCAATTATTTACCAATGAAATTTTAAAGGACTACATTATTTATGTCATTTGTTGGTGTAAAAGGTCATATTAAAATATATTTGATTAAAAATAATGAAACACTAAAATAAATATTTGTTTTTAATTAAAAAAAAAAAAGAGTTTATTAAAACAAATAATACACTCCACTGTTATTTATATTAATTATTTTTTATTTTTTTACGTCTAATTATTTTTATTTAAATAAAATATTCATTTTAATATATTCCAATAATTATTTTATACAATAATTTTTTATCAATAGTTTATATATATATATATATATATATATATATATATATATATATATATATATATATATATATGTGTGGTGAGTATACGTGTGACGAACATAAATTAATTAAAATATATATATATATATATATATATATATATATATATTTTAATTAATTTATGTTCGTCACACAAAGATAGTTATTTACAATATATTCTATTGTTTTTAGTACTATTTAAGCCAATAAAATGGAAATGTGACTAAAAAAATTGGCCCCGCGGTGGGAGCCAATGTTGGAGTAGAAGCGAAGGTTCTAGTAGCTAAAACCTATTCTATAACATATTAAATAAAGACAGATTTTTGGGATAGAAACCAAACTTTATTTTGTCTAATAAATAACGTCAAATGGCTTGTTGATAGTTACTGAAGTAACAACATGTAGTTACCAAAATAACAGAAGGCATATGTAGTGTATCCGCAGAGGTATCTAAATATGGAAGTATATTGAGATTTAGTAGCGAGTAAACTACATACGCTTGAAATGACAAAGCATATTTTTTTGACGTGAAAACGTGTCACCGCTCGTTACACTGTTGGTCGTTCGAAAATTCATGTGTGACAAAATATACTCCATACATTCATGTGTGAAATATTTCAATCGGTAATCACTTCGAGACTAATTATGTGCCCCCAACAGATATATCATTTCTTCACGTATCAACGAATTGCACTGTATTTATTTTGTTTGGGAGGTCATCGTGCCAGTGTGGGCGCAAGCACGTGAATGGTTACGAATTAGCTTTGTGTAAAGTTATACATTGACGTAGCGTGAAAACGCGTTTAGTAAGGGCATTGATTCTAGTGTCATTGTGAAGAGCTTGCGGAGGCAAAGTAAGGCAATAAAAATACTCGTCGGGATATAAGTGAAAATCGGTGTTAATATGTGCTAATTACTAATCTATACTACATTTCTCATACTCAAGTACTGGGACACTAAACTGTTGTAAAAAACTAAACCATAAATATATTGAATTTGACATAAATAAAACACAATTAATATAAATTCAAATAATAATATTAAAAAAAAAGAACTGCTCTATGAAATACCACCACCCACTCGTACATTCCTACAACAAACAAAAAACATAACAACCACTCATGGTTAAAATTTTATACACAACGCTACTACAAAACATAACGAAACATGACACAAATATATCTCTCATATGTGGAGAACATACCATATATAACATAAAATATATATATACAGTGAAAATTGTTTATATTGACAAAAAACCGTGACCATCTTCATTTATTTATTGCAGCTGATACTCATTCTAAACAATACATTTTGGTTTCTTTCATGCACATTTTTGTATGCAAACAATATTAAAAAAAAAACAACACTGGCTATTGGAATGTGCCAACTTGAAACAAGAAAGAAGATCAGCAAAATTACCCAATACCCTACATCAATGTTTAAATAATGTGCAAAATGTCAAAAAAGTGTTGGAGTTTCTCAAATTGACGAAGTTGATCACAATAATTTAATATAAAATCATGTGTGATAGTGTTTAATTTTCTTTGTGTGTAAAGTTTTATCTGTGAATGGTACAGTGATATCTGTGAATATGGTCGCTAATGACTCAATTGTTGAAGCGTCCTTAAATAACAAAAAAAAAAAAAATATTCTTTTGAAAAGCTTGATTTGAAAAGTCGTCCTCATCTGGGGTGGAAATTGAAGTCACGACCTCTGGCATATCAGCGCTCTATCTCTGAGCTACCTGAAATGTTATGATAGCGCTGTTATGTTTTTTTTTTTTAAATTACATAGAATTAAGATTTAGTCTACCACAATTTAAACGATAGGTTTGTAATAAATCAAATGTAACAGAGATTCAGCTTTTTTTTTTTACTATCAAAGCATTGAGAGGCGATTGATCTTATATGTGTTTTTCTGCAGAGAAAGAAAAGGTGTTTTAGATTTGAGAGTAAAATAACACATTGAACCATTCCGAGTGGTTGAGCTGTTAAAGTCGCTCTGTTCTGGAAAGTTGCTGATTCAATTCCCAGATTCGATGGCAGTTTGTCAATTAAATCAACTATTAAAAAAAATTAATGGAGCGGTTATTTGAATAAACTGTCGGCGTATGCACGAGATCGACAGTATATGGCTATGCTTGTGAACATTTTCTGCAGTTTTTTTTCTCAAACTCTAGACGAATTTTGGCATAGTTCTTATAAAAGTCGTCTGCATTTGCACAACCTACCAATTCCGAGCTTGGATACAAATTCCTTGTTCTAGAAAGGCCTACGTGCCAGTTTCTCCTCCGCTACTACTACACTTCTACTACTACTAACCAGTCCAAGTGGTCGAGCGGCCTAAGGCGTTATGTCTGTGGAGTATGCCTACTTGGAAACTGGGAGGTTATAGGTTCGAATCCCGACATCGGCAGTTTGTCAATTATTAAGAAAACAAAGGGGGCAGTTAATTGTCTAAACTGTTGGCGTATGGACAAGATCGAAGTAACCGGCTATGCTTGAGAAGGTTTTCTACAGTTTCCTTCACGAACTCCAAATGAATATCGGCATAGTTCCTAACATAGTCGGCTGCAGCCGCATATCCCACCAATTCTTAGTCTATACATAAAAATTATTTCCACTCCACTCGCATCCTCACATGCTTAGGCATCACTATGGACCTTATTACCTACAATCTACCTATCTATCTATCTACTACTACTAGCACATTAAAAGAAGAACGTAATCGGCGAGGAACAACTTTAATGCCTTCCTCGTAAGTAAGAAGAAGGCTGGCTTAGTCGTCATCTTGTCGCAATAAATGATTTTGACTGTGAGTATGTGGTATACATGTATAGCTTAAAAACTAAACACTGTTTAAAATATACATAACAATAAAACTGTACAACCACTGTGTGACCCCAATGTGCATGTAATAGAAACTTTTTAGGCATGTTAAATAAGTTAACTTCATATAACATCAGTGACAAGCACTTGTGTTTTATTATTTACATTCCTATTATGTGTGTAACTGTGTAACATACTTGTGATTCTTTCATCCATTTACTTATAAAGGACATGCCAGGAAAAAGTAAACATGCTAGGCCTAGACAAAAAGTGTACTCAAGTGTCATGAATAATAATAATAATAGTTATTTGATTAAATATGAAAACACTGTTATGGCTAGTGTTTAATTGTTTTGAATATTATAAAATCAGTCTACGGATAAATAACACCTTTAAAAACAAGGCATGATTTCATAATTTTAAAATGTTGAAAAAAAGAGTGTGTGTGTGTACTTATGTACGCACGTAAGAAGCTATACTTGGTTTTAAATAATTCAATAAGGTAAATACTTCTATTAAAGACACAGATGTTTAATAAAATGATATAGTAGTGTTATATATTGTATCTAAAAGCACTGATATTCAATCCATTATTTACATTAGAATCAGTGTTAGAGAAATTTATTAAGACCAGGTTTATGAATACATACATTTAATATACAAAGTTTACGAGTTCATAAAAATGATTTCATTGATAATGTGGCTCGTAATTCTAATATTCTTCTATTATCAGAATTGTGGAGCAATAATGATGAAGACATTACTGTACCTAATTACAACTGTTTAGTCAAATGGTATGTTTTAATGTAAGAGCTGACGATGTAGCTATTTATCAAAATAATATCGATCATTCATCTTTCATTCTATAATGTATAATATTGTCTTGTATTTCAATATGCAAAAATCATAGAACACATAAAATTGTTGGCCACAAAAGAGCGTGGTCACTTATGTGACAGACTTACTTTTTGTCTGTTTCGCAATAGTGATATTTGATGATCGATTCAGTGGTTTGAAAATTATCAGTTCTTTTTCAAGATGATGTAAAGATTATATTATTATCATTTTACATATAAATATGGTGGAGGCAATGGGAAATTCTTATTATATTTCATATTATTTCGTTGGGTTTTTTTTTTTAAATTTTACTAGCACTGCAAACAAACTGCACAGCAAATTTTGTGTTACTAAAAATCTTGGATTTCATACTCATGCATCTACAAATTTCTTTCAACTACATGAAGGCAGCTTGTTGACTACATCAAAAAGAGGTGAATGACCCTGTATGACTACTTACTTCTTATAAATGGACACATTGTTTCCGCCAATATGTTATATGTACACGCAGACCATTTCTGTTATATTAATATGGTTGACTATTTCTAACGTACTGTTTTCCACAGAACTTAAAAGTCGAAAGCACCAACAAAAGACCACTAGTGAATAGGAGTGATATATGTTTAGAAAGATAATAAATTTTATACACTGGACACAAAAAATGTAATATCTAAGTCAGTTAATTGTTTCAATACGTGGAACACACATAGATAGATATCTTGGGGTTTAAAAAGTACTGCACTTCGATCTTCGATGGTCCCATATCTTCGCACTAGCCAGAAGCTTGCTATACGTGGATATACTTAGTGTTTTTTTTCATGTATATACTGTTTATTTTAACACTACACACACGTGGATATACACATGTTTTATCAACAAAAGTACTGTACATTGATTCATACGCATGATTCTGCAATGTACAAGTAATTACAAATTTGAGTTAAAAATTGTGTCTACGCTATTGGATTTATGTTGTTTTTTTTAATGGAAAATAGCTTTTGTTAACGAATCACCCGTGCTATTAGTTTCCTTCCCGTTATTGTGATAGTTATTATTTCCACACCACCATATAAATAACATTATTGTTGCTATGTGTTAATGTTTGGTATATAGAATGTGTAGAAGTAACTATATTATATGTTCTCAAAAATATCTAGAACATCACATACATGTACACTCCCGTTCAAAAAAAATGAACAGACCTAAAATGTTAATTTTCTTACATTTCATAAAACTCATCACTTTTGTAACTCTCTGTATAATGTATAATTTTATTTATTTATAAACAAAGATAAGTTGTATTTTTTTAAGTGTGTAAAAAAGAAATGGAAGTATAAACTGAATTTATATTTTTTATTTGTATATACGGTGTCAGTGACAGAGTGAGAATTTAAAATAATATATGTATTGTTAATACATGTTAAATGTTATATCTTACTCTTAGGTAAAAAAATTAAATAAAATGTTGTATCTGTTACTACAAGAATAATTAAAATTGTGAGAGACTGATTCGGTATAGGTCTGTTCATTTTTTTTGAACGGGAGTGTATGTATGTATGAATATCTCTTCTAACAAGATTTGAAAAGATAAACATTATTAACACTGTTGTTTGCGTTAATATTAATGATAATACGCAGTATTACAATAAATGTGAGGTAGGTAAGTGGGTGGGTGGGTGGCTTATGTACACTAACATACAGAACGACAGGCAGAATGATAAACGAAAATCAGACTATGCTTCATTTTCAGGGTACATGCTTGAAAATGAGCACGTAAAACTGACTTGAAGGGAAAATGCTGTTTGTCTGATACTACCTTCAAGTTGGTAATGGGCTTTTCGTCAAACATGAACATATATTAGCGGAAATATGGTAAAGAGTTAATAAAGTTTTAAAGTCCATTTAATATTAATCGATATACAAATGGATGTACTTTAAAAAAATCGCAGAAAATCGAAAATATTATTAGCTTTCGATTTCGACAAAATTCACTATTTAAGGTCAATTGGACCTACAAAACTGAAAATCGTGTTCATTTAATGAGTGGTTTACGAGATACCTTTACCTTTAAAATCGTATGAAATGGAACATAAAATCCTTTAACGAGGGTATATTTTGAAAACTATCCGTCTCATCGTCAAACCAACAGAATTTTTGAAGTTTTTGAGTCTAATTTATCATAAAAACTAATTTTCATTCAAATTGAAGTCTAAAAATTTTTCATGAAATTTACGATTTTTTCTAAGGTGCCTTAAAAAACCGCAGAAAATTGAAAAATATTTTTAGCACTAGATTTTGATGAAATTCACAATATAAGGTCAATTGGACCAACAAAATCCGAAAATCGTGTTCATTTGACGATTTACTGAGCGGTTTAGGTGATGCCTTCTAAAATCGTATAAAATAGAACATAAAATCCGACAACGAGGGTATATTTTGAAAACTATCCGTCTTATCGTCAAACCAACAAAATTTTTGAAGTTTTTGAGTCTTATTTACTATATAAACTAATTTTCATACAAATCGAAGACTATAAATTTTTCGCGAATTTTTCGATTTTTTCTAAGGGGTGTACCTTAAAAAACCGCAGAAAATTGAAAAATATTCTTAGCACTAGATTTTGATTAAATTTACAATATAAGGTCAATTGGACCAACAAAATCCGAAAATCGTGTTCATTTGACGATTTACTGAGCGGTTTACGAGATACCTTCTAAAATCGTATAAAATAGAACATAAAATCCGACAACGAGGGTATATTTTGAAAACTATCCGTCTTATCGTCAAACCAACAAAATTTTTGAAGTTTTTGAGTCTTATTTACTATATAAACTAATTTTCATACAAATCGAAGACTACAAATTTTTCGCGAATTTTTCGATTTTTTCAAGGGGTGTACCTTAAAAAACCGCAGAAAATTGGAAAATATTTTTAGCACTAGATTTTGATTAAATTTACAACATAAGGTCAATTGGACCAACAAAATCCGAAAATCGTGTTCATTTGACGATTTACTGAGCGGTTTACGAGATACCTTCTAAAATCGTATAAAATAGAACATAAAATCCGACAACGAGGGTTTATTTTGAAAACTATCAGTCTTATTGTTAAACCAACAAAATTTTTGAAGTTTATGAGTCTTATTAACCATATAAACTAATTTTCATAAAAATCATGGACTAAAAATTTTGCGAAAATTTTTTCTAATAAGAAAATTAAATTTGTTTATATTACATATTTACTATTTTAGATAAAATGCAAATTTTGTCATGCAAAAATGGCATGTTGAGTTTAATAAATGTACTCGATTTATTGTTCATTGTATATAATTTATACATTGTCATACAAGTGAATGTAATTATACTGAAAGTTATTAAAAATTTTATGGATACTAATTATTTTCATAATTTTATATCTACTAACATTGTTTTCATATGATATAAATTAGAAAACTGTAAAATGTTCAACATTTTTCTTGAAGATATTAACAATGTTTAAATATATTTCATGCTACAAATCTATTATCTAAAGTTCTTGTTAGATGCGTTTATTTACTGTGTAAGGATTTGTAAAGATTTATTATTTAAATAAATAATAAATATATGTGAAAGATATAATTGATCTTTATTGATTAGATTTATGAAATGTTATATTTTAAATATGTAATTTACCATGGTTGTTAACATTCAAAGCAACCGTGATAATAGAGGGAAGTTATAGTTGTTATGCAACAGATAAAAATGATGAACAAAATTATAATAATAATTTTATGAAGAAGCGATACCGCTGCATGCTGCAACACTGATAAAACTCATAACTGGAGTTTATTATTCAAAAAAAGTTATGCTTGATAAGAGATTTGTGTGTCGTTTCCCCGCTATTGTATCAGGTTCTAGTCACTAAATGTACTATTTTCCTGAAAGTTCATCTCCAACAAAATGGGAACCTTTTTTTACGATCCCCGCTTTGTATTGCACTAAAGTGACTAGATTTTGAAGCCCAAGATCTAGTACAAGTACGAGGCGAAACACAAAGTTTTCAATGTGTTCTTTAATATTATTAAAGTGATGAATTTTTCTATAAATAAAATTGTCTATAATACGTTTTTCTACAGTTTTATCACGTGACTTCATTTACAATTTTAATGTTCTAATGTTAATTAAAATAATTGAAAGTGTAATGTCGACATAGAAATTTGATTTGATATTCATTAGAACTCCTTCCTCTGCGAAATTTCCTAGACCCCGAAGCAACCACGTGACAAATTTGTTTATTTTTCATAACTTTATGCATCTTCCTTTCTAGAACTAGATTTCCGCGATTCCATTTTTTATGGATTCATTGACAGTCATTTACTTCAATTCCAATAACTAAAGCTTTGTGTGAGGAGGAATCACGTAGTACGGTAGTGTGTAAGACCAAGTTTAAGCACTAACTATGTTGACAGAGGCAGGCATTGAGACGGCCTCCTTACCTCAGGAAAAAAAGCCATGCAGCTTAAATTTAAAACGTCACGTGAAATCCTTCATCTGGTGTTTCATACTAAGTTTCAACATTACAGCTTTAATAGTTCCAAGTTCTTTAACTTCGACAACCGATATTTTGGAAACTGACTGACTCACTCACTTCAGTGAAACCACCCTGCAAACCGGATATTTTTACCTGGAATATGAGAATTTTTTCAATTTCAATTGTAATGATAATCTTATGGAATGTGTTTTCTACCTGGTTGTTTTTAATTTTATATAGTTTAATATATAATGATAGATTCTATAATCTGTGATTGGATAATTACATAAATTTCACTACTTTTGAAGGCGAACATTTTTGTTTTTGATGGGAGATCAATATACTTTTTGTATGCCAAATCTTGACACCTCTCACATTTATGTTTTTTGTGGGATTTTATGGGATTCTTTCTACACATATCGAATAGCAGGTCTAACAATCACCTTATATATAATATAAACTATAATATTAAATCTATGATATTATAAATTAGTGTCTATCTGTCTGTGTGCATGCATATATCTATACAATGTTTGTAGTATTCATCACCAATGTTGACATTTTATGATATTTATCATATGGCAACCTGCATCATGAGGTGGATGGTTAAAGTGTAGATAAATAAATATAAGTTAACATGCTGCATGTGAGAATGTATTACGTGATTGTATATAGAAGTACTATACTATACAGGACAAATATATATTTAAGTACCAGAACAAATTACAACATTATCTGTTTAGCTTTTATACTACTTACTGTTGCTGCTGCGCTGCAATACAGAGACACAAGCACAAGCTATATGATGTATGCATGTAAAACTACTTCATTTTATATACCTACCTATGGATGAGTATGTGTACACTTATTTACCTAGAAAATGTACAAGGTACCGGCAGTTTAAGGAAGAACAAACGTTAGAAATTCAAAATTCATCAGGCTGTTGTATTGAAAATTAGTGAAATAATTTTTTAGGCCTCAACACACAATCTAATTACAAAAAGTAAAGATTATGCGAAAAATATTAAAGATGAGATTTTTTTTTCTCCTAAAAAAATGAAAGGAGTTTTTTTTTGTTTTTATATACAATCATAAAAAGAAGACATAATCTAGTTTTGATTAATTTTTAACAAAATTTTCTTTAAAATCAAGATCAAAAATCGGAAAAAAAATTATTTTGAAAATTTGTTCGATTAAACAAGTTTAAATTTGACGTCAGTTTAATATTACCATTCCTGGATTAAAATAATTAAAGTTGTTAAAAAGCGATTGTTCCAGTAAAACCAATTGTAAATTGTTGTATAAAGACGTTGAGATAAGAGTCTTCATTATAATAAAACGAAATGATTAAAATGAAAGTTCTTCTTTTTGTTCAAATCACTCAGGTTTGGAGATCATAGAGGTGCGTGTTGTCCAAATTTACTTAGATTTAGTAAAATTTTTGGCTAGCGTTTCTTAACTTGACGTTTATTAAATATGTCTGGGTTTTATTTACTTTTAATTCCGATCACGGCGGCGCCTTAAACCTCTCGAACACTCGGACTGGTCAAAAAAATTGTACAAATTAAACAGAATTTTGACAATTGATTAGATCCACTTTAAATACTATCTCTCTTACACTCTGTATAAAGGTACTCAAATAGTACAGAGAAATATAAGCCTGTATCTAATGTAATGTGTTCACTGTACAAAATAATAAATGTATTGTAGGTGTATGTTATTAATACATATGTCTGTAGGAGAGCTTGGGTACAAAAGTATCATATTTTCTATTTATACCCAGTATATGGAAATATAATACAAGATATTTTAAGGTAAGTTCCGACTGTGTAACGCTTGAAAATATCGATCGCAGAAACAAATTTCATAAAATTACCTAAGAATGAAAAGACATAACGAACTGAAAACTTTTTTCTATGGTCTAAAGCAAAAAATTAAGGTCAATTTCGTTAATGGGTAAAATTGGACCATATTTGGGAAAAATGGACAAAACTACCTATCTTTGAAACCGTAAGAGATATAACAAAAGTTCGGTAACAAAAAAATCACCTTCCCTTTAAAATAAACAACTCATGAACTCAATATTTTTCCCCAAAGTCCCCTATACATGTATGTATATGTACTATACTTAGATGTTTGATGCATATATAAGCGTTCTTTTACATTTCACATTACCCATATAATATTTTCTTTATCTATATTTTACAACAACAACTTGATGTACAATGAATGATATGTTTTTATATAATTATTCTTCAAGAATTATTTTATTATAATGATTTACATATTAGGATAATAAATGTTGAAAATATAATACCATTTTATTTCTGTATAAACAATGAATATCTGTGTAATATTTTGTTGGGCTCATATCTCATATATACGGGTAAATTTAGTGTACTCTGTTTTTAATTGTCAGGTAATACGGTCCGATTTCTTCGCAATGACGTATAAACTACGGGTTAGAATTCGTTAAACGCATTCAATATATTTTAATTGATTTTCTTGATTTTTGTGACTCTCCATATAGATGAGTTTTATCGTATTTCTTGTTTCTAGTCAGTAAAAGATGATATGTGTGGATGTTTCCTCCTCCTAGTCGCACAGTCAGCACAATAATGGATCGGTTATGGAATCCTATTGTGTGCAGATGCTTTCGTAGGTGGTACACGAAAGTATACTTAGCCTGTAAGGGAATTAACTCGTTAACCAGGAATCGAACCTCGGGCCTCTGGATATCTAGTCCAGTGTGCTATCCATTACACCAAAGACGATTGTGATGCAACGGCCAACTTTTTCATATTATTCTAATTTTTTTATATATATATATTTTTTATATATTTATTAGACAGTATTAACTTCTGTTGAAGTGATATTTTTATTTAATATTTGTTTATTTGTGTATACTTTTGTGTCAACATACAATGTTTGTCCAAATTCCTTTTCGGTTACGTATGACAATCTGTAGAATACATAAATTAATTAAATTAAATACTGATATGAAAAAATTAACTCGTCAACCAGGAATCGAACCTCGGGCCTCTCGGGTGTGCTATCCATTACACCAAAGCGTAATGGTGTAATGGATAGCACACACGAGAGGCCCGAGGTTCGATTCCTGGTTGACGAGTTAATTTTTTCATATCAGTATTTAATTTAATTAATAAATTCAATGACAATGAAATGTGTCGGGTATACGCTATAGTCTTCTACAGATTGTCATACGTAACCGAAAAGGAATTTGGACAAACATTGTATGTTGACACGAAAGTATACACAAATAAACAAATATTAAATGTAAGGGAATATTTATCCAATAGGAAGTTGCGACTCCTTTACATATTTCGACATACGATGAATCAGTACAAGAAACACGAGTGTCAAACAGTGAACATTTTTTTGTCTACACAACAGAAGTTGCCACCAAAAAAAAAGACATAAAGAAGCAATAAAAAAACACAAATTTGTAAGCCATAAAACCAAGTACCGGAGAAACCTTATTGCGTTTTGCTACTGGTCCCAATACATGCAATTGTCCTATATACTTATACTACATCTATATATTACCATAAATCCATGATTCTAGAATCCTAGTTAATGTGTACGATTTACTAAGAGATTCAATTCTTTTTAACCATGGTGTAAGAACAAAGATAGGTGTATTATAATAGCAATACCTTAGTAGTATATTAGCTAGATTTTCTGTGTAATGTAATAAGAAGAAACTACCTTTATAAAATTATGTGGATAGCAAGGATAGCAACTAATACACAAGCAATGTTTTTCTTTATATAGATACGATCTATGAAGAAGATCTTATACTACTATCTATGAGTATATGATTATATGTAAGTATAGTCTACCGTATGTGTTGGAAAGCATTGCTAAAAGAGAATCAATGTTACATATTATTTACTACAATATGCTTAATAAAGAAATAAAAATAGTGGGGATACTCTTTAGTGTGTCCGTTGTGTATGCTTGCTAGACTGTTTTGTACTCAGTACTGCATTAACATGTAATGAAAGTGGGGTTAAATATGTTCATTGTTGTCTTCTTAAGCTTAACATTACTTTTAACAATTAAAAATTCTTTTTTGAATATCCCTTATTATTTGTATGTAGAATGTTTGAAAATAAATGATAGTATTCTATTAATGGTATAACGTAAAATACAATCCACACAAACTAAAAGTAAAATAAAATCCCAAAAAGAAAAGAAAAATAGAATTCCGATAAAAAAAAAAAGTTTAACCAACGGTTCGAATATTCCATTATTATTTGCTAAACAATATCCGAGTCGGTTGTAGAAATCTACCCGGGTATTTTCTAACACTTGAGGAGACATATTCGTACAATTTTCAACCATTCTTTGCGAATAGATCTGTGTTTTGAGAAAACCCTACAAAACAAGTCGTTATGAGATAGACCTGGCGATCTGGATGGCCACTTGAATGTTCCAAAACCACTCATAAGACGTTCCTAGAAAGTTTGTTCCAGGAACAGCCTTACAATCATGGCATGGTATGCAGGGCAACCATCTTGTTGGAACCATACAGATTCCAGGTCTAAATTAGGAAGAGTTCTAACAGTTGGCAAAATATTATTTCGTAACGAACTCAAATATTTTTGAGAATCTAAAGATCCGTCAATGAAGAATGGTCCTTTAATATGGTCACCCAATACTCCAGTTCAGACATTTAGTTTCAGTATGTATGTGTATGTATGGTTTTATAGTAAATATTTTATTTATTAATTTAACATTGATGCTCTATTAGAAATGCTTTTAAAAACGGTCTGTATACAACATATATACGTTCTAATAAATATCTGAACATTTGCTATTCTATTAAAGTTCATCCAACCATTTGCTCAAACATAATAAAATGTACGTTAGGATGATTTTACTTATTACATTGTCTGTTAGAATTTATAATGATTATAATATTTTAATCCAAATGAAATACAATCGTATTATCAATGTATATCGTGTAATGGAAGATTCATTTGCTTTAGCAGAGTTAATTATTTATTTCTTTATATGACATGCTACAACAGATTATATACAAGTCCTATTTTACACATGTAACTTTGCAAGCAACTATTCACAGCGCATATCGTGGTAAGCAAGCGCATGAGTATTTTTTGATAAAACTATACAGTTATAACACAATAGACCTGGCGTCTATTTCGATGAAATTTAATATGTAACTTTAGATGTAAGAATAGGGTGATTATTTTACTTCCTTGTGATTGGTTTACTATGATCATGTGACTGAAGTGGTTGACATAGAAAGCAATATTTAGCAAGACCAGAGTTATAAGCTATTAACAAAACATGCGATTGATATATTTCTGCATAAACAAAGAGATGTAAGTTTCGTTATATCACATACATTTATTGCGATTGAAAACTTTCATCAGAAGTTTCACGTGTAAAAACAAACCAATATAACAAAAATAATATAACAGTATTCCATATCATAATAGAAATTAGTTTAAATAATGTTTAAGGACGTTCATGCATGAGGCTTCATAGTAGATAATACTCAATTATGTTGTTATCCTCTCTCAAATTTTAAACCTGTTGACGATCATTTCAAAGAGTAATTATTATCGATTAAAAATCAAACTTTTAACACAGTGTCTTATGTAGAACATAATTTTTTAGTACTTAAAATTATAATAACTATATTATTAAAGTAGGCACCATAATAAATAATATTTAATAAAAATAATATTTAATTTATTTAATAAAATTAAAACTATTTTAAATGTTAGGTTTGTTTTTCATTGATCATTGATGAGCTTTATTCAATCATGTAGTACATTTATTTATTAAGTGTTATTCTAATTATGTTTCAATTATATGCTTACATGGTAATTGTTATTGTTAGAAATTTAATGTTAGAAATTCTATGTTGTATCTAAGATATAATTATTATCATTTGTCCTAATTCTACACAAGTAATATTGAAAGTAATAACTGATTCGTAAAAACAACTGAAGACAATTATTACAACTTTGATTATTTTACATTAATACAAAATTTATAAATATAATCAATTTTTGTTGCCCCATCTCCCTTAATTGTAAAAATTTGTGATATTTAAGATAAATTTTATTTTATCATTTAATTTAGTTTATTACATATCTGCTGCACATAATTTTTATTTTGAAAAATTTTACTAGAAAACGAATTGTAGTCGCAGTGAATTTTTATTACGCATACAAAAAATTGATTTAAAACGTGATAATCGTTGTAATGTTTGTTTTCGCTAGGCTATCTTAACCATCAGAACTTTTAGTAAATAATGCCAATTTTTTTTCGTTATAAATAGAGCTGAATTTCCACTATGCTCAATATTTCAATGGAACAGGGAAAATTACTCGAATAATTTATAAACTGGGATGTTTATTACGATATGCGATAATTAAGACGCAACATTAACTTTTTACATCTTCTGATTTTTTTAAATCTACAAATTGAAGCAACAAAAATTAACTATAAAGGTCTCTGGGCAATACGATTCGTGAAAAATAGGTTATTACTAGATACTAAGCTCACTATAGTATACAAAGTATGAGGGCTATCTAATTATATAAAGTACAAGCTTTTATTCACGGCTTTGCTCGGATTTTATTCTATAAAGGACAATGTAATTTCTCATCGCTATCCACTATTTCGAATATTTATCGACACTTCCACCAAATTTATATTACAGCAAATATTTTCGAATTTTATCTGTCGTAGCGAGTTAAAATACATACCATTTTTTAAGTATAATCATAGGCTTTTAAACAGAACAAGTTTCATCCAAATCGGTCCAGTAGTTTTTGCTGGATACTCGAACAAGTTTGAGATAATTCTCACTGCAAATAAAAAGGTATTAAAGATTGTCAAAAGAGTGCTCTTTTTTTGTGGTACGGACCTCTCAACATAGTTAACTGGGTCAGTAGTTTAGTTTGTTTTATTTTGCGTTTATTAAATTACATTCAATTTTTTGTTTCAACTAAAAAATTACAAATTTCTATCTTCTTAAGATATAAATTAAATTTGTAACGAAATATTAACTACAAATATGTGAATGTGTGGTTGTTTATCTTTTTTGATAAATGCATGTTTGTAATATCTTCGAGAACAGAAAACGTACATTTAGACATTATAAATAAGCTGTATTAATGTTGTTATGTACACTCCCGTTCATTAAAATTGAACCAGTAAATCCCATTATAAGCTTAAATACAGTAACACTTAGAATGTTTCAATTAGTTCAAATTTTATGAAGAGGAATGTCTATCTAGCAAGTACTTGAATGCAATACTAAGTATACTGTTACATATAAATTATGTTGAATGACATTTAAAACACGTCGTCAGTAAACAAATATAATGCATACATATAAATCATTTTACACCCTGTTTCTCTGTTTTTTTACACCAGTTTGATGCATGTTCACATACGAGTGTACGAGCTTCATTTTAGAAACCATAGGTTCCGCATCTTTGATACTACAAGTTTTCAGAGAACTATAAGGCCCAAAATATTATCGAACCAAAATAAGACAGAAAGTTAGTTTTAAAGGAAAATGTATGAGCTTCACCCACATAAGCTCACGGGGAAGGTGAAACTTCATTAGTTTTATTATTTAGAGATGTTATCAGTGGCTATTATATGCAAATGTGTATAAACTGCAAACATAAACTATGCATTGCCCCTTCCTATCTCTCACTCTCAGTGTATCTTATATTTCTCTACTGTTGAATCATTTCCCCTTTAACGTCACATAAAATTTCAAAACAGATACCTTAAATAAGTACAAAGTATATGCAATTAAACCGTTTTTATAGTGACAAAATAATAATTTTAAAAGAAGAGTTTTAGATGTTTTCAAATTTTATTCTTTGTATTTTTAAATTTTACTAACATAATCGCCATTTTATCATATGACATGATATTAACAACGTCCTTGACAATCATTATTCTGCCTTTGGCAACAGCAAGTTGCATCAGAGCTTTTACTTGCAGTATCAATGATAGTCGTCGTTATAAAAAGCAGTATGCTTATAGATTTTACGTTTTATCAAACTGGTGAAAAATGCTTTAGTGTATTTTTTTAGTTATTAAAGGCAAAATAAAGTTAGGTTTCAATCCCACAAATTGTATTTTTAATTAAATCATTTGAAAAATAGGTTTCACGATTACTTGGACTCTTCTCTTCTGCCCCAATAATATCGTGGTAAGTTACAGATATGAAATTGATACAGATATAATGAATTAATATAGTGAACTAATTTCTTCACGGTGTGGTTCATAAGGGTGGCTAGATTATCATATTAGCGTATGTCCCCGAAGGAAATAAGCTATTTCTTCAAATGTCCATCGATCCAACCTATCAGATATCAAAAATCAGTATCAAAAATCAGTTTATGTGTCTGTGGAATTTAGTGGACACAGTTTTATTCCGATTGGAATTAAATTTGGTATTTGAGGCGCTTTTGAAATTCAAAAGGTCAATTTCGTTAATGGGTAAAATCGGGTAAGGGGAAAAGGGGGTTAAGAGGAAAGGGAAAACACAAAATTTGGCATATCTCCCTTTATACTTGAAAAATCGAAATTTTATAAGGAGTTAAGTTGTAGGTACGAAGTTTTACTGTAATTGTGTTTCTTATCATTTTTCTGTTACACTAATATTTACAGAAAGATTAACGGCTTGAGATTGAAAATTAAATTCCTTAATATCTCTGTACTCATTAGAGTTTGAGAAAAAATGATAAGGTGATGAATTGCAGCAAACTTGATTTTCTACAACTTTATTCCTTAAACATTTTTCGATTGTACTAATATTAAGAATGTTATTTTATATTTTGTGTTTTCTTCGTTCTCTATGCTCTCCTTTCCCGTTGATCTAACCATTTAGTAATAAAATTGGCTTTGAAAATACTTAAATCATATCAGATACGAGATTTAATTTTGATAAACTATAATTGTAGCCACGAGAGAGTAATTTATGTGTTCTAAGGAAATTCGCCAAATTGACGCAGCTCCTGCGTAACGCCTTTTTTTTGTATTAAAGACGATTATAGTTTCAAGTTGTTATACGAAACTTTGGAAACCATTCTAAAAGTTATCACATTAAAACTAATCACTCTATAATAATCGTTCATCATCAACAGCCCCAGCACATATATTCATTCCAACATGTACACTATATACGGATGCTGTAAAGCTATTCCTTTCGGAAGAAAAAAAAATGTAGTTCAACTCTTTTATATTAATTAATTAATTTTTTGTTTGCCATTTATATTTTATTATTCGCGTTGGTACATTAAATATTTACTGATTAACGGCGGATAAATATCTACCGAAAAAAAATCATTCACGTATATAAAACATGTTACGATATATGTGAGCTTTACAGAAATTATTGTGTACGCACGTTTTCGTATTTAATGTCGTCGTTGTCGCTAAATAATATACACGTACACATACATGCACTACATAGAGTTTGTGAAATATTCAAACTACAACTATTTACAGGAATTAAGGAGTCCATAAATGGAGATGGTGTTTTCTATATTTATAATTGGTTATAATTTATTTAAAACATTTTGACAAGTATTTTTATTGTAGTGCTCCGCAAGCTCTTCACAATGACACTAGAATCAATGTCCGAGCTAAATGCGCTTCCATGATACATCAATTATAACCTTATACAAAGCTTATACTAACCTTATACTAACCTAATTCGTAACGATAAACGCGCATGCGTCTATACTAGTACGATGATATCACAGGCAAAACAAATACATCGCAACAGATACGTAAAGACATGACCTATCTGTTGTGGAGTTCACCATTGTACACGCATTATTAGTCTCGAAGTTATTAAATAGGGGGGGGGGGGTTAATATCCATTTCTCAAAATCTAAGGACTATAACAGAGGCCACGTATATCTCAAGCATAGCCGGTTACTTCGTTCTTGTCCATACGCCGACAGCTTAGTCGATTATCCACACCATTAACTATAATTAACAAACTATCACCGCCGGGATTTGAATTCGAAACCTTCCAGTTCCAAATAGAGCGCCTTTACAAGGAAGAAGTATGCTAACTCTACAAAGAAGAAGTTTGTATGATTAAAATTTTTAAACTCCCTGTAGAAAGGCTGTAGTTTCTCAAATGGAATGACATAGTATGATAAAATGCGTGAGTAATGTCATCAAGAATTTAATATTGAGTTCAGTTTCATTGTATGTATGTATGTATGAATGTATGTATGTATGTATGTGTGTGTGTGTGTTTGTTTGTTGTTAGCTTAACCTATCTACAAACATACATGAAAACTGATGAAAACTGCCATTTCCTTTTTCCGTATAGTATAATTGAAGTATTTAGAAAATTCGTTTCATAAACCATCTGGATGTAGTAATATGATATTTTTATCATCGGTTATGAACTACAACACTTTTAAAGGTATTTGCTTGAAAGTCATTCATCTTTGGTCTTTATAATAAATAACATTGATCTTCTAAAATTACAAATTTCATCCCAATACCTAGATCAGTTTTTGTATTATAAATACGTATTTTGACTACAAAGTTGTCATCATCAGTATAAATTAGCTAGTCGTAATTTACTCTTTGACAATAAGAAATAGATAGAAAATAGAAATCAATAGAGAAAAATAAAAATAAAAGTAAAATAAATCTTATTGAAATTACTCTTGTTAAAATTACTTTCATTAAATTTACTCTTGTTAACATCACTCTTGTTAGAATTACTCTTATATTATCTCCAGATATGTTGCTAATTTGGTGACAGTTTCAGCAGGGTCATTTTCAGGAACATTAGGTGAAAGTTTCACAGAGGGTGTCTCTTGAATTCCATCTCATCAGAAGTTAACAGATTGCGGATTACAATTGTAAAATGCGCTCTATCATTAAATTTTTCTCATCTTTTTTATCAAAAGCAAGAAACGGAAGCGTAACAAGTAAAAATGTAGTATTTAATTAATGAATAACATGACAATCGATATCTGTTCGTATTTCTGAAGTGCTTTATCGACGATTCTGAAATGCTTTGTTACAATAAAGGGAACATGAGTCAATTAGAGAAGCTTTGAGTGAGAGAAAAGAAGCATTTTATATTTGTACTATCGGCTTCGCACGGGTAGCACCAATTATCTCTAGCCAGATGTCATAAAATAGAAAAAAAACAAACAAAATTGGCAAACATTTTTTTTTTCGATCGCTACCAAACTTTACAGGATCACCCGCTGGGCTAGTCTGAAGATTGCCTGAAAATTGCATCAAAATCTGTCCACCCGTTTTTGAGTCCATAGGGAACATACATACACACATCGATTTTTATGTGTAGAAGACTAGAAGAACATAATTACGTGTTATTATTGGTGCCTATATCATATAAAAAAGGGGCTTTTTAAAAAAGCGTATAATTTTTTGATAATTTTCAAATTGTCCTACGTTGTTCAATGTTGTAAAATGCCTAAACCATGTTAAAAATGAACCTTCGCACTTATTGTATTGAAACATCTATAGAGTTTGATACGAGATTATCGGCACTGTGTTATTGATTTATATTACTAATCATTTCTGTTATAGTTTTAAGTAAGTTTTCTTTACTTCAATGCATTTTTCTTTCATAAAAAGTTTTACTTCTAGCTTTCGACTGCCGCAGGATTTGAATCTGAACCTCCCAGACTAATGGCGAGAATACTATCCTCTCTATCACGTAGCTGTTTTAACATTAACAAATTAAACCTATGAGTTCATTCGGCTGGTTGATAAGTTTTTTTTCTCACGCCTGTGTTTTTTGATAAAGTTTAATCCATGGCAAAGTTTTTATATATTGTTGTATGTTTAACAAAAAAAAAAAAGAAGATATTAACTGCCACAAAACTTAGTATTCAGTCTGTAATCACTTTATAAAGTTTGTTTGCCATGCACACCCGAATTTTGTTGTTGTCGCGAGTCGTGGTTATTTGTTTCAACATTTCAGTGAAATTATATTGTCATAAACAAATCACTAATTAGTAACGATAAACCATTTTAAACGACTACGCCTATATTAATATATATATATATATATATATATATATATATAATATATATAATATATATATATATATATAATATTTATAATATATATATATATATATATATATATATATATATATATATATATATATATATATATATATATATCTACATCAATGTTATATGAAGAGATTGTAAGAGATATAAATTATAGCACCAAATTTATAATAATAATAACATGTAATTAGCATGTAAGCGTGTAATTAAATTATAATTATAATAATTAAATGGCATAGCAGTTGATCTATTATGGTTTGTAAAAAAGATCGGGGTCAAATAACGTTATAATGTTTCCTGTAGTAATAGCACTGTAGTGAGAAGTCCAAATGTGTTCCTTAAACTCGGCCTTGCTCACTACCGTGCTCTAGATTTGTATTTATTTTACAAAATATACCGTTCAATTTTTTTGTCTGTGCGGTAGGTATAGTTAGTATCAAATTAATGAAATATTTATTATTTTTTTAAAGTTATACTTCCTTTCGCGCGTTATGAGAATCCGATCAGAGTGTATTTTCATCATGTAACGAATCGCTGCTACAATAATTGACTGATTGACTAGTACTCGCTTGATCGATGTTGCATAGTTTTCTATCCTGCATTGGTGCACAGTGCTTGGGAGTAAATAATGTGTGTCATACAGTAGGATTTGTATATTTGATGTATGTATTTTATTTGATTTATATATTTTATGTATGTATCTTTGTAGATTGCCTGAAGAAGTCGGGATGTCTGACGAAACGTAGCAATAAAATGAATATTTAATTGTCAACATTGCGTTTATGGTCTGATTAACCAAAATATTTATTAGTATTTATTATTTATGTTCCCATTTAAAAAATAAAAAACCTGGACTTAAGGGTGAAAAACCTGGACTTGTAATTAAGTTACACCTTTGAAAACCCACTTTTGTGGCGAACTTATTTGAACCATCCTGTATATATTCCGTAATATGTGAAGAAAGGTTATGTTGTTTGTTGATTTTCATATTATATAATATAATATGAAGATGTTTTATATAATCGTGAATAAATATTATACTTTACATTATTATCAATATGCTATATCATCATCAATGTGAGTACAGAGGAAGTCATTAATGAACACTGAATTCTATATCGATCGATACCAAGAATAATAGAGAATTTATTATCATCAAAATGAGAATATATCTATAAGCATAAATATATTAGTTATAATATGAAAAATAAACCGAACGATAAAAAAAATACACATACATACATTACCATGTATAATATTGGGTGGGTTTTTACCGAATGTTTGAAGTATATAAAACTATGTTTTATTTAAAAAAAATTCGTTACGCAGGAGCTGCGTCAACTTAGCGAATTTCCTTAGAATACATAAATCACTCTCTAGTGGTCATAATTTCAGTGTGATCAAAATGAAATACAATATCTGATATGACTTTAGTATTTGCAAAATTTAAATTTATTAATAGCTAAAATAGAACGATATATAATGATTATAGTTTATAGTTACTATGGAAACGACAATCCAAATTTTTTACAATAAAATATATTTCGTGTATTCGTTACAAACAAACACAAAATATTAAATATATCTTTTAATATTAGATAAATCGAAAAATGTATAAGCAGTAAAGTTGTAGAAAATCAAGTTTGCTACAATTCATTACTTGATCATTTTTCTCAAACTCTAATGTGAACAGAGATATTTAGAATTTTAACTTTCAATATTTAATTGTAAATACTTCTGTAAATATTAGTGTAACAGAAAAATGATACGAAACAAAATTACAGTAAAACTTTGTACCTACAACTTAACTCCTGATAAATTTTTCAAATATTAAGGGAGATAGTCAAGTTTTGTGTTTTCAGTGGATTGTTATATCATCGATTTGTTACATGCTGAAAATACACTCTAATTGGATTCTTATAACACGCCAAAAGTAAAGTATTATTTAAAAAAAAAACTGCATGATTCTGACACTTACCATAAGGTCGCTTACCCCTTTTTCAGGTACTTGGGTTGGATATAAGGGAGAACTAAATTGGGAGAACTAAAAAGTATCCAAAATATTTTAAACAATATTTAATGATTTACTACCAAATCAGAGATAAATAGTACCAACTTTTTTTGCTTTTAAGATGTAAAAACTTTTTACACAAAATACTGAAGAATCGTAGGAGAAATCTAATTGGATCAATGTTTCTAATATTCTGTACTGCATCAATGTTTTTTTAAACATTCTATACCATCAATTTTGATATGACGTAATGCGTTCTTCTTTGGGGAGTTTTAATGAATATATTATTGGTCTAAAATAAAATCGACTTAATTAAAAATTTTGTATGTACATCGATTCAAAAAAGTGAAGGAAGAAATAGCAGATATGAATAATAATACTATCTGAACAACGCACATTGTTTTGAGAGAGAGACATCTATACAATTTGTACACAGAGAGTAGATTATCGTGGTATGGATGGCATCATATAGTCAAATTGACGTATATTTACGAATGATTTACCTATAAATCATAAACAGGACATAAATTATAATGCATGGTATTGTGTACCCATTTTGGACCACTTCCATCTACATCCATATATTTGTATAGTCCATTCTATTTTGCATTCCGTATATATAATATTTGCATACGTACAGAGAGTTTCAAAATTTTGAATTTACTTAACTCGTAGATAATTTATTGTAGAAATCTTTCATTTGAGAAAAATTCAAATTTTCCGAGAACGAAAGGAGAACCATCCTATCTCAAGAAAGGAATCATTTAATATTCAGACAAACTGGGGAAGGAATCGGGATGGGAATTAACTACGATCACAGACACCCAAGACAAACAGTAGCCTAAACTTAAGGGGAATATTCCACTGTCCTTCATGCAGAAGTCTATGCCATACTGGCTTGTGTCCGTAAGAACCTACGTAGGAGCTACATAAATCAGAACGTATATATTCTATCGGGCAGTCAAGCTGCTCTAAAAGCCTTGTCTACCTCTGAAACCATCTCAGGAGTAGTCAGCGATTGCCTAGAAGAATTACTGGAGATGGCAAAATGGAATAATATTAGTTTTTATCTGGAACAGGTCACAGCGGTTGGTCTCGAAGGAACCGATAAAGCTGATACCTTAGCAAAGAAGGAGGTCGAAATACCTTGCATAGACCCAGAACCAAGTGATCAACGAGTCGATGGACGTTAAACATCGTGATCACTGGGAAAATATACCGCAATAAAACTTTGGAAAAATACTGTTTCGGAATGCATCCAAGTGCAAGTCTCTCGATGCTCTCAACCAGAACAGGATAAAACTTCGATAGGTTATCGGATTCATTAGACCATTATCCTCTACGAAAGCATCTCCATTATGAGCAGGCTGTGCGGCGAGGAGGAAAAAACATCTACCCACATCTTCAAATGCGAATCTCTGTGAAACAAACATTCTAAAGATAAAGCTTCTGCCATACTGAAATAAACTCTCTTTACATTCATACATCATACCAGATAATAATTTCTCACCATCATTGCCGTGGCTGCTGCATATGTACCTACTGAAACATAACGAACAACTATGATGGTTTGCAGTTCAACTCATTAATTGACAAGCTCGGTATGACCTCACTGCCGTGTACTAATATGGTATCTCACAACTAATGTGAACACGGGGATGGGTGTAGTGTGTTCAAATGTGGAAGCATATGCCATATATTTTAAATTGAAATATGCATACATAAACAGAAAATGTTTTATTCAATTTTGTACTTAGTTCATCTAAACATATCTATACGTTAATATGATGTCATGTATTGTTAATTTATTTCGGTCAGTATATTGGTGTAAGAGAATAGGGAATATGCATGAAAATTTTTTTTCATTTGAATTGAAGCATGTTTACTTGACAAATATCAAGGTAAAATTAATTTTTAAATAACTTTAAAAATAAGCGAGATATGAATGATTGAAATTCCCGATTAGACCAAGAGGGGCATAGCCCTCTTGATATGTTATGTGACGTCATATTACACTTTCACCATTTAAAATACACGTAAAACTCCGTTTTTAGTATTTTTGCAAGAAAGAGACAGATAATAATCTTTAAAAGCTTATAGCTTCCTTGATATTTGTCGGATTTTAATTTCGTTTTTAAATATTATTACAGTATTAACAGTATTTTCATATTCTGAAAATAAATGTGAAAAAAATTTTTCATGCATATTCCCTATTATTACGGAGAGTGAAAAATACATGAAAACTTTTACACAGCTACCTTGTTCCTAGATCAGTTGTATTAATAAATACGTAGACTTACTTCTCAGTATGAATATATTAACCTTACGAGTCCAAAAAAATGATAACATTGATTTATGTGGCTCGTAATTCTAATATTATCTTCTTTGATCAGAAACATGCAGTGATAATGATGAAGACATTCCTGTACTTAATTTGAACTGTATAGTCAAATTGAAATGTTCTTCTAATGTAAGAGGTGACGGTGTAACTATTTACCAAAATTGTATTTCAACATCCAAAAATCATATCACATAAAAACAAAATTAATGTTCATTGCAGAGTGTAGTCACACTGCTTATGTGACCGACATACTTCTGTCTGTTTCACTTAAGCAAAAATGTATGTTTATGTTAATTTTGTCTAGAACACATATTTTTTACTGAATGTATCTCATAAACTGTGCAATAGAACTGGATAGAAATCATTGTTACATCGATCTAGGGAGTGTTACATCAGTCGAGTCGGGTTTATTGGCGATTCATTACATGCTGAAAATACACTCTGATCGAATTCTCATAACGCGTCAAAACAAGTATTACTTTATTAAAAATGCAAACACGTATTTTATTTTTTGTTTACCAAGTAATTAAGGCTAATACAATTTGCCTATTTAACAGACTAGCTCATAATTTTATGTGATGTGAAGATAAATTGATATTTCGATAATTTTTTTCCGTATCTAATTTTTTTAAATCACAAATTTAACTTACGATAATGATATTTGTGAACTCTCTGGCAGATCTCAATTAAATATATATATATATATATATATATATATATATATATATATATATATATATATATATATATATATATACATATATATATATATATATATATATATATATATATATATACATATATATATATATATATATATATATATATATATACATATATATATATATATATATATATATATATATATATATATGTGGTACAAAATATAAAATATTCATTTCAATTATGCAAGCAGCCATACAATATGTCAAATTAAAAACGTATGAATAAACCAAAATATGTAAACATTTTATAATTGGTATTCCATACGAAAAAAAAAAAGACAAAGTGAATATATTTTATTTTCAAACTGTTTTGTTAGTGTATGTAGTACGTTCAATGTATTGTAATCAAATTGAAACTTTTCGATGTACAAGTTGATTGTTCAACTCTTGACTTATGATCGATCCATAGATGCTTGAACATATACTTATATATACAGCCTTTTGGTTAACTCATTGGCTGATCTATACAAAATCGAACTTACTCCTAGAAGGATGCGGTTTTATCCATTCGACACGGTATTACCTCAAACTTATGGAAAAAATCGAAAAACTTTAATTTTCGCAACGCAGACAACCCCCCCCCAACCCCCGGAATGTGAAAAACCTCCAAAAATATCATATTTTCTTCTATTCATGCTGGAAGTATGATAAGAAGAGGATATGTGTTCTTTCTAGGACGTGAAGACGAGACCGAAAACCACACCGGGGATCACGGAGAGCTCCCAATCAGAACGATTTATTAGTATAAGCTTATTTAATACTAGCTCATACCCACTGCTTCGGCCAATCAAAATCGGTCCAGTAGTTTTTGCGTGTTGCTCGAACAATCAAACAAACAAATATTTACAATTTTATAATAGTAGAGATATATTAATTGATAATTTTTTCTATTGTTTCAGGTAATTTCGAATGGATCTATTTCTTTGGGAAGGAAGGAAAACCAGTACTAAATGATAAAACAAGTATTAAATACCAGCTGAGGTTTTGAAAAGTTCAATCGGTTGCAAAATTTGAACATTCATTTTTTGTTACTTTATAATTTACATAGTAAGTAAATTGGAGATTGGTGCTAACCGGTACGTGCAAATTTATTATAGAAGGATATTACACAAGGATAACAAGGGTAAAGGTTACTATTTTATCATTTTTCTGTTGTGTGAATTCGATTCTCCAATTAGAGCTTTGCAAGCTCTTTACAAAGACTCTAGAACCAATGGTCTAGTTCAAACGCGTTAACGCTACACCATTTTATAACTTAAGCTAATTTGTTCTGGAAGCATTCACGCTATATAGTTCCCTATCCCCTTATGGGATGTTGGAGCCCATTCTGCTCCAAGCTGTTTTGTTTTATGCGGTTTTTTGTGATTTTCCTAAAATCCATCCAGTCAGTTATTCTTTAAAATTTCGTACTTTCCCGATCGCATGAAATGACCAAAGTAGCTCAATTTGCGCCTCTCTTCCAATAATTTTAAGTACACGACTATTAGACTTGTTGGTGTTCCACGAGATTCTCAACATGCGACGGTAGCACCACATTTGGAAGACGTCGAATTTTTATAATAGTAGCACTTAAGAAATCGCACAGGTAAAACTTTTCTTTAAATTTTGAGTTTGTTAAGATTTTATTTAGTTTATGGAATACACTCTTGTCCTGTCCTATTCTGGTTTTAATTTCCGCTGTATGGCTGCCATTATGATTAAATATCTTCCCCAAATACACAAACTAATATACCTAAACTAAATACCTAATTCATCAATAATTTATGAATAATATTTGATACAAAATTTTCTATTTATATACCTCTATTTATGAATATTACATTTTTTTAACACATTAAAAACATTCCCAACAAAATCTGTTTTATGAATATTTGTTGTTAGTTGCGGCGGATATTATGAGCATAAAATTGATCGTACATTACATACATACGTAAAAAAAAAAAACATCAATAAATTATTATTCCCGGTTCGTAAAATACAGAAACGAAACAATAACAATGTGATTACATCCTGTAATAAAATATAATTTACCTTGTTTGGATCCAAAAAAAAAAAAAATACATGAAGCATTTACCCTCATCGTGGTAATGTTGATTGTCAAACATTCAATAAATGTAAATTGATCGTAAAAACAAACACAAACAGATGAACAAATTCAAATTGAATTCAATCAAACTTTATATTCCAACCGAATTGTATATTTGACGTACATATATACGTTTTATGTATGACGCGTGTACAATATGCGTCAAAAGTTGATATTCGGTTTTTGCGAAAAAAGGAAATGCAGCTATTGTTTTTGTGCCAATGTTAGAATTTCTATCGATCGAATTGATTCTGTTTTCGAGAAAAATGCTACGAATAAAAGTTGTTACTATATAATGAACAACTTTTATTCGAAGTTTTCGAAAATTGAATGAATACGTCACAAATCAATTATCAAATTTTAAAAAGTAACATCAAATTTTGAAGCCAAGTGTACATTCTATATAACCAACCAATATCGAGGTTGGATCGTTTGTGTATGCCGAAATATTGATATTTGATTATGGACATTCAAAATGATGATTTTAATGAATCGATTCTATAAATTGTTTAACCAGTTTTTTCGTTTGTCTTTTATCTATATATACATACTTCAACGTTTATATATATAGAGATCATGTTATATTATACCGTGTGTTCATTCAAAATGTTACACAATTAAATATTTTCAAAAATATTATGAATTTTAGAAGAAAAAAAAGTTGTGTGTACTTATATACACACATAAAAAGTTATACTTCTTTTTAAATAATTTATTAAAATAATATTTTTTAAGGTCAACACTACGATTAAGACACAAAAGTTTAATAAAATGATATAGTAGTGACAAACTACAATGGAAAAATTATATTTTGTATCTTAAACCAATGATTCTACATTTTATCATGGAAAAACAGAACCAGCGTCACTTCTTCTGTTTAAAATTAAAGTTTGAAAGACTAGTATTAAATCAATTATTTACATTAGAATCAGACTTTTATCAGAAATTTATCAAGACTAGGTCATGTTTATCAATATATACATACATATACTATACTTCAAATATTTATCGTTTCCACCACTATTTCCAATATTTATCGTTCCCAGCGCTCCCACTTCTTCATTCATTTATCGTTCCCATCGACTCCACTTCATAGATGGTAAATTTATTTATTTATTTATTTATTCATATATTTTTTTTGGTTCGTTACGTCATATGAACACCAGAGGCGTAACGCTAAGCAAGTTTATATTTCCGTTTTAAATAGTTGGAGGTAGTCTTTCAATATTTTACAAACTCAACCTAATATGATAAACACCATTTATTTCATAAAAGTGAAAAATAGAAACTTGAAATAAAATCCACACACACCATTAAATAGAATCGTTTAAAAATACATAGAGTCAATCAAAAAGTATCCACAAAACCTTTATTGGTATATTCTTTTCAAATATCAATTGATTTGAGTATTTTTTTGTGTCAAATATATAAATAATAATATTCTTACCATATTATTTTCCTATAGAGTCCAACAAATTGACGATGAAAATCAACCAAGCATTTTCCAATTTTCTTCTATAATTTGACAATAAACAAAAGTACAAAAGCATGTAGTATACGAGTAAATTAATAATAATAGAAAAACATTAGAGTGAAATAACATCAATCGAATTGTATTGTATCTATACAGGGTGGAACGCACCAACCTCCAAGCGTGTGTATTGTACATGTGAAATTAATGCAAAACAACTCATGTGATCTAATCCGATTGTTATTTGTTTTCAAGTTTTAGCGTGATTATAAAATGTTATCTTGTGTTCTGCAGTACTCAAAATTGGTGATTTAAAACTTCTAATCAGTCCGCTAGATAGATAGATTATGGAGGAAGCCCTGTACGGGCTATACTTCAACTATAAGGTTCATACTGCGCACACATAATACCTTAGACCGCTCGGCCACTTGTTATCTTACGTTACCGAAATGGGATTTGACAACTATTGTATTGTTGACACTTAAATATACACAAATAATAATTATATTTCACCTATACAGACGTAATTTTCTCTGCAACAACAACTGTTTGAATTAATATTATTTTATGTACTTAAAAAAATTGCAAGTTGGCGACTTTTTAATGTAATAACAATTTTGGTCGATGTTTGGTTGATGAAAATGCTGAATAACCAAAAAATACCAATCAATTTTGTATTATTATATACTTTTTGTTAAATATGTAATAAAATTGAATATTTTATAAATGTTATGAATAGATAATAAGGTTTTTACTTCTTTACCTAAACTTGTTTACTGAGTATTAATTTATTCATACACATGTAAGCCCAATATTATTTGATTGTATTAGAATTTTCGATGTCCTTTTTATATAGATTCGTTGCGTAAACGAAAATTTTATTTTGGTTATTTAAAAAAGTATATACCTACTATGTTACCAATTTCTTTTCTTTTTTTTTAAATTTAAATAACAAGCAAGGCAGTTTTTTTGGAAAAATTTTAGAAGGGTTGTTTTTATTTTTACGATACAAGTAGTATAACTGAACTTTTAATTTTTGCATTTTATACTTGATTTGTGCCTTGTTCATTGGATTTTTCGATAAATGATTCGAATATAAGTAATTTGTATATTTATAATGAGCAACTTTTATTGGAAGTTTTTTTTTCTCGATAAAAAACATAAATCCAATTAAAATACGGTTAAGATTAGTGCCGACATTGTAACGGTTGAAAATATTGATCGCAGAAACTAATTTCCTGTATGAGTGTTCATAAAATGACCTAAGTACTTCAATTGCGATCGTCCATCTGTTTGTCCAAAAAAGAAAAGAGATAACGAGCTGAAATTTTATGTGTATTCTTGAGCTAAACACTCAGGTAAAATACGTAAAAAGGCTAAATCGGTCTTTCTTTCAAGTAAGCAGCTTTTGTATGAAGCTTTCTTTGCATAAAATAAAGAGTTTTGGCACTGTTCAAAGACTAAAAATAGAACCGTTGTATTGATAATTAACTGGGTATATACCATATATTTAATGAATTAACTCAGTTAGTTATTATTTTTCACTTACTTTATAGACAATATACTGAGCAATGCATGTTTATGCTTAGGAATTGTGTTAGTCATTAAATTCCTTAAGTAAGCCCGTCATCAATATGTTGTTATAAAATACATGAGTACAAAGATATTTCTCCCTGTACATATTTTTCTACAAATACAAATAATATTATATGGCGATTCCACTCTCATTTTGGTAGTCCATTGTTCTTACAATGTCCTTACCGTTATTGTTGCGATTTTTTCGCTACATTTTTGTTGTATACTTAATTAGGAATACTCTACATACATATATAAATATATCCGAGACAAACAAGAAAAACATTCTTTTCTCAAGTATTTTTTTTACTTCAGTTTTCTTTTTTTTCTTTATGTTGTGAAATATTTTTCTATTTTGTCGTATTTTAATACTGGTATTTCATATCGAAGATAACTAACTAGAGCCGTTCTACTATTGTGTTTGTATTTGATAAATAGTATTTGACAATTTTTGTGGAGAGTAATTAATATAGTTCACAAATTCGTTTTATTTGTTTTTTGTCGCATCTCTTAACTAAAAGGATATTTTTTTGGAGCTCTGTTTATTGTGTGTATGTGTGTATGTATGTATGTGTGTGTAAATTTTGTTTTTATTTTTCTTTGAGTGTTTTCTGTTTCATATATTATGTTATTATAATTATGTATTAAAATATATTTGCTATTAAATAAAGAGAGTATTTGAGGTGTCGTCAGTCCAAGTGGCCGAGCGGTCTTAGGCGTTATGTCTGCGCAGTATGCCTACTTGGAAACTGGGAGATTATGGGTTCGAATCCCGACATAGGCAGTTTATCAATTATTATGAAAAAAAAAGGGGTGGTTAATTGACTAAACTGTCGGTGTATGAAGAAGAACGAAGTAACCGGCTATTTAACTACTTACGTGCGTACATAAGTACACACATACTGTTAGTGCAAAACACATAAATAGTCCAGTTTTGTCAGCAATTTATAAAATATTGGCTTCGTAATTTAACTCTTAAAAATATCTCTGAAAATATTGATTTTTAGAAATTTTCATCTATGCATTTACGCCTAATTTTTATGCCATCCGGCCTATTACGAACACACTCTTACTTTCCACTACGTATATATGTACACACCCATTCAAAATTATAGGAATATTTCTAAACATATATTATTATTTTACTAAATATATGTATCAAATTGCATACACCAACACTCAGAATGTTTCGACTGGTTCAATTTTTATGAACGGTAGTGTATATATTTATTTATTTATAATATTATAATAAACGACCTAAATATTTGTGCTCGCAAGTGCACAAAATGGAAAATAATAAATGTAAATGTGTATTGTTCTAGAAGTATTAGAGAGGTATTATTATACATGAGGAGGATACCTTTATTGTCTACACATGTACATACAATATGTGTGTGATGAGGTATATTTGTATGCATTATGTATGGATAATGTAAGGAGGTTGCATTTCTAATGTTCAAACTTGAGGTAATGAATTAAATATAAGGTTTGAAACATACATGTGTATATGTAACTTTACGTACTTCGTATCTATTCAAATAGTTTTAATTTAATTAAGTAACAATGATCTTGTACACACGGCCACAAACGTGGTGTCGACTTGTTGACGTGAATACGTCTTTGAATTTGCTTCCATGCAGAAAACTGATGATAACAAAATCGGGGGATACAGCTATGAAAACCCTATAAATTTTTATTCTGAAATAGAAATGTTTTGTTTGATGTATTTAACATAGTAAACATTATTTATGTATGCTGTAATTTCATTGGTTGATACTTAATTGCTATAGATGGAACTAAATAAATCTAAAAATACTATTTCACCTTGACTTGATATGCATTTGCTTTGAGCATTTATAAGAAATAAGTTTTAAGTTTGATTTGATTGTAAGATGGCTTTGTCAAGTTTAATTAGCTTAATCGATTGGGAACACTGATTCTTAATTTAGTTTCCAGATTTTACATACTTTGAAATGGGATGGAGGAGATGGGATTCTTTTCCGACGGGTTTACTTAAGTTTATTTCATATTTATACAAACAAAAAACTAAGTTAGAATAAAATTGGCACAATTATTCGGCGACAATTTTAGTCCATTGGGAACTTTATATTTAAAACAAATTTAATTAATCTTATCCATACATACACGCATACACCTCTCACTCTCTCCCCTTAACACACTTGCATGTCGACAGCAAAAAAGGTAAATTGTAAATAAAAATTTTGCAAATTTATGTCTCCCAGGTATAATAATCTGAAAGTAGAAAATTGTCATATTCATGTGAAAATTCTTATAGGTTTGGGAAAACAAATTTATTATATTATATATGATGCTCTTAACTTGCTGTTTATGTAAATGATATTGAGAAGAAAAACTGACGCATGTCTTATCGTTTGTAGCGCAAATTGTGCATACAGTAATTAACTTTATTTGATAACGTATTTTGCCTCATTTTCTTTTTTTATTTCTGTGTTTTTCTTTTTTAATTTTTTTATTCTTCCTATCTGTTGTTTACATTTGAAATTTTCATGAATATGTTTAGATATACAAAATTAAATTCAGTAATACTATTTTTCTTGAATGTAAAATATTCAATTATTTCTGAACTTCTCTCAGGAGATTTTATTTTTTAGCAGAAAAAAACACTGTATTATAAAACATATTCAAATATTATTTCTATCTTAACAATTTTATATGGAAATTTCACTTGTTTTCCCTTTATTTAGATTGTAAAATGTTGGTATATATATATATAAATATATATATATATATATATATATATATATATATATATATATATATATATATATATATATATATATAAGCGTCTGTGTGTAATATTACAAATCATATAATCGAAATTTGCTGAAATGTATAACAAGTTGCCTATCTAATGAAAATGAAAAAAAATTCTATATTTTGCTAAACATTCATTTCATTTCATGAGAATAATTTTTAAAACTTCATTACAAAATTAATTATTAGTGATGCGGTTATTTATATATTATGCACCTAGCATTTGTTACTATTCTGTGTAATACCTACAATACCAACACATATTTAAACTAAATGTCCCTGTTTTAGACTTGGTCGGATGTATGAAGATTGTGTTCCACGTTCCAAAACTTGCTACACGTGATTTCTTAAAACAAGTTTAATGTATTTGTAAAAAATAATAAAATTTTCTTGATAGTGCATCTACATATGTTGTACAGTCCTTAGCCATTTTGGCCATTTCATTAAGCTATCTGTCTCGGAATTATTTATTCTAACGTATCGCAATGCGGGGTTAGCTTATGACATTTTAATAAGGCCTTTATTTTTTTGACTGAGATACAAAACTTGGATGCAAATTTTTTCAATACCATGCTGGCCGATGTTGGTACCATGGTGGCCGAGATCCATAACAGCAACATCATCGTCCACATGCTGTCAATTTTGTTGTCTGGCGTGTACATGGACTACAAAAATAGCGTTCTTATTCCAAAAGTTTACAGTTGATTTCTGCCATATTTCTTCGGTTTTTGGGAAAATGTTTCGCATAAATCTTGTTAGTATTCTTATAGTGAACAAATTTTATCCGCAGTTTTTCGATAACCGAGTTATTTAGACTCAATTTAATTATAAAATTTTGAAAAAACAACGCAACGTTTGTGGCTACGTGTACTAAGCTTGATTAGATACTGATTAGTATACCAATCATATATTGATGGTAAATCGATAGGAATCGAACTCACAGCCTCTGGCATTCTAGACCAACGTTTTGTATCTGAGCTATCAGTTGTTATATCTAAGCTTCCATACTGACAATGGACTAAAAACAGTTAAAAATATCCCAGATAATCTGTGGTCGTTTTATGGTATCAATAAGCTAGATCAGACCAAAATATATTTTCAAAGTAGATAGATAGTACCAAGACTTTTATATTTAATTTGATGAATGATTAAGGCAAAAGGTGTTAAAAATGGTCAACCATTTTATAATAAACATTTTTGTATATAATAAAGTTTTCGAGAATAATTATAATTAATAATCCAGTATAATAGTTTACTTAATAACACAAATTACACGGAAATGCAAGGAAGTGGTTTTTATACTTGTAAACATAACACGCTTTCTTCAACTTTTATTTTACACTAACGTTTTTTTTTATATAAGTAAATATTTTGTTAAATGTTTCTCCTTAAGGAAATGCCTTTCTTTTTAGAATTTTATGTTTCATATAAATTAAAAACATTTTTTATAAAATCTTTTTTTATGAATGACTACAATTGTGTGAGCTTTAAAGATAAAATGTCTTTTTTAAAGACATTCCACACATTTTTTTACACATTTGTACTAATTTATTTATTTGATAACATTCTTTGGTATCAAATGCTTGATATAAAACATCATACACACCTAAGATGGGATATGAACCTTCGACCTTGCCAGTCTAGAGTAACGCTCTGTATCTGAGCTACCTGAGATGATATGGTAGAGTAATGCATATGATTTCTCACTATCATGATGTCAATGTATTATTAATTTGTTTATTTACTAATTACATTAAAAAAAATTTTTTTTTGTAAACTAGCGTCTGTGTATGTATCCATTGTTAGTATGGTTGCTTTTTTGTTATATTATACCAACGGAAGTGACTTTTAGAGTTTACTTAGATCAGAGGCAGAGCGCGGGGCCAGAATATCAAGCATTTAATGTCAAAGAGTGTTTTCGATGTACAGATATATAGCTTATATGTCAAACTGAGCAAACGATAGTCACTACCGTTGGTATAATATAACCGAAACGCAACCACATTAATAATGGATAAATAAACACTAGTTTATAAAAAACAATTTAAAAAAATTTTTTTTACTTCTAAAAACTTTTTTAATTTTTTTGAATGGGGCTATTTAGTTTAACATTTTGGCCAAATTAATGGTACTAAATGTTGATTTAAATTAACTCAAATATTTACCCACCCCTAAAGTTGATAATGTGATTACAGTAGATTTCTGTCGAGTCCATTGCTGAAGCATCAAATGCCCAAATACCATCATAAGATAATTGTTTAAAATGTGAAATTTTATGAAGAATATCATAAAACAAAAAAATCGACAACATTATTGCCAATATAGATGATATTTTTTATAGCACCATCAATAAAGACTTTTCTAATAAGAAGAACGATGTTCGTGGATGACTGTGGTGAGAATCTGGAACGACCATCTTGATATTCTCACTACATATGTTTGTATGTGTGTGTGTGTGTGTGTGTGTGTGTGTCTATATACAGGGTGTGTACAGTTTGGGCGCTTACAGGCTGTCAGCGCCACCAAGCTTTGTTTTTAGTGTTCATCACATCTATTTAGACATCACAGATGCTTTCGCTATCCACATAAGGAAGCAAAAGCGTAAGCGCCAAATCATACTAACTTAAATTACAAAAAATAAATAAATTAAAAAAATTAAATTTCCAACAAAAGTTTATTTTGATGAGATAAAAATTTTTTGTATAAGATATTTTGTATAAGATTTATAAAATATTTAACCCACGCACAGTTAAAAAAATAATTTATACCACGCGAGTACGGGTGCATGGAACAAAAATATAATTATTGCATTATGTTTTGTTTGAAACATTTTTTTCTAAAATGTATATTAAAAGAATTATTTATGTGGTAACTCTTCAAAAGAACACAGGGTATATTTACACTTGCATATAACCGTAAACTTCTTTATTAACGCTGAACACAGCTGTCATAAAACACTGTGAAAAGATGGTGTCTTCTTTTGTATTATACTATCTTCATCTTTGTCAGTTTCATCATTTCCACTCTCATTGTTGTGTACCAACTGTTGTACACTGCATTACCGACTTGAAAGTTGTCGATCCACAATAAAGTAGCGTACATTACTTTCAGAGTATTTTGTTAACTAGCAACACAATGAAGAGCATGTTAGTTTTATGGATTCAATATAATATACAAGTTGCTCAGAAAAATAGATCAGAAATCACAATTATTCGCGAATATACTTGATCTAAATATCTACAAAATAGTAGACTACATTTACTGTCTTTTATCAATTTTGGTGCTAATCGATTTTTCCGATGATTCTCTACATACCAATTACAAAATCAGTCATTAAGATGAATGTTGTTTCATCAAGATAATAATTTTTTAACTTTGTCAAATATTTTAAATTGGGTTACATTTCTTGAATATAAATGCAGTAAATTTATTTGTCAAAGCAGTCTGCTTTAATCCACTCTAAAATATTGTACAGATTTTTTTATTTAATTCTTTATTACCTGTTATGGTGCAAATAATGATATTAGAGGAATAAGTGTATGTTTGAAAGAAAAATTTAATTTCTTAATTTCAACGTTTAATATTCATTCTAAACTCACTTATTTTTATTCAGCATTTCTGCGCTTTACCTTTCACAAAATAATACATAGAAATAATTAAAACAGTGAAAAAAAGCAGTAGCTCATGTTTTGCAGAGTATAAAGTCAGTAAATCCACTTATTACTGCTTTTCGATTTACATCAATGAAAGACTATTATTAGTCGTTCAATAATTATTATGGAAAATAATATTATTAATTTACATTTCAAATTTTACCTCAATTCCTAGGACGTTTATTTTCATTTTATAAATACATATTTCGACTACAAAGTAGTAACTAAGTTAATCGTAACTATCTCTGGGATATGGAAACAGATATATGTTGCTGGTTGCTGATTTCCATTGACTCCATATCCCAGAGACAGTTACGATTAGCTAATTCATATTGATGATGACTACATTGTAGTTGAAATACGTATTTATAAAATACAAATAAATGTTCTAAGAAATGGGGCAAAATTTGAAATGTTATTTCAAAAAACCTAGAGTTCTCTTTGATTATTTTAATAATCTTTATTATTAATTTAGTTTTGAAAAATCAAAACCTTTGATTTCAATTTTCTCTGTTTTCATTTTTTACATTTTACTGCCTTTTACCTAAGCATGACAGAATAGACTGCAACAGAAAATCCTTGATTCATATGGACTTATAATCCTTGATTTAGAATCCTTGATTTAATTAAATTTTTTTTTTGATGTAGTGATTATGTTTTCCATCTTATTTGAACAACCTTTATCTCAAACATTTTTCTAAAAGTTTCATGTATATAGCTTGATGATATTTTAACATTTAAACATGATTAGATTGTAATCAAGTTATTTATGAAATTCTCCTTTCCTTATATTAAATAATTTTACATAATATCTATCCCAGTATCTACATGAACAAGAGGCGAGTCGTTAAACGATTTTTTTCTCTTGTTTTTGGATGTTAATAAATTGTTTTGTAGTATATTTTATACACCGTTGATAAAAATCTTTGATTTGTGTACGTACGGAAGTGGTATATAATTTATAAACTCACTCTTATCAAATCATCGATAACTTTGTAAATTATTTCACAATATGTTATCGTGTTTCCTAGGGGCATTTTTTATGAAGTCATATTTCCATCAGAAGTGAAATCATAAAAAATGAATATTTCAATGAAATTGTGCCTTCAAAAGTGTGCATACATTATATTACTGTCAGTTCTTTCGAAAATGTTTTTAATTCCAAGCATGAAGAGAAACTCCATAAAAACAATACGATAATTCCACCTTTTTGATAGAAGCATATGTAGGAGTAGTAGCGATGGGGAGGTCGAAGCCTGGCTAGTAGGCCCTTTTTACCGAACCGAAGTTCAAGGAATTGGTAGGTTTTGTGACTGAAATCGACTTTGATAGGAGCTATGCCGATATTCATCTGTGAAAGGAAACTGCAGAAAACGTTCACAAACATACTAGATTAATTTCGTTCTTGTCCATACGCCGACATTTTAGATAATTACCCGGCCTATTATTTTAATTACATGGTTTTGTTTAAATTGCAATGTATGTATGTATGTTCGGGTCAAACCTTGCAAGCTGAATTAGAATAACTTCCTCTTATCCTACGGAGTTGAATTTTTACATGTTGGTTCAGTTCCAAGGACAATGCATTTTTATGGTAAGCATGACAAGAATCAACAAGGGGAAAGGGGTTTTAGAGGGAGGGGGAAACACAAAATTTGGTATATCTTTCTTAATATTGAAAAAATCGAAAAACACAGAAGAAGTAAAGTTGTAGAAAATCAGTTTTACTATAAAAAGCTTGTTCTTAAAAATATTTTTTTAATAGAAACTTATTTTTAATTAACTTAACTGACAAACTGCCAATACTGGCATTGAAACAGTAACCTACCAGTTCCAAGTAGAGGAACAACAACAGAACAGGTATAAGGACATAGAAAAGTCGTTATAGTTTAAAATATGCTGTTTTAATGTTTAGGATCAGGAAATTTCCCGTTCTTTTGTAAACGTTGCCTAAACGATTGATATACGACAACAATTAAACTTTTAATTTGACCAGATATCATGAAAACATAAAACTGGAAAAGCGAATAATCATGATATAAATCAGTCATAAAATTTTGAAAAAACGTACGCTATTTTTGTGACCATGTGTGTACGATGTCGGGTAATAACATAATTTTTTTAGCACTGTTAAATGAATAATTTTAATCCCATTAATTAGAAGATTAATAGTATTAATAAAACTATAAAATTTGTATTTATAGCCATAATATTAATTACAGTTTATACAAATTTATACCCAATAATATCTATTATATAATGACGATAATCAAAATAAATGTTGTTGTATTTGTAAAATTTAAACAATAATGTGAATCATTCAATTTGAATGAATTATACTGATATTGGATAATTTGAAAACCATTATAACAAATCTATAAACGAATTATAAAATTACATTTAAAAAATCTCATTTTCACATTCATATAATGTATGGCTTAGAGCTCTGGCTGCATAAAAGTAAACTGAACGAATAGTCGTGACTTTTTCTCATTAGTTTCTCATGATATCGTCGAAGCAAGAGCCACATTTTGCAGAAGTCTCATTGGAGGCGGAGAGTGTGGGTGGGGGATTAATCGTGTAGAGTTTTGTCCAAAAAAAAAACGATTGCATATAGTTCTGAAAATTGATATAGTATTACATTTTGAATATAGAAAGTGAAAGAAAATGTTCTCAGAAGTGTTGTGTATGTAAAAAATTAAATTCGGGTTTAATTTAAAAAAAATTGGGGTGTTTAGTTTTAAAAAAAAAACTAAACACTTTATAGAAAATAATTGAATTATGTGTGTATGTAAAAATATACCACACTTTATAGAAAATAATTGAATTATCAATTATTTTCATAAATAATGAAATTAAGTTAATTTAGTAATTTTAATTAAAAGAGTTATTATGATGTATTTTTAAAAAAAAATAATGAAAACTAAATATACGGTACTTTAGAAAAAAATCCAAAGCAGAGTATTGTATGTGGAATTATGAAAATTGGAAAACGATCGGTGCTAACGCCATACACGTAAATATAAAAAAAAATAACACGTTGAACCGAAAATCTTTCAATAAAAGCTGGGCCCATTAAAAAGATAATATTGAGGTAGTAAGATCTTTACTATCCAGTAAGTGTCTAAGTTATCGACAAGTGATTCGAATCTGAAAAAAAATAAAAGGTACAAAAAAGGGAACAAAACAAAATATATGTTAAAATAAAATATATTTGAAATAAATAATTTTTAATCTAATACGCTGATAGTACAACTATCTTTAAAATACTAACATTGGTTGTACAAGTTATGAAAACAAAGATTACGTGAATATGTGCTAAATTGAACTGTAGTAAAAGAAAACTACAGTAAAAAAAAAATATGTTCAAATATGTCTGATTTGCAAAAATATAAGTATGGATTATAAATTTAATTCAGATACATAGTTGTATATAAAGAGACATTACGCTTCTGTAAAGAAAAAATACACGGCCAAAAAAAACCAAGCGTATACAAACAATATAGTTATAAATTGAAAAAGTCAATGCATATTCACATAAAATATAAATTGTACACCAAAAGTGTGTATAGAATGTGTATTGAATTGTTACAAGTTTGAGAGACCACAAGTTTCGGAATAGTGAATTAAATAAATTATACAAAAAAAAAAATATACTTAGATACAATCAGATAGAAACCATTAATTCGCCCATTCGATACTTCAGCACAATCCATAAAAAATATTCAACTTGTAAATTGAAGAAATAAAAGTTTTAAATACCATCTGATTAATTGATGTGAATCAACTAATTTTAGTAATTGTCTTCTTTTTGTAGCTCACAGAGAGAAGTAATTTTTGTAACTTCCAGAGAGAAATACTCTTTGTAACTGATTTGAAATATGTGCTGAAATATCGAAGTAAGCTTGTATATACGCAAGTCATTTCTGATCTAAGCAAATGCCTGTTGAAACTATGCAAATTCTCAACTAGCATAAACCAATAATTATATAAATTATTTTTTTTGAATAATAAAAATATGAAAAAATATCAATACTAAATTTTATACAGTGGAGTAGTAAAAAAAATTATTCTCCAGTGTAGGTTGAGGCCTAACGGCTCCCAGAAGCGGTAAAGTGGTTAACTTTGTGTTGAAATTGAACTCATAAGATATAGTTCTGCAAATTTGTTTACTGCGATACAATTAGACTTTTCGTAAACTTGCAGAAGTTAAAAGTGAGGTTAAATGACCAAAGTTTTTATTCTAAACAATTTTTACGAAAATCCAATAGATTCGGCACAAATCAGGAGTAAGATTTAGAAAAAAACAACGTCACTTTTACTGGCATTTGTACAAGTCATGTTAACGTCTTCTTAACAAGCGCACATGTTGTTTCACATCTATGGCGTGACCTCCATAGGCAATTCAGTAAAATCCCATTGTCTGCACGATATCTCAAACACGGTTAGTGATTTAAAAAAATGACCAGGATATAAATTATACATAATTTTATGCTCTTTATACATACTTTGACGCATATCAAACGAGATATTTTCCAAAATCCGACCTTTCGCCTTGATTATCTTAAGACGTGGATACGTGATTATATGAGACTTTGGACCCAGTTTTTAAAATGTCAAAAGAAAGGACTACGCACATTTTCAGCTTATTATCTTTCACTCGAAGGTTGAATTCTCTTTTGATTGAATTACTATTGATTGCGTTCTCACATATTTATTGTAAAGTTTTGAACATGAAGGTAGTAAAATGTGATACGCAAATTTAGTATGGAAACATAACATAATACATTTAAATTTAACGATCTAATAATATTATTAATGATTCTACCGTATGTTTATCTAATTTCAGTTGTTTCGTACATTGTTTATTTTTTCAATACATAAATGAACAATTTTAAAGGTGGATCCACACTATAATGACGATCTTGGTTCGATCTCGGTCTTGTAAAATATTATCATGTAAGAAACTAGCATCAAGTAAGAAACATCCATCTTCACGAGATACCGCCTCCTCTCCTACAGTAGTTTAAAAGAAATAAAAATGAAAATATTAAACATATTATTTTTTTTATACCATATAAAAGATTGTATAAACAATTAAAACAATAAATAACTTTCCAGTTATTATTATGTTGTGGTGAACACACCCTACAAATGATATGACACATGGGTTTATTATATACAGACTGTGTTGGACAGCTTTTCCTATAGTAAATCAATGTTAAATTTTATTTATTACTAGCTGTCCGTCTGGTACTGTATGAAGTCAGTCAGTACACATATGAATAAAGTCAGTCAGTTATCTCACACCTATACTGTATGCGTATGGTTGTTTGTTTGTCATTAAAGAGTGGGGATTTTGTGATGCACAATGCACATACATAAAACTTATTTTGACAAAATGGAAACCCGACTTAACAAAAGAAGCACTAAAAAGTAAAAAAATAATTGCATATTCTTGTGCCAATTTTAGTTCACCAAAGCAAAAATTTTTAAATATATATGTACAATTATTGTTATATTTGGAGGCGGTGTCAACATAGATAAATTCACATAACTTTTGGACACCGCCTCCAAAAATAACAATAATTGTACATATATATTTAAAAATTTTTGCTTTGGTGAACTAAAATTGGCACAAGAATATGCAATTATTTTTTTACTTTTTAGTGCTTCTTTTGTTAAGTCGGGTTTCCATTTTGTCAAAATAAGTTTTATTTCTCGCTTTTTAGTGACTTTGAAGTTCTATAACTGATTTTATTTGTCTAACAATGGGTAGACCTACTAAACGACCAACTAATTTTTAGTGAATTTTTTTATAACATATTTTTTTTACCCGTTTTTTTTTTTTTTTGTAATTTTTAGTGCATTTTTTTATAACAGATTTTCAGTTTTTTTTACAAGCATTTTGTTTTTTTTTGTAAAAATTTTTTTTTTTGGGGTCGGTTTTTTTTTTTGTAAAAAATTTTTTTGAAGTCGGTTTTTAAAAAAATTTTTTTATTTTCCCATTATAAATGAGTATACCCTTTCAAAAACAATAAAAAATTTCGCAGAAATCGGTTATCACATATAAAATGAAGATTTTCCTCAATTTCCCGGATATCCCCTCATCAGAATGCGATTTGGTGACAATGGGACCAATCGGGAATCAAACCCTTTAAAACAAAAAAAAAATTCAAAATCGGTTCATAAATGACGGAGTTCTGAGGTAACAAACATAAAAAAAAAAAAAAAACAAAAAAAAAAAATACAAAACAAAAAAAAATACAGACGAATTGAGAACCATCCTCCTTTTTTGAAGTCGGGTTAAAAAAAAGAAAAGTAATTGGTAACATAGTAGATATATACTTTTTTAAATAACCAAAATAAAATTTTCGTTTACGCAACGAATCTATATAAAAAGGACATCGAAAATTCTAATACAATCAAATAATATTCTGAGTTCGGAGTTCTGAGGTAACAAACATAAAAAAAAAAAAAAAAAAAATACAGACGAATTGAGAACCATCCTCCTTTTTTGCAGTCGGGTTAAAAAGTGTGCTTTCATCACATGTGTATTGACTGACTTCATACAGTACCAGACGGACAACTAGTAATAAATAATATTTAACATTGATTTACTATAGGAAAAGCTGTCCAACACAGTCTGTATACACATATTTAAAGAAAGCTTTGTTTCTTTTTTTTTGGTTATTTCTAGCCTTTTTGATGATATTTTAAAGTCTAAGAAGCAATTTTTAAACTATATTAATTTCCCCCCCTGAACTTTTCCCTGTTATTTTTGACTCAATAAAATTAACTTATAACGCACCGGACGACATGGCCATTATAATAAACCTGCTGAGCTAAATCTGTGCAACAAAACAGGTCCCGAGGAGAGGACAAAAGTATTTGAGACACAATGTGAATGTGAATTTAGAATCTTAAGCGACTTAAATCTTGGCGACTCGATCCGATTATTGGAAGTATCATCATCTAGAATTTATCAAATTGGGCAGATAGTTTTCGAGCTAAACTGACCGATGTATTACGTAAAGCGGATGGGGAAATTGAATTTTTATCTTTTACATTCTTAATTTTTTGAAACAAAAAACTCGTGACTTTGGGAAAGGAGCCAATAAGTTTTCGACTAAACTCGTCTCTATTATAATAGTTTATTATTATATTTTGATATTATAAAATAAACCGAATAGTAAGTTCATGTATTATATCGTAGCTTTTCCTCCAGCACATCGTAACTTGTTGAAATTAATTAAATCTAAAGTAAATGTTGTCTCACTCAGTCAATATTGTTTTAGCTATTAAATATAATACCAAACGATACTCATTGTCTGCTCTCTACTCTACGTACACTATGGTCGGTGTACTATATTGTGATAGCGTTAGCCATTATAATATAAAAATTAATACTCTGTACCACATATTCTATGATATTAAACTAATATAATAAAAACTAGTGTTGGGCTGAACAAACAAAAATGGTGTGTGTGTGTGTAGTAAGACACAAAAGTTTAATAAAATATATAGTAGTGAAAAACTACAATAGAAAAATTATATATTGTATCTAAAAACCAATGATTCTACATTTTATCATGATAGAACAGAACCACTACTTACGTTAAATTTAGAAATTGAAAGATTGGCATTAAATCCATTTTGTACATTAGAATCAGAGTTAGTGAAATTTATCAAGACCAGGCCAGGTTTAGCAATATATACATTTAATATACAAAGTTTACGAGCCTATAAAATAATACCATTAGCAATGTGGCTCATAATTCTAATTATTTTATCTGATACATGGAGTAATAATGATGAAGACATCCCTGTACCTAATTTCAACTGTAAAGTCAAATTGAAAGGTTCAAATGTAAGAGCTGAATAAGTTATATATCGGTATAAAAGTAAAGAATCAATTCTTGATTATAGTCACGTTTTGCCCAACACAAATTTAAAAAGCATACCAAATAATTGCTAAAACGAAACTCGAAAATTAAAAATATTTTTATAGTGAATTTGTTGAGATAATTTTATTTTCTATTATTAACTTACTTTTTGCTATTTACAGTAATTACTATACAACATATAATAGCATAAGGTATATAGAAAGAAGCTTTTAATTTTTACGAGGTTTTTTGTGTTTGTTCCGGGTATTTATTTTTGTACGTGTAGTTTTGTAATCTTGGTGCAGTTTCAAAATATTAAAATAAAATTTAATTTTATGTTATACGGACGGAATATGTGTACAACTTTTATTCGGTTATTTTTTGTTTAATAAAAATTTTAAAAATATATAACCGCATAATATTTGTTCACATCAAATGCTTGATATGAAAAACCATAGCTAGAATGATCTCTGGCATTTTAAACCTACCATAACATCTCGGGTTGATCAGAGGCGTTATTTTGTGTATTTGCGATTAAGGTTAATGTTCTGACTACTTGTGTAGACAGAAATGAAATATATTTAAGACAACCCTCAAACAAGTGTTGCGAAGAGTAAACAAAACAAAACACTAGTTGTCTATGTTAAGTCATGTGATATGTATACTAGGTGTACCTATTAAATCGAATAGCCGGTTATTTTCGTTACTGTCCATACGCCGACAGTTAGTCGGTTAACCTTTTTAAATTAAGTTAATTGACAAACTCCCAGTTCTGAACACAGAGCCATTAGCAGCTCGACTAGTCGGACTGGTTATAATTTGTGCTCAAATGGACCATTTTGCCCTAACATGAAATACGAAATAACTCTATTGCCTTTTTTAGATAAACCGAAAAGTATAAACTGAAATTTGCTTTGAAAATTTTTGGTTGTTATTCAAATCATTCGAAATTAGTTATTTCTTCATAATTTGGGAACAAGTTAAGCTGACACCTTTTTCATGATACGAAGTTTTCCAAGGAATATAAATAATTTAGAGACAAGTATTTATAATATTCATGATAAACAGGAAAACCTGAATATTAATAATACGCATTATAACAAAACGAACTTTTACATTAGTAATCCTTACTCATAATGTAATTAACGTTTACATTAATTGTGGCATAAAGTATAAAAATTTATTGTTCCATTTTAATTCTACTTTACATTAAAGTTGGATAGCTAAATTTTCTATAACATATTTATTACAGGTTTCTCTTCATCATATCGTTAAAATTATTTTAAAATATCAGCGTCATTTGTAAAGATTGCCATTAGTGATGCCGCAAGAGACCAGATACACTAAACGGGACGCGAATAATTCAGTTAGAGGCGAAAATTAGAATCCGTGTTTCGATAAATATTCGAGAGACAAACGATTGTATTATTTTTCAATTTCTTTAATTTTTATTCTTTTAAAATGTACAAATCACAAAACAGCAAAAAGTTTTGGGTGGTAATGATTTAATATTTCGTAATTTTTTTCTAAATTCTTATTCGAAAACATATCAACCGACCAGTAAAAATGGTTGATAAAAGTACAGCTTTTATTCGAAAACCGAATCAATAAGGCACAAATCAATTATAAAATTTTAAAAACTCACACAACTTTTGATATTTTGGCTATTGTACAAAAAATGCTCCTTTTTTGTATTTTCTCAATAAAATCTTCAAATTTTTTTCTACATTCTTATTCGAAAACTTATCAACTGACCAGTAAAATTGGTTTATAAAAGTGCAGCTTTTATTCGAAAACCGAATCAATAAGGCACAAATCAATTATAAAATTTTAAAAACTCACATCAACTTTTGATATTTTGGTTATTGTACAAAAAATGCTCCTTTTTTGTATTTTCTCAATAAAATCTTCAATTTCAACAAACAAGACGAGACGATATGATGAAAACTTTCAATACAATACAATACAAGAGACCTGCTACTCTTATCTCGTCTCGTCTCGCGGCATCATTAATTGTTACATATTACATTATAGTTTAATGAACTTATTGAAACCCAAACAATAGAAAATTGTTAACAAAGTTTTAATTAAATACATAGTGCCGTAGTGTAATTCATTTATATACCCCAAGATATATCTATCTAAGTCAAAGTGAATCAAAATCTGTTTTAGGAAGTTAAAAAACAGGGAGGAGTCCCGTGACTTGAATTGTCTCAGGGTTTAATTCACACGATTTAATCCAATCCTGCTTCTGACCACTTTTTCCCCTTGTCAGATTTTGCCTTTTAAAGAACTTGAACTTTCAAATAACAAAAGTTCCTATATTTTAACAACATACAACATGTCATACTAAACATTTTTTTGCCACTGAACAGTTCAAACACTGCAGTTTCAGTTCAAACATCTGTAATTACTTGGTACACAATCCACAAGTAATATTTTGTTTATATAGAATTTAGTTTATACGGTGTATTTAAACATTTACCTCAGTAAGTTGTTACAATTCTTGTTTGTATACAGTGTGAGTCAATAAGCTGGCAGCATTAACCAATATAAAATAATCACTTACTATTAAAATAATAATGACAGGCATGTAGATAGGTAAGAGAATATATTTAATATTAATATTTACCTCATATTATATAACTTGACGGTATGTAGTGTACCTACTGCCTTACAAACAAATATTATTTAAACTCACAAGTGCTATTAAAGACTATCATAATTCCCAAGCTGTTTAACAGAAACACAACTTATACTTACACATACAAAACGACTATGTACCTACAATCTATATAACTAACTACTTAAGAGTGGCAAATTTAAATTAAATATTTAGTAATTCTAAAACAATGTGATAACCCTACTTAGTTATTCTCATGAAAACACATACTGAAGCTATCTTTCTTCAGGATATTTATATGTATTTATGGGTGTTTCGAGTGTTACTGTAGGCAGGCAGCCTTTATATATTGTAACGGGTAATTTTAAATGAATGATATTCCTACAATAGATCACGATTTATTTAAACCATTGACGTGTCACCAATGACGTAACTGGTCATGATCGGTCCGTGTTTTAACAATGGCTAATATTTACAGTGGGCTGTTTTTTTATCCCGTTGTTTTGAGAGCCCAGGATGGCAATATTTTCGGAGGATAAAAAAGCGTAAAAGCCAGTGAAAAAGATACTATTTTTATTTTGGATTGGAAAGATCATACGTCACGTGGAATTATTATGCACAAATTCAAGAAAATTTCTTATTCATGATTTCATATTCATTGATATATATATATATATATATATATATATATATATATATATATATATATATAAAACGGAGAAAGAACAAACTTAGATCTCATGAAACTTCAAAACTAATAATAATTTATACATGAAAAAGTAATTAATGCGTGACAAGTATATGTTTTGAAATTCTCACAGCTCGAAACGTTAATATTTTATAGATTAAATAAATTATTTCTAAAATTTTGTTAACGCAGGTATTTTTATAGAAACAGTTTATAGTTTATATTAGAGTTCTGGGCCGGCTATAACTTTGAACGGTTTGGAACTTTGATCTCCTTTCATTATCTCCTCTAGTTTCCTCCAAAAATGTTCCCTCCTTGGGATAAATACATACACAGTTTCTGCCTCCCTTTTTTTATTCACAGACGCCATATTATAAATATTATATTAAGAAGAATTTAACGAAATATTTAATGTCATATGTTAAAATACTTACCGTTTAGGCTACAGAGCGCGCTAAAGATATAGACATATATATATGCAGTCGAAGAACATTACCCTCCTTCTTGGACAGTCGGATAAAAAGCACGACCACTGTACAATCCAGGGTATGTGACGAATACAGAACTGTTTACACTTGTACGGTAAAATGCAACAGGAAAGTATGTGCAGTAATATTTAAATTTCTAGATGAATATTTTAAATCTTATTGGTGGAATCAGTCACGTCACTGGTATGTGAAAATCAACCTCAAAGCATTATCAAACGCATATTTTAAGAAAATATATCAAAATACAAAAATTCCTCCATTGATCTGATTCGTATAGACGTTAAAAAAACATGACATATGTCTTGATGATATTCAAGAAAATTGTATATATTACGTGATGGATTACGTAATAATAAGTCATTTCTAATATCTCTGTATTTCTTTCGGTTTTACTTCGTCACTCTGTATGTTTCTTAGGTGTTCCTACTTTTGAATATATAATTATAATAACGAGGGACAATGCAAACTTGATACCATATTCTTCAATATTATCCCCTATGCAACGCTTTCTACCCACTTTAAAATTAATCAAATGTTTCTTCTCATTTGTAAGCTGAAAATCAATATTATTTGAAATTTTGAATTTTAATACGCAATAAAAGTATGCTCGTGGAAAATAAATTTTCATTAAAAGAGCTAATGATAATTTTGAGTCCAGATATAGTACTATACTAGGCAACAGAAGTCGTGTCCATTTTTCAAAATTTATAATGGATTTGTTACTATATTTATAATGTGAAACTTTTATCCGAATCAATAAGGCACAAATCAATTATAAAATTTAAAAAAAAATTACATGAATTTGTGTGGTCCATAGTACATGTAGATATAAATCACACATATTTTGAAAAGATTAAGGTTGTTGTGAAGAAAATTCAATTGAATGTCAGGTTCTTCAAAATTTTACAGCTTATTATTTCAATAATAAAGAATATCCTGTCAAAAGTTGACGCTGTTTTTAGTTTTTGAGTAAAAAAATGTTAAAGTTACGATTATTAAAAGATTTTTACATAGGTTAAATGGACTCGTCGGTAAAAACATGAATACAAAAATCTATATCTCAACAATCAGATATGCCAGTGTTGGAAAAACTGTCATAATATTTATTAGTCTTATAAATACTTGGACCAAATTTCAAATTAATCTTGTTTTTTGTTTCTGAGATAATTAAATTTGTAGATCGAAAAATGTTCTACATCTAGTTTTCATTTTAGTATTATTTATTTTTATCTAGTTTTATTTTTAGTTATATTTATTTTTATCTAGTTTTATTACCATGCAACTTTTTTGAAATACATAAAAACATATTTTTAATTATTAAAACTCTTCGAAAAATGAAATTTAGGATTTAAGTTTTAAACGATATGTTTTTTTTTTACAAATATATACAAGTTTTTTACAAAAATTAAATTTTTTGAAACGATTTAATTGCAAAATTTTTAATTTTTTAAAGTTCGCAATGGATGAGATATCAATGCATTTAGTATTGGGCAAACTCACAATCCCTCACCAGTTTCACAACAACCTTAAGTGACTAGTTGGATATAATAAATGAGAAAGATAGATAGATAAACATATAATGACAATATTGGTAATGTTGTGTGGTATCGTGTAAGAGTTTTAGTTCTTCATAATGATAACAAATATACAAGTTATAACAAACAACAAACACCTTACTTACTTGTATCTATAACTCTACTACCTCGAGGTACCCATCTCACCGTCATCATCACTGATGATGTGATTTTGTTTTTGTTCCATTTTGAGCAAATACTAAATTAGCTATATAGCTATATTTAGAGTAGTACTTATGCATGCACACTCACACCTACACTCAATACTCCTCGAAACCCAAGTTACTTTTCCTACATATCTCCTCATACTTAGATATATTAAACAAAACGTTATATAAACGACTAACTAAAATAATGGTATCGTTTGTTTATGATCGTTTCGAAGAAGTTTCTTTAGTTTTTGTTGTACAGATAAATCTCTAATCTGATGTTCATTCCTTATACGAGTATTCCTATTCCGTATACCTCTTTGTGTAATCACAAAAACTTGTTTTCATTTCGATATGAGGTTATTATTTGTGTATATATTCAAAACGTCTGTTTTCATATTTTAGACATTATTATTATTATTATTCAATACTGTGTATTCCAAAAATTGGGATAATATTCAAGTAAATAGTCTCACTTAAGGTAGTTGTCGCGATACAATATTGTCAAAAAGTTGTGGAGCGTATGCGTATAATTTTTGTATAGAGCGTATGTAAGCATAATTTTTGTCCAAGACTGTACCGGTAGACAAATATATACGTATATACACAGGCTCTCTAACATTTTTATAAGTTTCAATCCGGCAACGTTGCCGCCGTTGATATAATGTTTGTTTACATATACAAATTGACACTAAACAATATATAATTACATACAGTGTTGTAAAGTTGTATCTGTTCAGCATGGCGACACGTATATTTATTTATAAAATGCTGTACTTTGCGTTGTTATAACTAAACAATGAGACGGGCTAATAATTCTCGTTTTTTAGATAATTGAATAGCTTAATTATGTAGTAATCCTCCCTCAAAAATTTAACACCTGTTGACGATCGATTAAAAATCAAACTTTTTAACACAGCGTCATATGGATAACAGAATTTTGCAGTTTATAGAATTGCACTTAAAAAATGTTGTTGACGGACATTTGAATTAATTATTTAATGAAATTAAAACTTTTTTGTTAAGTTTGTTTTTGCCAACATATTTTGAAAACTGGCGACCACGCACACTAAAATAATATACACATACACACAAATATACAACATAGTTTACTGTCAAATCTATCACATCAAGTGAAATCAATTTCTAATATATGTTTCCTGATATTTAACAATAAATACTTTTGAAATATTTAGGACAAATAAAAAAAGGTTATAAATCGTTGTAAGATTATTGATATACTTTACAACATTTTTCAAATCCTATGTAAATTTTATTAAAGATAGGACTCATTTGACTTTAGCGTAGCAAATGAACGTCCTTACGATGTTTGTTGCTTAGCATTCGGACTATAAACAAAGCACTGCATAATTCTTGCCTGAATTTGTTTTTCACATTTCGATAAATCATTTTGATTTCAGACGCTTAGTCTACTTTTATTCATATAAGCGAATATGATTATTTACGCTCTTTCTTCAGGAAGCTATCAGATTTCTGTAGCCTAAAATTTATTTAAAGCCCGAATTTATATGAACTTTTATCAGATTTTTTTTTTTCTCACAAACGTTTTAAAACGTATAATTTCTTCAAATTCAAATTACCATAAAGGAATTCATCATGTAAAACTTTTATTAGCAAGCATGTTCGAAGGTTTACTTAAACACTTTATATTTTTATTCAAATAACATTATTTCTCTTTTGATCAAAGCATTTTAATTATATTTTTGTAAAATATTTTAATTAATAAAATATATGTTTTGGATATTAAATATTAAATATTTAATGTAAAATGATTAATTAATCATTTTTTTCGCATTTTTTATTATATCACAAGAGATTTAAAATTCATTGAATATTTGATGATTAATTATTTTACTTCAATATTGATGTATATTAATTAAATGAAAACACTTTATTTTAGAACAAAATTTAAAAAAAACTAATTTACATATAAAATAATTGAAAACAAAATGATTTAATTAATTTAAAAAAAAATTTATGCGTGAATTTGTTTTCGAAACAAATGTGATTGAGAAATGATGAGATTGTATTATTTACACTTTTGCGATGAAATGAGTTAAATTTACCGAAAATAATTCAACCACAAATTTAAACAGTAAGTATTGTGAGTTCTTTGTTTATATTCACGTGAAGAGTATTCAGTTTTCATGGTCTATAGTTTATTCGCTTTAAAAATGTCATCAAATATTTAATTACTCAAAACCTTAAAATTTTGGTCAAACAGTTTCAAAGAATTTCAACGCAAAAAAAAGAAAGAAACTATGACAGTTATATACGCTAGTAAAGTATTTATGGCGGGTGACCTCTGCGCCATCTCGTGTTTTTTAATTATATTTTGGTGCTGTCAAAACTGGTAGACATACGGATAGAAAAATTTATGAGCGGCTTTCAAGAAAAACAATTAGATATTTCTAGAAAAAAACGATCGTTCTAAAGGTACAAAATTATGTACTAGTTTTTACGTTTCTAATGTGTATGAAGAGATTGATGTCAATGATTCTCGGAAAATTTTTGATACAGACACCAGGCCAAAATAGCGCAAAAAATAATACTAATTAGCATAATTTTGTAATTGAGGAAAGTTTAAAACAAATATCAAGTACAAGAAATAAACAAATATCAACTATATATTATCAAAATGCTTTTCTGATTGCTTACATAAAAAAATTGGTGTATTTTCACAATCAACAACACAACACTTCCGATTTGATAGTTGTTTTCCTGTTTTATTCAATAATTAATAAAATATTATATTTAGTTTTATTTAATATTTGAAACGTATTTGTAATATATGACACTAAGGTTTTGATCAAACCAATATTTAAAATAAAAACACGAGAGGTCGCCCGCTAAAAATACTTTACTAGCGTATATTTGCATAAATTGTATTGTATATTTTCTCGTAACTACAAAATAGATCTAGCGAGTTGGGAAACTGAGGTGCAGAACTAGTATGTTACTGTGAGGTTCATAGATTATATGTCACATAAAAATCCTAAAAAATCTTTAACGTATTTTCGTGATTATTACAAATTTTTGATGTGAAGAAATTTATAGCGAGACTATATACAAATATGGTTTTCATAATGTTTTGATCGGCAGTCGATGTGATAGTCGGATACCATAGGTATTCCTGTTTTAAAAGTGAATTTAACATTTTATATGAATATTCAATGCAATTGAGATGTAATTCGGATAGCGACAGACCCATGATTCGAGTTCCGATTTGTCTATTTTTTTTATATACTATACTTGTTTAAAATTTTGTCTCTAGAGTTCGTTTACATCATTACAACACTTGACATAAATTTTCATTTTAAAAGTATATACTGCCAATTATAATAAATTATTAATTTCAATGTACATTAAATATTAGTTCTTCTATTTTCTTTTCACTATCATCTCACTAAGTGAAAATTATAATTTATAATAAAAATATTACGTATACACTTTAATAACATAATAAGCTTTATGAACAATAAATATTATTTACTCTTTAGAATTCCGTATCAAAAATAGTATAGTTTTTTTTGGGAATAGCTTTCATTCGAAAATGTACACTCCCATTCAAAAAAATTAACTCAGTTGAAACATTCAAAGTATTAATGTATGTAATATATACGCATAGAATGCGACTTTCTAGTGGTTCAATTTTCATGAACGGGAGATGTGTACAAGGTGTATTAAAAAGTACAATTAAACATTCGTCACAATGGAGCTACAAAGACTAAACGAATTTTTTGAAAGGAAAGATTGAAATTCCTTATCATGACGACACTATAAATATTCATTAAAATCGTAAATATGTTTGTAAATATTAAATTTGTTGCCAAATAATTTTTTCCAAAAATTTTACAGATATTTATCTAGAAATTATAAACTATATTATAGATCTAATCGGCAGAAACGACTATAACTTTGGAACGGTTTGAAATTTTGGCCTGATAGTTTACCTGGAATTCGAATTTCCGAACAATTCGAACTGTGTATGTAATGTGTTTCCCTTGTATTACCCGACTACGAAGGGTTATGTGTTTTGTAATCGATGTACGTATGTTAGTGTGCTCATTTGTTCCCGTGTAGTACCTAAGATACTTAAGGTAGTACCGGCATTGTCTTGTATAATCAGGACAAAAACCGTTTTTTTTTATTAGAGAACAAATACATATATTTATATAAAAACTAATGGAATTTTGAAGAAAAAAAATTTTTAAACTATTATATTTCGAAAACAAAACGGTAAAACGCGATTTAAAAAAAATTTATTTAATAAATATTTATCTTTACTATCCTAGTTTTTTTTTCAAATTGTGCGAGTATTTTTTTTTAATACAGCAGATAATAGTTGGCCGAGTGTTAAGTTTTGTATGCTTCTAATGAGAGAGAATGATTACTCTTTTATTAATTATCTGGCGTTCTAAACGGTCAAAAATTATGATACTTCGGGCTTTATTAGAAAACGTTAATTGTAGTCTGTGAAAAAAAATGTGCAAAATCTGTCGAATATTCGTTTAATGCTGGTACTCCCTTATTATAAGTATGCATAAAATATTCTATACACGAAAAAAATTTCACAAGTGTATCGAGTTTGGTATCAAATGAATGATTTTAATTCACAGATTCTTAATATTTTACTAACAAGTCTTAAATAAGTTTAGAAAACTAAAACCTAACTACGTAAAAAGCGCGAAACAAGTTTGAAGAGCCTTGTAAATATTTCTGGTAGTTGAAGGCTCAACTGTGATGCACAAAGCAAAACTGTAACAATTTTCGGCCTTCGACTACTAATCTAACGCCAGTAAAAACAGTTTAGTCTATTTACAAGGCTCTTCAAATTTGTTTCGTACTTTTTACGTTGTCGGGTTTTAGTTGAGTCATTTATATATCTGGAGATATACTGGATACTGAACGGTTTGATATCATCTCACCATTTAACTGATGGGAGCTTTTATATCTATATCATATATGAAATATTCTTAATTTATATAATTTATGAACTTTATACACAACAATAAAGAATCTTCAAACCGTAAACTACTTTATGATAAAATGATGAAAAATCCTTTTCCCCAGTTTTTGTGCTCTACGATAGATATTACTACGGCTTCACTTGTATACACAAAATAATATTATATGGGTTGTGTTTTGTGTATTTTATACTTAAGATAGATCCAGCATGAAATCACTTTTTGGCAGATTTTGCTCATTTTTTTCACAGGCTAAAAACAACGTTTTCTAATCAATCACGAACGAAGTTTCTAAATTTTTGACCGTTTTGAACGCGAAATAATTAATAAGAAGTAATCATTCTCTCTCATTAGAAGCATGTAAAACTTCAATCATGCCCAACTATTATGTGTGGTATTAAAAAAAATTCTCGACAGAATTTAAAACGACTAGGATAGTAAAGATAAATATTTCATAAATAAATTTTTGTAAAAAATCGCGTTTTCGAAATATGATAATTTAAAATTTGTTTTTCTTTCAAAATTACATTAATTTGTATGTAAATATATTGAGTATGTATGTATTTGTATTTGTTTTTTCATAAAAGTAAACCTGTTTTTTGTCCTGATTATACAATACAATACTGGAACTACCTTAAATAAAATGTATGAATGTTGGATGCATGTGATTCTTTGTGAATCTGTGTATTTGGGAAACAATACACAATACTAACGTTTAGGAAACGAAGTTATGATGAAATATGAAATATGTAATATATTACCTACGTATGTATATAGTTAATCCAAAAAAACGATGGTTAAGTCAGGATTGTTAAGTGGTGAAGTTTCTGTATATAACATGAATGGTTTCATAGCTGAAATTCTTGAATTTCATATCAATTTATGCCTCTTTCTAGTGGGTTAACTGTTTTTGAGGTACGAAATATGTCATAAAATTAATTTCTAAATGAATTCAGTATCTTAACTCATTAGTTACAATGAAAAATGAGAATAAATTGTAGGAAACTTATTGCTCTACAAGTTTTATAATGACTTCAAGCACGATATGACGCATAGTAACCGAGATATTTGTAAAATTACGATTTTTGCGACCATTTCCTTGAATATCTTAAGACGCATGATTATATGAGATATTTTGAGTGTTCAAAATTTCAAAAAAAAAAGGTCTAAACCAATTTTCAACGTATTGCTTTTCGTTCCGAGATTCAGCGTATTTTTAACCCCTTATGGAAAAAGAGGATTGTTAAATCTCTGTTTGTATGTCTGTGGGTGTCTGTGGCATCGTAGTTCTCAAAGGCGTGGACCGATTTGAATGTGGTTTGGTATTAGATAGCTGGTTTCTTTGTGGTTCTATCGTTTGAAAGTTATCTGGTCTTTTCCAAGATGATAGGCATATTATTAATTAACGTTAACATATAAATTTGGTGGAAGTAACGGGAAGTTCTTATTAAAAGTTTCATATTATTGAGAAGGGGGGTTTTGGCTTATTTGATGGTACTTAAAATATAAAGTACTAAAGAAGCTGTGAAAAAATCATCTTCTTAAAATTCAAGTTTCTGTTTTCTTTGAGATTTTTGTAGAAGGATTATTAATATTACGGCACTAACTACGGCAAATTTTGAATAATTTACTTACAGTTTTTCTATATCAGTTTAATTTTCGAACCAGACTAGTTGAATAATTTTTTTCACATTTGATTATTCTAAATAGTAATATTTTGTGAGAGTCCAATGGTTTTAATTTTCCAAATGTACAAAAACTATTTGGATCAGATTATAATCACGGTTTGGATTTAAACGAAAATCAATAATTGTGGTAATGTTCGTGCTAATTCTAGTAGATTTTTCATGTGAAGATTTTATATGGGGAGTGAAATGAAAATTCTGATTATGCAATGTCACGGTTTTTGTAACGATGGGCTATTTGACAGTCGGCAATCATCGGCATTGTTAAGATAGAAGAGATCCATTCGTATTTGTCAACCAATCATATTGCTCACAATAAATACGACATTTAATGTTTATGTTTTTACATCCTGACTCAAGTCTCAGACTTAAAACTGTTTTTTATTACAGTAATAGGATTAAAATCACAATATATAATGATTTATGCAGGAATATAAAATCTTTTGATACGGTATTCTAAGTATTAAACAAAAGAAACTTTGAGATTTTGTAAAGATGACATCATGTGAAATTATTATGTGCTATGTTGTTTGCATCAAGCGAGTACGTATAAACAAATGGCCAAACAACCACCTCTATACCGTACATCCATACACAAGTTACGTAAGAACGAAGAACGAATTGTGCGGACGATTTATACGGAAAATCCCCAAGGAGTTAAATGTTTCATGTTTGTCGTCAGACAAGGAAATTCAAGTAGTGAACTATGATTTATTTTAACATTGCTGTTGATATTCCCTGCCTGCTGCATGCCTATTTAGCTACTATCACATACTAATCATTTCACGAAATATGCCATTCAATACTACCATTCATTGTTTGGAAATTTTTTGAAATCAAGACGGATATTCATTAAGGTATCTATAATTGTTACAGAAAATCTGCCCTAGTAGATTATTTCAATGACATATAAATCACCTACAAGCAAAGGCGGTTACTCTTGTTCTTTTCCATACGTCAAAAGTTTGGTCAATAGGGAATATGCATGAACATTTTTTTTCACTTGAATTGAAGCATGTTTACTTGACAAATATCAAGGTAAAATTACTTTTTAAATAACTTTAAAAATAAGCGAGATATGAATGATTGAAATTCCCGACTAGACAAAGAGGGTGATAGCCCTCTTGATATGTTATGTGACGTCATATTACACTTTCACCATTTAAAATACACGTAAAACTCCGTTTTTAGTATTTTTGCAAGAAAGAGACAGATAATAATCTTTAAAAGCTTATAGCTTCCTTGATATTTGTCGAATTTTAATTTCGTTTTTAAATATTATTACAGTATTAACAGTATTTTCATATTCTGAAAATAAATGTGAACAAAAATTTTCATGCATATTCCCTATTAGCCGCCTCATTAAGTTTTTTTTTTTAAATAATTTAATTGAAAAACTGTCAGTGTAGGGCAACCTTCAGAAACTTTCCAGTTCCGGGTAAAGCGCCTTTAAGGGGTTACATTGGTTTCGAAGACTTAAAAAAAAGATATCAAAGATAAATATTCGACAAACATTTTGTGAAATTTTCCTTTAAAAATTTTGAGAATTCAGCCATTGTGACCTTATTCCCTATGATTCCTCAAAATAAAGTTCGCTTGACGAAGTCGTAATAACTCATGATAGATTCATCCGAAATTAAAAAATCAAATTATTTCTGTTAGTTGATATTTAATGTAGCTCGTGCTTGGACGAAGGAATAAAATGAAAATTTGAATTTTTGGCAGAGTACAAAAATGTAATATTTTTGGTATAATTTGCACCACCACGTTGCACCATTTGCACCATTGCCTTGTAAAATTAGTTGTGGTAAAAAAGTCCTTCGTTCAAGCCCTAGTCAATTTTATCTTGAAGAAGTGTGTGAAGTTTAAATGGATCAATATTTTATGAGAAACCATGTCAACCGATTTCAAAAATAGAGTTTTGAGTAGAACGCGATTAAAGATAGCTATAAAGCAGCTGTCTCCATATACTTCCCAAGGCTCTATCGCCTAGAGTTTTATTCTAATTGACTTTGGGAGAATTTTATTAATTAAATTAAATATTGATATGAAAAAATTAACTCGTCAACCAGGAATCGAACCTCGGGCCTCTGAATAACTTTGGGAGATTATTCTAGGCATGTTCTACTATTCAATACATTTTTTGAAATTTTCAAACCCATTTTCAAACAACTTGACCAAACGGGCTGTTAGATAATGGTAAGAAAAATCCACCATCAAGAAAAATCTCGTATCGTACCGGAAATAGTATGAGTATCACTGTGACGATCAAAAAATCATTACGTTGCGAGGCTACTGGCTTTTATTAAAGATATTGATGATTTCGTTATTGGTGATTGGTGATTTATATAATCAGTCGTAGATAGTATAAAGTAGAATATAATGTAATAGTACCTATTTCACTACCCGGGAATCTAAATAAGCCCTCCTTAAAACGCTAGATAGATGATTTAATAACAACCACTGTGTATATTTCCCTATCTTTTTATAATACGTATAAAGATATTATTTCTTCCTATTTGAACGTATCTTGTCTTAACTAAGCAACAAAAATAACATTCTGAATATTCAAGATTTATTTGTATTTAGAGTTGATACAAAATTCTAGAGCAGAGTTTTCCTGATAATACGTACACGAGGCCACAAAGATGGCGTTCTTTCTTTTTCTTCCAAATTTCATAGTTGATATATGTCTAATCCATTTGATTTTCAAAGAATGCTTCGAATAAGAGTTTTTGGTCATCAAAATATTAACAATTTTTGTGCACAACATTTTTTTGAAAACGTTTCGGCAGAAATTAATTATGAAATTTTGAAAAAAGATCACCTAAATTCAAATTATAAAACTCGAAAACAAATTAACTCGTTCATCTGTATCATCTGTGGTTAACAGTACATCGTACTAGAAATCTAGAGGCTCACGGTTCTATAACTGATGGATGAGTTCATTTTTTCATTTCAATATAAATTAAAAATCCAATGACATATTTGTCTATATAGTATACGCTAGTTCTTTCATACTATGTCTTCGTAACCATAATTGAAATTAACACTAGTATAGTTATGTGATGCATACACAAATAATCATATGTAAAAATACTAAGTCGGTAAACAATGTCAGTCTACTTCCCAAATACCAGTCCAAGTGGTCGAGCGGTCTAAGGCGTTTGCGCAGTATGCCTACTTCGAAACTGGAAGGTTATTAGTTCGAATCCCGACATCGGCAGTTTGCCAATTATTAAGAACAAAAAAAGGGCGGTTAATTAACTAAACTGTCGGCATATGGACAAGAACGTAGTAACCGGCTATGCTTGTGAAGGTTTTTTGCAGTTTCCTTCACGAACTCCAGATGAATATCGGTATAGTTCCTATCATATTCGGCTGCAGCCACATATCCTATCAATTCCTAGTCTATACACAACAATTTCTTCCACTCCACTCACATTTTTAATCCTTATGGACCTTATGGTCGAAGTGTAGTCCGTTCAGGGCAGCCTCTATAATCTATTTATCTATCTACTTCCCACATCATTAACTTTTATTATAAAACATTTCATAAAACATCTAAAGAGTAAATTTTATAGCTCTTTAATCGATTGATTGTAGTGCTCCAACTGTTACTAAGTGTACTGACACATCAATACATAGAGCTAGTTTATGTTATTTCATAAAAGAAGACGACAAACACCATATGCCATCATGTTAGGGGAAAGTTGCCGAATGCGTACTGGCCATTTAAATCGTGCCCGCTCATGTTTTTGGTAACCAATTAACTTTTGCGACTTCTAGCGGTAAAAACATAAAGCATATATCTAGTCGGTAATATAGGACACAAATTAGCTTACGTATTTAATTTTAAATTAATACACCAAAGTTACATATCACCTTAGTTACATATTATACATTTTTTTTTAAACTCTCACATGTGAGGTGTTGTAATAGTGTGGAGATATAACCATATATTTGGCTGTTGTAAGTTATCGATTCTTCGATCAATGAGCTCAGATCAAGGTGTAGTAATTAACCGTGCGAAGCAGGGCCGGGTCGCTAGTATTTAATATACTATCTTTATAGTAAGTTTATAATATAATTTATATTATCATAAATTGTCGCGGTATCCTGGCTCTCTTTTTAACTTAAAAAAAAGGAGCACTGTTGAATCTATATAGATTCAAATACTCGAAACAAAAAAAACAAAAAATATTTAATTTTCTTCTATATTTTTTTATTTATATTCAACAAAACTAATTTTTAACAATGATTAATTCAACAATGGTAACCTCAAACCGTACTACTGTTCCTTTCGGACTGAATTTTAGAACTGACTTAAATTGGGTTACACTCCGGCTTTATATACCGTCGCAACAACAAATTTAGACGAATCAACAAAAAAACATTTAAAAATACAAATCTTGTTTATCTCTAAAGTTAGTAACCCAACTTACATAAACTATACAATAATAAGCGTTTATTATTTTTATGTTAAAAAAATAATAGCTTTTAAAAAAAATAATCTTTTGTTTTTTGAAATAAAATAATTTTAGATCTAGATGTTATTTCTTTTCCAAATTCAATAATTACTCTCCTTATTATTATTATTTTTTTTTTTTTTCTGCAATTAGATTGTGTGCTGAGGTCTTAAAAATTATTTCACTAATCTTCATTACAACAAAATAAATAATATTTCTATCAGTTTACTTAGTTTCCAAATCCGTACCATATTTGAAACTCATATATATCCTAAATCGTATCGGTACGATTTAAGAAATCGCACTGAAATTTTGGTAAAAATGAAACTTACTATATTTCCTATTTAAATTTTTGTAAAAAATAAATAAATAATTAAAAATTATACTTTAAAAAAAAATTAGTACCAAATAAGGTAAGAATGATTTTGGAAATACAGCAGCACGATTTCGGATATAGGTGTCCTAAATCTTTCTTTATAATCACTTCTAAGATTACTCAAATCACTCTTTTCATTTAATTTAATACGTAGATTGTTTATTTCGAAGGTTTCTACAAAGATCAAAGTATAATTGCTAACGAAAATTTTAATAGAACTGTATATTTATATCAAAAATCCCTTAGGTAGTACGATTTTGGCAACTCTCCCCTACACAATAAGAAGTCCATGTGTACATCATAGAACAGTTTTCTATCTGGTCCATCCACTTCAAACTAGTATTAAATTATATGTCTATCTGTCTGTATGGTGTATGGTTTCATGTTGATACACTAAAACAAAAGCTTGAGAATGGTTTGTTAGTATTAGAAGGTTTGTGGTTTTCCATTAATAAGATTATTATTATTTATTTATGATTTTGATGACAACCGTATGTTTTATTCAACAATTCAATCATTTCTTCTCTTCATATTATTTATGTTTTGTCTTGTTTCGTATGGTTTTAGTATTTCCTGTTGGTTTTGATATATTTTATATACAAGTGATTATTAAGTCTATAATATATATTGTCCTTTGTGTAATTGACTGACTGATCTAGACAAAAAACCTAACCCACTTCTTGCCATGCGGTTTTTTTCATTCAACGCGGAATAACTTCAAACTTACGGGAAGTTTGAAGTTATTACCGTAAAACTTTAATTTTCCCATCGCAACCCCCTCTCCTGGAAATGGTAAAAACACCTACTTTACATCTAGAAGGGAGCAGTTTTTGGTATTCTTTTTAAGGCGGGAAGCCAATGCCGTAGGCCACCCCAGGGGTCAATGAATTTTAAGTTACAAATATGGAAGTTGGCGTTTATGCTTCTGTTTATAAATAAAAGTCAGTTGTATCTGCGGTATTGGAAATTCATCCTCAAGGGACGAAAGTTTTTACGGAAAGTGCGTCATTTTTGTAGTTAGAAACGTGGAAGTAGGTTTTTTAATTAAATACTGATATGAAAAAATTAACTCGTCAACCAGAAATCGAACCTCGGGCCTCTGGACATCTAGTCCAGCGTGCTCACCGCTACACCAAAGATGACGTAACAGCCAACTTTTTCATTTCATTCTTTATTATATTTGATGATTTGTATACCCTGTAAATATATATATATATATATATATATATATATATATATATATATATATATATATATATATATAATATACGATTACATATAAGGCATATTATTTTATTTGGTCATTGCCGTACGGGGGAATATTTTCTGTCGTTAAAACTGTAAGAGATAGGAAAAACATTTATAAAATTACTCTTGATTATATAAATATGTATCAAGTACCTTTATACACCACTTGGTTTTTTATACTGGTCATATGTTCAAAGCAAAATGAATAACTCATGCATTGAAAATGAGAACTCATGAATGTATCTGAAAAATATTAAAATTTTAATCTTGATTATTTAAATTTGACAAAATTGTACACTTTCTCAAATCGCATCTATATATATATATATATATATTTATTCTTTTGTTATATGAGTATTTATTGAACCATCATAGATATAACATTTCATTCCTATAATATTCGATACAGTATTTTTCACATTTTATTTTAGTTACGTTTTATTTTTTTATCGAACTATAACTTCCTGAATGATTCCTCGAATGATTTTTATATATATTTTAGCCCATATATTTTTATTTTTATTCCAATAATGTTTACAAAATGTATTTATTATTAACTTAATATCCTGATATTAAATAGAATCAAACAGACACAATGGCTAGAAACCACAAAATATCATGTTGCATAAACAGACAATACTGTTAAATTGCTTTATCAGATATACAGTCTGTTTTCAAAAACATTTCTAATAGGAAATAAATCAATAAAATATTTACTATAAAACCATACATACATACACATACTTATTTATTATACTTATACTACTTACTTGTGGTATGATGTTTGATTGATGTCATTCAAGAGTGGGGATTGTATGGATTTCATTAGGATTCGAAAGAGTCCGATTCTGTCAACAAAAATTATCATCGTTAAGTTCGCTTCAATAATAGTTACCACTAGTACACATTTCAATTTCCGATTAGAAGTAATCTGTGGCCATATCATTTTATGTGTCTCTACCATTTTCATATAGTTCAAATATAATTGAGAATTCTATAGTAAATTGTAATAGTTCCAGTTTAGCTAATACAGATAAGCTTTGCAATGGTAGGCTTTAGGGTCTCTTATGATTAATAATTTTATCCGTTGAAAACTGGATTAAATAATAAATAAATAATAAAAGAATTTACCATAAAGCACAAAACATAAAACAATTCTCTTTTGTATGGCATATATACAGTAGAACCTGTATAATAAGTGGGATATTTATACACAAGGAACAATAACTATTTCTCTTTTATATTAGTTTTTCATTTTACTTACTCTTTTATATTAATTTTTCACTTAATTTACATAATTTATAAAAAGTGTTATCTGTTAGTTTATTTTTTGTGTCTATTCTATCAAATATTCACTTCGCTGACACGTCAAATCTCTGATAGTTTAAAAGTACCTACCTCTACAAAATGGGTTTTATTTTTGTTAACAAACTTTCATCGTCCATCTCTTTTCTATTAACAATTCGTAACAATTTCGTTACCCCTTCCATTTCACTACACAATCTCAGTCAAGGAATTTTCAATGTAAGATTATGCAACTTGGCTTCTTTTGATATTTACATGTTCTTCAAAGTACTGCGATCGATTCTTTGCGTATATTAACGTGAACTACTGGCAAGACAAACTAATGTCTTAAGGTTGATGTGAAGAACATTCAATTTAATGACAGGTTCTTCAAAATTTTACACCTTATTATGTCAACAATAAAGAATATCCTGTCAAAATTTGAAGTTGACCCTGTTTTTAGTTTTTGAGTAAAAAAATGTTAAAGCTACGATTTTTAAGAGATTTTTCCATAGTTTTATCACCATGCAACTTTTTTAAATTACATAAAAACATATTTTTAATTATAAAAACTCTTCGAAAAAATGATATTTAGGATTTATCTTTTAAACAATATGTTTTTTTTTCTTACAAATATATATGTTTTTTACAAAAATTTTATTATTTGAAACGATTAAATTGCAAAATTTTTAATTATTTAGAGTTGGCAATGGATGAGATATCAATGCATTTAGTATATGACAAACTCACTACCCCAACTCTCCCTCACCAGTTTCACAACAACCTTAATGCATTTCGTTTCGTCATTTACCGTTTTTGAACGAACTCACAAGTGTTGGATAATATTTATATTGCTTTTTTAGGTTTGACTGTAATTCGAATGGAATCGAATGTATTTTGTTGTTACTGCTGTGTGTATTATCAAAAGTATTTATGAAAATGTTTATTTTTGTCATTTTTTTTACGTGTGATATTGTATTATTATATTAAAAATAAACATTATAAATTATGCATTTCTTCTTTTTTTTTTTTAATTCCGACTTTTTTTTTGTATGCTTTTGACGTTTTTCTTTTAGATACAAAAAAAAGGACTTTTTTTACCACATATTTTTAAAAGTACACAATGATTCAGCTATTGAACGCGCCTAATTTGTCCGTATAATGGTTGAGTATCACTGTGCATGTTGGATCACTTAAATCTATGAGCTTCATACCCAACAATCCTCCGTCGGCTATTTTATCATCCACACAAAAATTTTCTTCTTCGAATAGTTCGAATTTGTTCAATATTTCCCAAACATCGCCTTCGATAAATCATTCTGGCCTGTCCTCGGCCTCCAACAATACAGCCTTTTCAAAATAAATGAAATTATTATGAAATTTTCCTGATTCATATTTCATTATTTGTTTAGGGTGGCGCATAAGTAACGTTATGATTTAATTAATGAATACATTTTTTGTTTACGTTTTTCTTTTTCAGAATTAACTTTGACTCAGCACAGAACAAAGAACCAAAGTTGTTCTATTTTATTTTGAAAGTCAGCATTCGATTATCCAGATACAAATGTCATATCGAAATTTCTTTCATGTTCCTACAATTTACCGATTGGTTCAGCGGTTTCGGCAGCATGGGGCTCTCTGTCCATCTTCCGCGTGCTAGAAGATCTCGTGCAGTTCGAAATTATGTGAACATTGCTCGGGTGTAAGCAAGAGTTGAGGAAAACCACGAAACTTCTACTGACGACATTCTCAGCAATTGGTGATATCTAGGGGGTCTTTGCAAAGAATTTTACATCCGTTACATCTTTTCCCATACAAGATTCAATTGGTTCACGAGTTAAAACCAAATGGTGCACAAATACGCATTCATTAAACAAATCATAACGTTACTTATGTGCCACTCTATACCCATACCTACGGTCTTTGCAAAGAATTTTACATACGTTACAACTTTTCCCATACAAGATTCAATTGGTTCGCAAGTTAAAACCAAATAATGCACAAATATGCATTCATTAAATAAATCATAACGTTACTTATGCGACACCCTATACCTCTATACCTACGCTCTATGTTCATACTGGATCACTGTAACATTTTGTATACATAAATTTATATACATGCAGTGAATGTTTGGTTAAATACTTAATATTTAAAAATTTATAAGCTTATTTTTGACGTGATAATATATAAAAGGTTAAACCATTACATAATATTTATATGTATGTGTATTCTTATGCTAGTTGTATATTTACCCCGGAAACTTGGGGTTTTATATCAAATATAAATACTAAAAAATAAACATTATTTTGTTTGTATATCTGAAAAAGAAAAAATTTTAAATTCTCATTATGAAATTTTGAATACGTATTCAAAATAAATTTTTAGTGTTTATTTTATTTTTAGTGTTTATTTCCTCTTTAAGAAAATAGAGCTATTGGCAAAATTTTGCAAGCAAAATTTCTATAAATGTCCATCAATCTTAGCTAGTAAATGTTGATCTTTAAAATATATATATTTATATATATATATATATATATATATATATATATATATATATATATATATTTATATATATATATATATACGTATATATATATATATATATACATATATATATATATATATATATATATATATATATATATATATATATACATTTTAATAATTATAATGAAATAAAATCATCTAATTGTAAACAAATAAAATTATCATTAGTTTTATTTGTCTTTCAAAGTGATATCTTAGAAATAATCATTATAAAAAACAATTAATAAAAAGAAAAAAATTTTTTTTTAAAGCAGCACTTTATACAAATAAATAGAAAAGCAAAAAGAAAAAAAATTAAAACAAAATCAATATTATATATATATAATTCTCAAAAAGTAATAAATAACATAAATAATCCAATGGAAACTAAGAGATTATAATACATATACCCCATATATTCCCATTAAACAGTGGGAAATGGAAGAAAGGTAAAAAAATAACGTACAAGTACGGGAAAACTTTAAATATCCACAGTGATATACTTAAGGTGGTTGGTGCAACAGACCATTATAAATATTAATGAATGATTTTCGGACATATTATTGTAGAATATTGTATATACAAATTGAACCAATTCTCACTGAATAGTTTGTGAGATAAAAATAGTTTTAGAGTCATAAATGGGGTTATGCTTCACTTGACCGAATGAACAAATACTTTCTGTTAAAATTTAAAGTTTTTTTTTATATATTTTTCCACTGTTGAATCATTTCCCCTTTAACGTCACATAAAATTTCTAACAAATACCCCGCTAAGGACGTTTTCCTTCAAAGTATAAAAATTTTTACAGAAATAAGTACAAACATTCATTTGTCAAATGATTGACGCATTTTATTTAGATCACTAGAACATTGAAAATGATCAAAAATTATACTATGTTTGAAAAATCCCATATTTTTATATGATATTGGCATCAATAATTATACGTTATTATATTCACCTAAAAAGAATGTGTGGAAATACGTCGACTCGTCAGACCTTAGACAGAATGGTTTGGCACACTTTGGGGGAGGCCTACACCGTATCAAGGGTCTGGGATCTATTATGTGTGTATTATTTAATTTATATTACATTGAATTTGTCAAAATTTCATTTATATTTTAGCAATATTATTACATTGAATTTACAAATTTTCATTTATTTTGATTCTTATTTCGAACATTGAATTTCTAATTCTCTTCTTTTATATTTATTTACTTATTTTTTCTTTCTCTGTATTTATTTATTAATTAGTTTTTGTGAATTCAAATTTTATTTGTCTTTAAAATCATGTAATAATTTTTTTAATACTTATACTTAAAATATTAATTTATTTAATTGTGTAACAGACCCTAATAAAGGCTTATTATTATTGATATTCTCCAAATACAAATAGAAGTCCTTCCCTTCTCGCACTCATGGCTTGTCTCCTATTTCCCCTCTATTGATTCATTTCCCCTTTAATGTAACAAACAGTTTCAAACAAATGCGTCGCTAAAGAATTTTAATATAAAAACAACACAATTAAATACTAGTTATTTGCGATGAAAAATAATATATTTTGAATTTTGTAGTATCTAAGCTCTAATGCACTAATCACCTTAATGTTTAATAATGTATGTGTGTGTGTGTGTGTGTGTGAGTGTGGGAATGTATTTGTCGGTTTCATATAATAGACATGTTAAATAAGAAAGGTTTTAGTTACGCAGTCAGCAGTGTGATACTACAAAATAATTATGTTCATTTTATGAAAAGGTGTGCAAGTATGTATAAGTGTGTGTAACTGTGATGCTGAATATCTTCACGTTAGAGTATGTAGGATATGTAGGTGTAGGGTATGTAGGTGTATGCATATTGTTATATTTCATGACACCACGGTATGTAGACGTTTAGTATATAACAACTATTAATTTTTTTTTTAAATCGTCACGTAGTAGCTACGTAGATTTATCTAATTATCTTTGAACAAGGAATCGTTAATAATATCGGAGATAGAGATATACTATTCCGTATAATGAGTATGATATATCAATTGCATATATATTTCTGTAATAAAAAAATTATGGCTAGGTAATAAATTGTGGGAAACTTTAAACAACATTCTTTATAATAATTTTTTTTCATTTTACTAACGATATTTTATACATAGAGAAATTCAAAACAAGGCTGTAATTCGGCTGTAAATAAGCTGTTGGAGATATTAAGATTGATCGGACACAAGTATAGGAAAAATCGACAATGTATTCATAAAAATCTGAATTTTTATTCATTGTTATTAATTGCTAACTCATACGTATAAAATAATTTTTTTTAAATTGTAATTTTAACATGTTGTGAGTAGCAAATGTTGAATAAACGCATACATTTTCGATAATGTTGCTCCACCTTCTAGATTAAAAAGTAAAACACTTCTTCTTTTATAAATTAAATCTCGTACATTTCGTTAATATTAACAAAAAAATAGTCTGACGAAGAATTTTGTAAAGATTCCTAATTAAAAAGATAAAAGTTCACGAAAACACTTCAAAAGGTTTCTCCTCTAAACAAATTAATGATAAAATAATAATTTTTCAGTAACAACATTATTGGTGACGGGTGTTCAAACAAACAGCTCGTTACAAATCTGAGGTTAAGTAAAGTGAAATTTGTCCGTAAATATCTTGTCTTCATGTATTCGAAATTTTAAAAATTCTAGATGGATAAGAAATATAAGAAGGTTTGCATAATGTTAATAATCTTGTTTCTTTGTTTCAGGTAATTTTGATATTAATCATTGGAAGAAGATGAATCCATCAGTTTAATATGTTCAACGGTTGATTTAAATGGGTTTGATCTATCAATAATTTTTTATTAATAAACAACAAAACTTATGAACTCTTACGTAATAATGAATGATTCTGTCTTTATACGCGTTGATCTTAGATTCTCTGGTTAATGACAATAGAGAATTGTTACAGTCTTAGATAAAAATTATTAAAATAATCAAAGAGAATTCTAGGTTTTTTTGAAATTATATTTCAAATTTTGCCCCAATACCTATAAACACGTATTTAGACTACAATGTAGTCATCATCAGCATGAATTAGCTAATCGTAACTATCTCTGGGATATGGAGTCTGAGATATGTTGCTCGTTGCTAATTTGGTGCGTGTCTCACAATGATTTAAAAAAGTGTCTTTTATATGATCTGCCTGAGGATATGATCTGACCTGAAGGATTATTTGAGTTGACCAATTAAAGAATTAAATGTGTGAAGAACCCCACCCATTGTTTATTGGCGGTATCCTTAAGTGACCATGCGGCATTGTTATTGTCAAGGTGAGGGTGTTGCTAACCTTGATATTTATGTATTTAATTTTGAAATTGGTTTAATCTGTTTTCTCAATTTGTGTATGTAGATACTTTCGTATGAATCTAATTCTGTGTGTTCAATTACTTTATTTTCGATGCGGTAAGAAAAGAAGATAGCGGAGGCACGTGATATATAAATATTAACTTCGATCTATAGAATTGAGTTAGTTATCTATTTAATTGTTTGGTATTTGAATCTTCTGTTTCTCTCTTTCTCTCAATCATATAAATGCACTCCTTCTACGCTTATATTCTATTGTTATTATTATTATGATGATTATTATAAAGCATAAGTAAGGAGTTAGGAGTTAATTAACATGAATGACTTGGGTACTAAATGACTACTGGTATTAGTAAATGTTGACTTTGCTGCCGTCTTGATTATTATTATCCAATTATGTTTATTAGATTAATAAGTTATTTAACTGACAACCCTTGTAAATAAATGGGTTACATGGCTGGCATTGAGACTCAAACTAAGTAATTTTATTTTCGTTTTTTAATTAAAAAGATATGATGGTTTCATATTCATGTAAAGCTGTGTGTATTTATTAGTTTGGTAAATTTTATTTATATTTCTTTAAAAAATTGTATCTTGTAGCTTGTAAGGCTTTATGAAATGTCATATTGTAAAATGGATTTAGAATAGTCAGTACAAATGGAGGTTGAGTGCAACTAGTATTATATGATTGTTGCATATCACACTGCCAACTTCCCATTTGGTGTCCTTGAAAATTACTGGAGAAAAAATAAGCCGGAAAATAGTATACAATCTGGAAAAGTGGTGGAACAGCACCCAATTTAAAAATTCTTTTTTCTTGGATTCTTTAGACCTTCAGAAACATTCATCAGCACTAATCTTTGCCTTTCCTCGAGAAATGAGAAAACTAGTGAACAAAGTATTATTATTATTATTATTTGGAGGTTATTAATCACTGCGACCAATATGATCTATTGTGACCCCCTACTACTGCTCTGTTAAGGCTTGCCTCAGAGCTCCTCAACCAGTCTCAATTCTCGGAAGAATTTGAGGATCTGGGTGGGGTGCAGGGATGGTAAGTCATCCTCCTGGAGTAGGTACTGGTCGAAACAAGCAGCCCGTCTTCGTGCCACGGCTTCACATTCAAGTAGGAGATGAATTGGAGTTTCTTCCTCCAGCTCACAGAACCTGCATGAGCCGTCATTGATGATTCCCATCTTTCGGAGGTGCCCATTCAGCCGGCAATACCCGGTGAGAAAGCCCGTTAGGATTCGTAACTCATTTTTTGTGAGCTTAATGAAGGTTTCGAATCTCTTTCGGTTATACTACCCGAGAAGGATCTTGGCCTGCCGCAGCCCTGGGGAATCTTCCCAAAGTTTGTAGTGAACAAAGTAACAGTGATAAAAAAATTTTGAAAATTAAAAATTTTACCTCCGAAATCGTCTCTCGCGGATTTTTGGGAAAGCTGATCGGAAGAACTATGTTGGAACCACCGTCCCGCGTCGGATTTTTTTTATTTTTTTTATTTGGTTGATTATATCGATACAATACAAAATATTATTGTACGTACCAACATAGGGCCAGTCTCACGTTGCGTTTCAAATTTGAGTAGGTCAGAGGCCTTAAAAGCCTTCTTAATCCTTCATGTAAAACATAGTACGACGTGTGTCTAATTTACATTTACATACATAACGGCCATTTTGGTATACAGTGCTCAAACTTGTCCAGACGTACTACCGTGCTATTTAATGGAGTCGAGTGCAAACGGATTTTAAGTAGAAATTGGTTACGTAGGTACTCTTTGATTGAAGGCCATTGTATTTTGTAAAACCAAGAAAAACGTTACCCCAACAAAACAATAACATACATTAGGAAACATTAACCATTCGATCTGGTATTGCATCAATATTATTCGAATTCCTTAATTCCAAGTGTTGAAACCGTACACTTTATATATTTATATATACTTTTGTTATTTCAGTAACATTAAGAAAATAAAGTGTTTGAGGTTTATGTTTTTTTGTTAAGTGAGATAACATGAGTCAAATTTCAGTCATAAAAAACATTGATGTAGTAAATAGATTGAAGAAAAAAAAAGTTTTTTTAAACGAAAACCCCATTACGATATACAAAAAACCGAGTGGATACCTTTAGTTTAGTTATTTTTTTTTACCCATTACTTTATGACAACACATAAGAACTTTTATTGATTTTCAGTTGGTACCTAGATAGTGAGTGAATGAACATCATTAATCTGCTTTTGTTACTCTTTGAGTGTTTTTTTGTTTTGTTGTCAAGTGATTTTTCATCTTGGTTATGTAACAAAGCGTTGTGATCAGGGTTCATGAAAACAAGTTATTTAATAATTAAATACTATTGATATTGACTGTCTGGCCAATCATTAGCATTTAAAGCCTAATCTTTAAACCGGGAGTTGAAAAACAGTAAACCAATTATTTTAATAATATTGAAAAAATAAGTTTCTATTAAAAAACATTTTTAAAAGCAAGCTTTTTATAGTAAAACTAATTTCTATAACTTTAATTCTTATGTGTTTTTAGATTTTTTCATTATTAAGAGAGATATACTAAATTCTGTGTTTCCGCTTTCCTCTAAACCCCCCTTTACCCTTGTCGATTCTTGTCATACTTACCATAAAAATGCATTGTCATCGGAACTGAACCGACATGTAAAAATTCCGTCGGATAAGAGGAAGTGGTTCTAATTCAGCTTGCAAGATTTGAGCCAAACATACATACATACATACTTACATTGCAAGTTAAATAAAAGCTTGTAAAAACAGTTGGCAAGACACCTTTGGTATTAAAGGTATATATATATATATAAATATATGTATATATATATATATATATATATATATATATATATATATATATATATATATATATATATATATATTACGTACACTTTTACCGTAAAATGTGTACATTTCCCAAAAAGTTTGGTATATGTGAACTGAATATAATGTATATGTACATTTCCCGGCAAATGTGTACTCTTGCCTTCACGTTTTGGTAAATGTATACTCTTACCTTCATGTTTTAAGAATAGTTGGAAAATTTTGGCACGATTACGATAAAAATATGCAAAATTCCAACGGAGAGAGCTAAAACATGATGAAATTAGATGATAAAATATATACCAAACCCAACCAAACCCAACCCAACCAGGAATAACCCAACTCGACCCAACCCAACTCGACCCAACCCAACCAGACCCAACCCAACTCGACCCAACCCAACTCGGCCCAACCCAACCAGACCCAACCCAACTCGACCCAACCCAACCAGACCCAACCCAACTCGACCCATATCGATATCTCTATTTCGTATTGCGATTTCGTATTTTGTATGCTCACATTTAACAAAACGACATGCTCATTGTGAATTCAATGTACATTTCCCTTCTTTGAAATTGTATATGTTAGTTGAATGCACATTACCCAAACGAGGAGGCAAATGTGCACATTTACCGGAAAATGTGTACATTTGCCGCAATATCTACTTTTACCGTAACAAATATATATATATATATACTCTAAAATTAACTCATTCTTAAACCCTTTTTCTTTTTTGATGATAAAATAATGCAATACCGTTACAACCAAAACAATTATCCACCCATGGAGCTTCTTTATAATGTATGGAATATTGAGTCGTGTTGTGTTGGTGGTAAAGATGTAAGAACGGCAACCAACCTGCACGCCACCACGCCAATACTGTGTGTGTCTGCATCTGCGTAGTTTTATATAAATATTGTACATACAGTGTGTTTCAGAATGCAATGGCAATATAGCAGAGACAATTAAATTAAACTTATATGTTTCAAATCAATTTATAAGGAAAAGTTGCTGTTTCTAATATATACACTGGCCGGAAAAAAATAGGTGCATTGAAAAATTGATTTATCAATGCTGTTTATTAGCGAATTTTTGAAGATTATATAGCTCGGTAGTCATATTATCAGAAATGTTTGCAATTTAGATACAATACCCATAATAATGAATACTACAAATGAATCACCATGGTTATTTGAATTTTTATGTATTTAAATCACTGACCTCCATCCGTCGTATACAGTGGAGGTCAGTGATTTAAATGATTTTTTTTTTAAAGTATGACACGTAAATCAGTTTTGAAAGATTTTGAAATACTGTATCAAAATTGCTTAGATCTAAAAATTATTAAGAAAATAAATAAATAGATATATTCTTCCATGAATAGAAATGTTTTGTTGAGATTTTTTCTTTTTACGATTTCAAAGATGCATCTTTGGAGGATGCACGATCTAATTTTGGTCATTCACGAATTCACGAACTTACTCATTCACGAAGTAAGCAAATTTTTGTCATTCATATTCACACTAAATTGTAGGTCGTTAACAAGACAATGAGGTCCTTTTATGAACACAAAAACCAACCTTTTTTTTTCTGCGATCAATATTTTCAACTGTTACAAAGTCGGAACTAAATTTAATCCCTTGTCTGTATTCTAAAATATACCAGGTATAAAAATTACTACCACAGTTACTCCACATATATAAATAATCTGGAATTAAATACTTTTATGATTAACAAATTACAAATTTTGAATTTCACACTTAAAATTTTAAATCAAAGAAAAGAAACAAAGTTTTATTTGAAACTTTTTTTCATAAACTTAATAGATTCAATACTTAATAGACTTAATTACTGCATATTAAAGAAGCAAGCGATGTAAATAAATATACATATTCGAGTATATGTATATAGTACTTTGGTAGATACAAATAAATAGTTCATGCATTGATGTCACTTCGGAAAAGACAAGAAAGTGCTTAAAAAATTGGACTTATTTGTAATTTAATTTTAAACATATATTATTTTGGTCATAAATAGTGCCATACAACACTCTTAAAACATTCTGTAGATGTATGCAAGTATAAATTAAATTTAAATAAACATTAAATCATCCTAGGACCTGCTAATTATCTACAAACTAAATATAAAATAAAATTTATACCATTATACAAAACTAATTAGGTTTTCTGGTCTTTTTAAATGAACAAGTATAGTATTTATAATATATATATATATATATATATATATATATATATATATATATATATATATATATATATAGAAAAAAGGACTTATGTTGGATTTACCTTTACTTCAATTTTGTAATTTTAAATTCTGTACATGTATTTGGAAAAACAACAAATATAGGTACCTTGAAAGTTTTATAACCTGAGTAATTGTGTGGGCTACGCAATATGAGTCTTCATAATAAATTTAAGGACAGTCATGGTTGAGACTTGATACTAGACGAAAGTTTTGATCTTTGATGTAAGTAACCACATAATTATGTCTTCTCAAAAATTTCAAAACCTTTTATCAATTATATGCAAAAATTAACAACGATTAAAAATCCAATTTTTAGCATGTTATGCAAAAATACAATTTTTTTACTTTTAAACTTGTAACATCTTTCTTAAAAAATGTACAGACGAAAAATGTTCCTTTTTTAAAAATAAACATTTTTTGTTTTAAACAGTTTATACCTTGTACATGTAAATATATTAAGTTTAGTCCTGACTTTGTAACGCTTGAAAATATTACATTACGCTTCACAAAGGTATTCATAAAATGACCTAATTCGGCAATTTCCGCATGTCCGTCCGTCTGTTCGCTTGGCCGTGAAGCCGATAACTCAAAAACGAAAAGAGGTAACGAGCTGAAAATTTTGTATGTGTTCTAGAGCAAAAAAATAAAGTCAAGTTCGTTAATGGGCAAAATCGGAACGTGTTTCCCCCGCTAGTAGGGGGGGGGAATATATGTCTTTGAAACCGTAAGAGATAGAAAAAAAATTTGTTAACAAAAAATCTTCTTCTCTTTACAATAAACAACTTTTGTTTGGAAATTTTTTTTTATAAACTCAATAGTTTTCTCATAATTAATGGAGTAAATGTTCCTCGGAAAACGAATTGTTAACAATTCGAATACGCAAAATTGTTAATAATTCAATCACTGATATACAACTCAGTATGTACTGGGTATTCAAACAATTAACTCAGTTAGTTTTTACCTTAATTGTTTAACATAAATTCTGAATATACCGGATATTTGAGCAATTAACTCAGTCAGTTGTTATTTTTAAATAAACTTTTTATTATAAAGAGCCATCTGATTCGAATAATTGAATTGATTCGAAATACTGTAGATACTGTATACACGAATTTTTCAAAAAAATTCTAATGTGATAGATGAATGCCAACAATTGCAATTGAAAGAGGAAGAAAAAGAACAACAAGGGCTAAGTGATAAAGTTTTTGAATTCATAAAATCTAGGTTAACGATATGTGTGCAAAATAATCATTATATTACACCCATCGACATCAATATAATATAATATAATATACATAAATATGTTATAAATGTGAAACGTAAAAATATAGAAAAAACGACAAAAAAAAAAAAAGAAAGAAAAATAGATGAGGAACCAAATTTGTATGAAACGATAATGCACAGTGAATCGTAAAATATTTAACATTACCGAAAAATTCTTCGAGGATATTAAACTTGTGACCGGTATTTAATATAACAAAGAATGTATATATATATATATATATATATATATATATATATAAATATATATATATATATATATATATATATATATATATATATATATATATATATATATATATATATATATATATATATATATATATATACATATATATACATATATAAAAGATGCGTATAGCATCAATGGGATGAACAAAGATAACCGATTACAGATATATATATATATATGGTTCTTAATATAATTTGTGTTATATCTCTACACACTCTTACCACACATATACACACAAACACAAACTCTTTCTTTGGATCGATAAATAAGTCAACGAGTTTAAAGTGGTCCATAAACGGTCAATGTATCTGCCCATTGAATATCAACTTGTCAACATTCAATGTTAAGCGATGAACACATTAAACATAAAAAAAATTCGTTACGCAGGAGCTGCTTCAACTTAGCGAATTTCCTTTGAATACATAAATCACTTTCTAGCAGTCAAAATTTTAGTGTGATCAAAATGAAATGTCGTATATGATTTTAGTATTTGCATGGCCAATTTTATTAATAAATGACATACGTCAAAGGGAAAAGGGGGGATAACGAAAGAAGAAAACACAAAATATAAAATATCTCTCTTAATATTAGAACAATCGAAAAATACGTAAGGAATAAAGTTGTAGAAAATCATGTTTGCTACAATTCATCACCTTATCATTTTTGCTCAAACTTTAATGTGTACAGAGATATTAAGGAATTTAATTTTCAATCTTAAACCGTCAATATTTCTGTAAATATTAGTGTAACAGAAAAAAAGATAAGAAACAAAATTACAGTAAAACTTAATACCTACAACTTTACTTCTAAAAATTTTTCGATTTTTCGAATAGTAAGAGAGATATGTCAAATTTTGTGTTTCCCCCTCTCTTTAAACCCCCCTTTCCCTTTGTCTGATTTTTGCCATTAACGAACTTGACCTTTTGAATACCAAATTTCATTTCAATCAGATTAAAATTGTGACCGCTAGAGTGATTACATATATATATATATATATATATATATATATATATATATATATATATATATATATATATATATTAACATTACTGCTTTAATAGTTTCCAACACATTGAACTCCAAATATTGGAAGTTTGGGAACCGGCTCACTCAATCACCCATCATCCTAAATATTCAAGGGTATTTCCAGTTGTCCGAGATAGTTGATTTATGGTAGGAAGTTCGACGAAAACCGGAAAATTAGGAAGGTTTTTTAGCAGGAAGGATTGATAATCTCAATATGGATTTTAGGATCACTAACAACTTTATATATACTATATATACACGGCTGGTTGGGAATATATATGCAATCTTAACATATTTTTAGTTCAGAGTTTCGTGTTAACCGTTTGCACAAAATGAATGGTGTTTCACTAACAGAAAAGTAAATAGAGCCAAATCCATGAACGTCTATGGGTTGCTTAAAGATCTATTATGGTATTATGGACCAGATAAAGATAGAGATATATTGTTTGCTACAGAGACAACACACACACACTACTACATCAGTCTTAAAAAAAGATTATCTAGCCTATAATCCATTTATGTATAACTAAGATTATTATAGTTTATATAAGTAGAAAGGAGATTTTTTATTTTGTTTCTTTTTGTATACATGCGTTAAGAGATGAGATGCTCTGGCAAATAACAATGTTCATATTGCCTTTTTTTTCCCTTTCGAAATGATAAACATTCAAATGATGAAAGTTTCATCTTCAATGGGAATAATCATTGTTTTCATTTTGCTGGTATTCTGAAGTATTCTTATTTAGGTCTATTGAGGTCTTTACGTATTTAGTAGTTGTAGTAACAGTAGAGGAGGTTGAAGCTTGCCAAGTAGGCGTTTTTACACCTTTTTTACCGACCCTTAAAGCACAAGAAATTTGTATGTATATTAAGGATTGGTAGGTAGTGCGACTGTGGCCAACATTTTATAGGAATAGATAGATAGATAGATACATCTTGGGATCTTAAAAGTATTGCACTTCGACCTTATGGTCCAATGTTCTTCCATATGTTGACAATAGCCAGGAGCCTGCTTATCAGCTCTTCCTCAAGGTTCATATATTCGGGGTGAGATGCACCGAATATCCTGTATTTACTGTAACCAGAGGTTCGCAGTCTAAGATAATGTGACTGAATGTTTCTTCCTTCTCGCCACTCAATCTGTACCCGTTATCCTATTGTGTGCAGATGCTTACGCTGAGGATAATGTTCGGTAATGAACCCCTCCGGTAACCCTCCGTAGTTGAATCCTATTCATCTTCAGTGCATCGAGAGATAATCTCTTGGTTGCATTCTGAAGCAGTATTTTCCCGATGTTTTTAAGAATAAGAATTGCCAAATAACTGCCAAAGAACTTCACAAACATAGCGAGTTACTTTTAATCTGGTCCATACGCCAACAGTTTAGTCAATTAGTTTAATTGACAAATTGCCATCATTAGTTATCAAACCGGCTACCTTCCAGTTTCGAACAGAGCACCTTTTACAGCTAAAAGTTTATATGAATTTGGATGTTTTTAAACTTGGTTTTTGAGGTTATTAAAGTAAATGAAAAATACTTTTTGTTTTCAAATATCTCAAAAACTTGGCAGATATCAATGTCATTTCACACGTTTTTAGTAATAACTAAGTGGCTTAATTTAATGTAATAAGATTTTATTTAATCGTTCCAGGGACGGGCATTCGAAGTAGATATTATAAAGAAGCTTTTTGCTTGAGTCTTATATTATTTTTAGATTGAGTAATTAAAAATACAAATACAAGATAATTTTTTTTTTCTCTTGTATTTTGCATTTACTTTTTCTTCGTGAAAATATATAGTTATATTTTGATATATTATATATTTTAATTTATTAAATTTCGAACACTTGACTGAGAATTTCTATTAATATAATTTGTATATCATATAAATGTATATGTTACGTACCACGACCGATATTGTACAGATCGGGATTTGTACCAAGCTTCGCTTAATAGATTTTTTTTATAAACAATTCTCTACAAAAACTCAACATAAATTTTAAAATTATGAAAGAGTGGAAGCGCTGTGAAGTATGTAAATGATAGACATATGACTGACTATACACTGAAGTACGTATATAATATATATGTTACGTACCAAGCCCGATTTTGTACAGACAATGTTGTACCAAGCCCGATCTGTACAGGTAGTTTTTTTAAATAAAACCGAAATATTGTTTCGAAATTTGAAATTTTATCATGCGCTTAACGCATTTTCATATTTCGGAACACTATTTCGGTTTTTATTTAAAAAAATTACCTGAGCAGATCGGACTCGGTACAAAATCGGGATTGGTACGTAACATATAAATCATATACGTACTTCACTATATGTCTATCATATACATACTTCACAGCGCTTCCACTGTTTCATAATTTTAAGATTTATGTTGCGTTTTTGTAGAAAATTGTTTAAAAAAAATCTAATAAGCGAATGAAAATATAACATTTTATCCTAATAAATAATAATCAGTCGAATATATACAAAAATTATCAAAATTGGTAAACAAAAACGCGGCGTGATGTGTACCATGCGTACAATAGATATGCACAGATCAATGTACGAAGTTGTTCGGCATTTTTCAAAACAATGAATACGAGTCACTGAAAGCTGCTCATTTTCCAAAAGTTCAATATCCTAGTTATAATTTCTAAAATCGCTAAACCTGTCTGGCGCGCTATAACATAAATCACACATCTATGAGGTGCGACATTCACATATTTTTATATGTATCAGATGCTCGTTTATGAATTATATTCAAACGTTTATCATTTTAAAACGTCACATGAATTCTTGGTCATATTTACACAAAATATGACCAAGGTACCACTCTGTACAATAAATATGCTGGGTGCACGAAAATGTAAAAAACACAAACAAGGAAGTTGTGTAAATATAAATCTTGTTTCTTTTCATATTTCAATTTCTTTTTATAATTTTAGTTATTTTTTCTTATTCTTAAATATTATTCAGTAACTGAACTAAACAAAAAAAAAAATAAAAATACATTTTGAAGTATTTCAATTTTAAAACAAAAGAAATACCATAATACAAAAATATGTTGAACTAGTAAAAATGTTTATTAGTCTACCTATATGTACAATGTAGGATGTATTGTATTGTATTGTATGTACTCTCCCGTTCAATAAAATTGAACCAACCTGAACCGAATCAGTCTCTCACGATTTTGATTATTCTTGTAGTAAATGTTTTTGACAGATACAACATTTTATTTTATTTTTATACGTAAAAGGAAGATACAAGACTTAACATGTATTTACATTACATATTCTTACTCTATCACTGACTTTACATAAATAAATAATATAAAACTGACATTTGTTATTTCACATTTAAAAAATATACTTCTTATTTTTCTTTATAAATAAATAATATACAGAGAGTTACAAAAGTGAGGAGTTTAATGAAATGTAAGAAAAATAAAATTTCAGGTTCAATTTTATTGAACGGGAGTGTACACAATACTAAAGTTATATTATTTATAGTTATATTTTGTTTGAAATAAAACCAAATACGTAAATAAATAAATAGTAATTGTAATAACTGCTACCGAGTATCGCACATTTTTCTAACATGATGATTAATTATTTAAAATAATTGGCTTGTCAACGCAGTAATCTTAGAAATCGATTATTTACTTTTTTAACTGGATATGAAATGAGGTATTCATAATATCCCTAGTTGAGATTCTAAACATGCGTGATATTTGTAAACGGTTTGGGTACTTCATATTCTTAATATAACTATCAAACTTTTGAACTTAAAAAGTTGAACTTAACACCAATGAAACGTCATTATCAATATATATTCTGTGCATAGCACAGCATACAATTAAATTTCAAATTCGCCCCAATACCTAGATCAGTTTTTGTATTATAAATACGTATTTCGACTATAAAGTAGTCATCATCAAATTAGCTAGTCGTAATTTACTCTTTGACAATTAGAAATGGATAGAAAATGGAGATCAATAGACAAAAATAAAAATAAATAAAAAATTAAACAAAATAAATAAAAATATTAAAGAAATTTTATTGAAAGCACTCTTGTTAAAATTGCTTTAATTCGATTTACTCTTGTTAACATCACTTTTATTAAAATTACTCTTATATTGTCTCGGGATATGTTACCCGTTGCTAATTTGGTGACAGTTTCACCAAATATATTCTGAGACAATACAAGAGTAATTTTAATAAGAGTGATGTTAACAAGAGTAAATCGAATGAAAGCATCCTTTCCAAGATAATGATTAGGAAAAGTTGAAAAATATAATTTTGGTGGGGATAACGAGATGGTTTAATTATCAGTTTCATATAATTGCGTTAGACGTTTTTTAAATTTAAAATGTTTCTTCTTAAAACATTTAAACATGCTAAATTCATTTTACCAAATCTTGAATGAAATATACTCCTTTGTGGTGACACTTTGTATTCGTTTAAATATAAGAATATAAATATTATTTCTAAATAAATATAAAAACACATAACTCAAAAAAAAACATAATGATTTAATTTTTATTTTGTATGTGCTATTTCAGTTTATGTAAATAACTGCAACCTAGTTAATAATTTATGAACAGAATATTGTATAATATTATTATTTCTTATTCCTTTTCGTAAACAAATTCTAATTGTTTCTATATATTTCTATATATTTCTATATATGTAGGTATATAAACTGTTCTACATCTATGTTATATATTTAATGAGTAAATTTAACGCAATTTCATAAATATTTGAAATATGTAATGTTAATGAAACAAATAAATTATATAAGATTGTATTCAGTTTAAATTAATCAGAAATTTAATAAAAGATAAATTTTCAAAATTCTTGAACAAACAAATTCTAATGAGAAATTTCGCATCTTATAAATTATTACATTTGGTATTGTAATAAAATTTAAATATTCTGCTGATTCGATTTTTAATAAGTGATTAAATGTGAACTTGTGATCCATAGATATTCCATCTGCGCCAGAAATCGAGCAAAAATTTAAATACTTTATCATTGATTGGTGCCTTATTTATTTGGATTTCAAAAAAATGTTTCGAATTCGAAGTTGTTAATATAGTTATAATGAAGAACTTTTATCCGAAGCATTTTTCTTGAAAACCGAATAAATAAGGCTCAAATCAATTATAAAATTATAAAATTTTGGCTCGACTTTTGGCTTTGACTGTACGTCTAATCTCTCTACCTGGAACATAATTACATAAAGAAAAATTGTATAGTACATAGCACGGTTGGGCGTTAGGATAAGGATATCTTAACTAAATCTAAACTATGAAACTAAATCTATGAAAGTCAAATTGAAAACAACGTGAGACCCACCATCTATTCCCCGAGTTGGTCGGGTTTACGTGTTTTCGGGCCCCGCACGTTCTATATATTTAATGTAAAAACTATTATTATTATTATTAATTTTATTTAATGATTTCAAAGTTTCCGAGATATTTTGTCCTTGGGATATTTAGTCTGGGGATATTTAGTTTGGGGATATTTTGTCTGGGGATATTTTGTCACGGGGATATTTTGTCACGGGGATATTTTGTCCGGAGACCAAAACTAATGTAACCGTATTAGGATACATTGATTTTAGAATCAACATGGCATCGTATATTCATGCCAACAAACCGTATTTATAATAATTATGTTTCAGAAATAGTTTTTTTTTCCACTCAGAAGAAACTCTTCGTCCCTATTTTGCCACTGTAAAATATCATCATTACAATCTTTTGTCTGGTGTTAGAAGATAAAATGCAACTATGAAATATTTAAAAAGTTAAATAAGTTTTGTTCATAAACATGTTTTGAATAACAAACAGCTTTTATGCTTATAAACAGCAGAAGAAAAAAAAGTAAATGTCTAATACTATTATAAGTTATTATTTATATTAAATTGGAAATTAGTATCCAAGAACGTTCTTAGTTGGGTATGGCTTTGTTTTGTGAGAATGTTGAACAAACTCTATGAAAATACATATCTTCCATCCACAAATGATCATATTATTTATACAGGTTAATAAAACCGTATTTTATACTTTGTTGAATCAACAATATTGTTATTAACTTTAATCAAAAGTATATTCCTTTTGACCACACACGTCTTTATTTTAACGATTTGCTGTGATTTTTATGTTTTATTCAAGTTATCGAAATCAAAATTCCAAATCCATAGATATTTAAATGTTTCATCATTGCAATCAACTGTTTTCCTAATGCAGCAGTTTTCCTAACTAGTCCAAGTAGCCGAGCGGTCTAAGGCGTTATGTCTGCGAAGTATGCCTACTTGGGAGGCTAAGGGTTCGAGTCTTGACATTGGCAGTTTGCCCATTATTAAGAAAAAAAAATGAGAGCGCTAAATTGGCTAAACTGTATATTACTATTTGTTTATACTTTAAACGACACAATAATACTAATGTCAATTGCTATTAAGGTTACGAAAACATAATCACTTTTTTGGGCAAATTTTTGCTAAATAAATCGTTTTTCATAATAAGTTATGTACAGTTTTGATTTTTTAGACTAGGTTCAGTTTTTTAGAGTGACAGTATACAAATCTAACATCAAATTTTGTATTTCATTATTTCTTTTTGACATACGGGAATGACGAAAAACCCGGATTTGGGGAATCTCAAAAGGTCGGCATTTCTTAAACATTTTAATGTTACATTTAAGTTTTCGTTGTACTTAATGTATAAAAAACTGAAAACTGAAGAAGGTGGAGTATCTGAAACTAAAACATTTTTGTCTATTAAGTATTCGCTAGTTCTTTCATACTTTGTGGTTGTAACCTTAATGGAAATTGACATTAGATAGTATTGTGAAGCTTAAGTATACACAAATAATGATAACTTTGAATCATATGTTGAAGTTGACTTCAAATAAATACTGTCAATAATATGTAAATATTGATTCAATAGTAGCATACTGGGCTAAAAATTCAGAGGTCTAGGGTTCGATCCCTGGTGGATCAATATTGAATTAAAAATGCAATGGAATGTTTGTCTATATACGCAAGTTCTTTCATACTATGGCTTCTTAACTTTTATTCATATTGACATTATTATAGTATTGTGACAGTTAAGGTTGACCGGACAGTACAGTACATTTCATAATAAACAGAAACACTCTTTTTAACAGAAATTATAAATTTTAATCTATAAATTAAATATTTAAATTTATATGACATCTAATATCACTAGTAATCGGATTTATGTAATTATTTAATTATTAAAAATAATAAATAATCGTCTTTTAATTTGAACGTAATGTACGAGATTTAATTTATAAAAGTATGAGTTTTATACTTTTTTTTCTATAGAAGGTGGAGCAACATTATCGAAAATGTATGCGTTCATTCAACATTTGCTATTCACAACAAGTTAAAATTCCAAATTTTTAATAATTAAAAACCCTTCTTCAGATTTTTCTCCAAAAAAGTATTTTTTTACGTATGAGATAGCAATTATTAACATATCAAAAATTCAAATTTTTATCTATATATTACCGATTTTACTTCATACATGTGTCCGATCAACTTTTACTTTCACACCGAAGATGCAAGACGCAAAACGCATGTATTCTGTAAATTAATTTTACATATATTTATTTTCTTTTACTTTTTTTATTTGCTTTCTTTTTCCCGACAAAAACACTTACGAAGAACACAAACACGTAAGAAGCGGAACCACAACTGAAATAAAATCCAGGATACATGCATCTGGTGTCTTGCATCTTCGGTGTGAAAGACCCCTTAAGCATTCACAAATAAAAATATGTTAGAATGGTAAGTTAATATTGACTTCAAATGAATACCTGTGTCAATGATGATATTCATATTGTTGTTAAAATCATCGCTATTAAGACACCTATAACTGTATTTTCTTATTTATCGTACAAATTCTATGGTATAGGTTAATTTGTAATTTTATATATAAATAATAATAATGTAACAGTTTGTATACAATAAATGTCTCATAACGTACTTGCTGAGGGCATACCCGTGTACTGTACAAACTATATACCTACTATCTACCTAGCTACCTACCTACCTACATTACATTATTGCATTACACTAATTATTATTATAACGTTTATCTATATACGGTTATACTCTCAACTTGTAATTAATATTAACAATAAATTTGTTTCTATATATACTCACTACTTACTTACTACTTGCTATAATACACATACCAGTTATTAATTAATTAATTTTCACTATAATCATATTCCAATTGTTTGTATGAATTATGGTGCGATGTATATTTTATAATTTTTAATTACTCAATAATATATGTAGAATTTTAATTAAATTTTGATTACTTCTCAGTTAATTATTTTAATGGGTTTGAAAATCGATAGCAATATTTTCACAACTGTATTTCATGTTTCGAGGTCATCGAAGTTTATAAATATCATTTTTTAGTACAAGTGAATTGTGAGCATATGTACTATGACCCACAAAATTTGATATCATTTTTAAATATTTTTTAATTGATTTCACAGAAGAAGATGTGCCAATGGATAAACTTTCAAAATTTTGAAAAAAAAAAATTTCACAAAGTATTTTTCAAATGTTTATCTTTGAAATTTTTGAAATATTTCAATATCCATTAAGCTAGTAGAGCAACCTGAGCAGAACACAATTATAATTGTCTCATAATTAGACGCTGATTAAATGCTTTAATTAAAAATTAAATGCTCTTTGTTGTATCATGTTACAACAAAGCATGATACAACAAAGTGCTGCTAATTTTTAATTAAAGCATTTAATTAGCAAAATAATTTGATATTAAATACAATATAATTAATTGATTTTTTAAATATTGCTCTGCTGGTTAATCTAGCAGAGCTAGATTTTTTACGAAAACCGATCAATAATGTTATTTTTACTATCATAATTTGTTGAATATTTAATGGAATTTTGATTGGCAATGGATCCGATTACATCAGTAATTCGATATCAAATTACTTTTGACTTTTTTGACAGATTTATAGTGGATTAAAATCCAGTCTACTAAATTCATTCAAATTATATTTGTACATCAGGATATAGTAACAAATTTATTCAAGTACTGAAATGCAAAATTGAGTTCCTGGATTTATAATCTATTATAGCTATTTTATCTATTATCATCTACGATCCTCTTTTATTAAAAACGTTTTCAGAATAAAGCAACCTGGCACAAACCTTCCACAAAACCATTTTGTTTTATTCTTTTTCACAAAATATAACTTCATGTTATCTATAATTAATAATAATCATATGCTTTGAATTTTTTACTTAACTTGATTAAAATTATATTTTTTGATTCATGTATTGCTAGACTACATTATTATGAAATGTATAAAATTTATTTATACAATAATGATATATATATATATATATATATATATATATATATATATATATATATATATATATATATATATATATATATATATAATGATGAAAGCATAATATAATTTATATAAAAAATAAAAATTCCACTACGTGATGTTAAGCGACACCTAAACACGCGATTTCTTGATTGAAAAAGTTAATAGTCTTTTATAACCAGTGCCATTGTTAGCAACTATCACCATAAAGTACCTATATATATATATATATATATATATTTCTAGAAAGGTACAGTTTAAGCTTTTTTTGTTTAAACGATACGACTTTTACTACAGTGACGTTTATGTGTTACAGGGATTATAAAACTTGTGGGAGTTTTGGCGAATTATCAAAGAAAAGTAGCTATTGATATTGTAGCGATGAATCGATTTCGCAAAAATTTTCTAAAATAAGTTTCTATTAAAACAAGTAATGTAACAACTAACTGAGTTAATTGTTTGAATACCCAGTATATACTGAGTTGTATATACTTAGTATTGTTAATATTTCTGCCTATCCAATGTTTATAAATTATGAATTATCAAAAAATCAGCACTGTTGCTGGTTTCGTTCAGAAGATATTTCGGGGTCAAATTATCTATGATATTTCCTGTAGTAATAGCACTGTAAGTGAGAATGCCAAATGTCCCTTAAACTCGGCCTTGCGCTCTACCGTGCTCTAGATTTGTAAATGTTTGTTTTGTATTAATAATTAATACAGTAAAAATGTTCATGCATTTAAAAAATTTGATATTAATGTTCTTGCGATTTTTATATATTTAAATATTGAGTTATATAATTGAGTTATACAACGCGACCGTCTGTTAACGCAAAGCGTTGGTCATCGCGAGCCTTTAGGCGACGCGAAAAGGTAGTCAACGCGAAGATTTAGAAAATTAACGGAAAGCGTTGGTAAACGTAAAGCGTTGGTAAACGGAAGAGTTGGTCAATGAGAAGCGTTAGTTATCCAAAGCGGAGCGTCAAAGATTCGCGAAGCGTGATTTCACGCGAATCGTTAACCAACGAGAAACGTAAGCTTAATTGAACCATAAGTAAGCCAACGCGAAGCGTTGGTTAAAGAGAAGCGTTAGTTAGTCAAAGCGAAGCGCCGGAGAGTTGCTTTGGTGATTCGCGAAGCGTGATTTTACGCAAATCGTAAAATTATCGTTGGTAAACGATAAGCGTTAACCCACGCGAAACGTAAGCTTAAGTAAACCGTAAGTCATCCAAGCGTTGGTCAGCGAAGCGTTGGTCATGAGAAGCGTTAGTCAATAGAAAGCGTAAGGTAAACGCGAAGCGTTAGTTAATCAACGCGAAGCGTTTTTTAATCAACACAAAGCATTAGTTAATCATCACGAAGCGGTAGTTTATCAACGCGAAGCGTTAGTTAATCAACGCAAAGCGTAAGATAAACAACGCGAAGCGTTAGTTAATAAGCGCGAAGCGTTAGTTAGTCAACGCGAAGCGTTGGATTATCAACGCGAAGCGTTAGTTAATCAACGCGAAGCGTTAGTAAATCAACGTGAAGCGTTAGTTAATCAACGCGAAGGGTTAGTTAATCAACGCGAAGCGTTAGTTAATCAACGCGAAGCGTTAGTTAATCAACGCGAAGCGTTAGTAAATCAACGCGAAGCGTTGTATAAACAACGCGAAGCGTTAGTTAGTCAACGCGAAGCGTTAGTTAGTCAGCGCGAATCGTTGGTTAATCAACGCGAAGCGTTTGTTAATCAACTCGAAGCTTTAGTTAATCAACACGAAGCGTTAGTTAATCAACGCGAAGCGTTAGTAAATCAACGTGAAGCGTTAGTTAATCAACGCGAAGCGTTAGTTAATCAACGCGAAGCGTTAGTAAATCAACGCGAAGCGTTAGATAAACAACGCGAAGCGTTAGTTAGTCAACTCGAAGCGTTAGTAAGTCAACGCGAAGCGTTAGTTAGTCAACGCGAAGCGTTAGTTAGTCAACGCGAATCGTTGGATAATCAACGCGAAGCGTTTGTTAATCAACACGAAGAGTTAGTTAATCAACGCGAAGCGTTAGTTAATCAACTGGAAGTGTTAGTTTATCAACGCGAAGCGTTAGTTAATCAACGCGAAGCGTTAGTTAATCAGCGCGAAGCGTTAGTTAATCAACGCGAAGCGTTAGTTTAACAACGCGAAGCCTTAGTCAATCAACGCGAAGCGTTAGTCAACGCGAAGCGTTAGTTAATCAACGCGAACCGTTGGATAATCAACGCGAAGCGTTAGTTAATCAACGTGAAGCATTAGTTAATCAACGTGAAGCGCTAGTTAATCAACGCGAAGCGTTAGTTAATCAACGCGAAGCGTTAGTAAATCAACGCGAAGGGTAAGATAAACAACGCGAAGCGTTAGTTAATCAACGCGAAGCAAAGCGTTGGTCATCGCGAGCCTTTAGGCGACGCGAAAAGGTAGTCAACGCGAAGATTTAGAAAATTAACGGAAAGCGTTGGTAAACGTAAAGCGTTGGTAAACGGAAGAGTTGGTCAATGAGAAGCGTTAGTTATCCAAAGCGGAGCGTCAAAGATTCGCGAAGCGTGATTCACGCGAATCGTTAACCAACGAGAAACGTAAGCTTAATTGAACCATAAGTAAGCCAACGCGAAGCGTTGGTTAAAGAGACGCGTTAGTTAGTCAAAGCGAAGCGCCGGAGAGTCGCTTTGGTGATTCGCGAAGCGTGATTTTACGCAAATCGTAAAATTATCGTTGGTAAACGATAAGCGTTTACCCACGCGAAACGTAAGCTTAAGTAAACCGTAAGTCATCCAAGCGTTGGTCAGCGAAGCGTTGGTCATGAGAAGCGTTAGTCAATAGAAAGCGTAAGGTAAACGCGAAGCGTTAGTTAATCAACGCGAAGCGTTTGTTAATCAACACAAAGCATTAGTTAATCATCGCGAAGCGTTAGTTTATCAACGCGAAGCGTTAGTTAATCAACGCGAAGCGTAAGATAAACAACGCGAAGCGTTAGTTAATGAACGCGAAGCGTTAGTTAGTCAACGCGAAGCGTTGGATTATCAACGCGAAGCGTTAGTTAATCAACGCGAAGCGTTAGTTAATCAACGCGAAGCGTTAGTAAATCAACGCGAAGCGTTAGATAAACAACGCGAAGCGTTAGTTAGTCAACGCGAAGCGTTAGTAAGTCAACGCGAAGCGTTAGTTAGTCAACGCGAAGCGTTAGTTAGTCAACGCGAATCGTTGGATAATCAACGCGAAGCGTTTGTTAATCAACATGAAGAGTTAGTTAATCAACGCGAAGCGTTAGTTAATCAACGTGAAGTGTTAGTTTATCAACGCGAAGCGTTAGTTAATCAACGCGAAGCGTTAGTTAATCAGCGCGAAGCGTTAGTTAATCAACGCGAAGCGTTAGTTTAACAACGCGAAGCCATAGTCAATCAACGCGAAGCGTTAGTCAACGCGAAGCGTTAGTTAATCAACGCGAACCGTTGGATAATCAACGCGAAGCGTTAGTTAATCAACGCGAAGCATTAGTTAATCAACGTGAAGCGCTAGTTAATCAACGCGAAGCGTTAGTTAATCAACGCGAAGCGTTAGTAAATCAACGCGAAGGGTAAGATAAACAACGCGAAGCGTTAGTTAATCAACGCGAAGCAAAGCGTTGGTCATCGCGAGCCTTTAGGCGACGCGAAAAGGTAGTCAACGCGAAGATTTAGAAAATTAACGGAAAGCGTTGGTAAACGTAAAGCGTTGGTAAACGGAAGAGTTAATCAACGCGAAGCGTTAGTAAATCAACGTGAAGCGTTAGTTAATCAACGCGAAGGGTTAGTTAATCAACGCGAAGCGTTAGTTAATCAACGCGAAGCGTTAGTTAATCAACGCGAAGCGTTAGTAAACCAACGCGAAGCGTTGTATAAACAACGCGAAGCGTTAGTTAGTCAACGCGAAGCGTTAGTTAGTCAGCGCGAATCGTTGGTTAATCAACGCGAAGCGTTTGTTAATCAACTCGAAGCTTTAGTTAATCAACACGAAGCGTTAGTTAATCAACGCGAAGCGTTAGTAAATCAACGTGAAGCGTTAGTTAATCAACGCGAAGCGTTAGTTAATCAACGCGAAGCGTTAGTAAATCAACGCGAAGCGTTAGATAAACAACGCGAAGCGTTAGTTAGTCAACTCGAAGCGTTAGTAAGTCAACGCGAAGCGTTAGTTAGTCAACGCGAAGCGTTAGTTAGTCAACGCGAATCGTTGGATAATCAACGCGAAGCGTTTGTTAATCAACACGAAGAGTTAGTTAATCAACGCGAAGCGTTAGTTAATCAACGTGAAGTGTTAGTTTATCAACGCGAAGCGTTAGTTAATCAACGCGAAGCGTTAGTTAATCAGCGCGAAGCGTTAGTTAATCAACGCGAAGCGTTAGTTTAACAACGCGAAGCCTTAGTCAATCAACGCGAAGCGTTAGTCAACGCGAAGCGTTAGTTAATCAACGCGAACCGTTGGATAATCAACGCGAAGCGTTAGTTAATCAACGTGAAGCATTAGTTAATCAACGTGAAGCGCTAGTTAATCAACGCGAAGCGTTAGTTAATCAACGCGAAGCGTTAGTAAATCAACGCGAAGGGTAAGATAAACAACGCGAAGCGTTAGTTAATCAACGCGAAGCAAAGCGTTGGTCATCGCGAGCCTTTAGGCGACGCGAAAAGGTAGTCAACGCGAAGATTTAGAAAATTAACGGAAAGCGTTGGTAAACGTAAAGCGTTGGTAAACGGAAGAGTTGGTCAATGAGAAGCATAGTTATCCAAAGCGGAGCGTCAAAGATTCGCGAAGCGTGATTCACGCGAATCGTTAACCAACGAGAAACGTAAGCTTAATTGAACCATAAGTAAGCCAACGCGAAGCGTTGGTTAAAGAGACGCGTTAGTTAGTCAAAGCGAAGCGCCGGAGAGTCGCTTTGGTGATTCGCGAAGCGTGATTTTACGCAAATCGTAAAATTATCGTTGGTAAACGATAAGCGTTAACCCACGCGAAACGTAAGCTTAAGTAAACCGTAAGTCATCCAAGCGTTGGTCAGCGAAGCGTTGGTCATGAGAAGCGTTAGTCAATAGAAAGCGTAAGGTAAACGCGAAGCGTTAGTTAATCAACGCGAAGCGTTTGTTAATCAACACAAAGCATTAGTTAATCATCGCGAAGCATTAGTTAATCATCGCGAAGCGTTAGTTTATCAACGCGAAGCGTTAGTTAATCAACGCGAAGCGTAAGATAAACAACGCGAAGCGTTGGTTAATGAACGCGAAGCGTTAGTTAGTCAACGCGAAGCGTTAGTTAATCAACGCGAAGCGTTAGTTAATCAACGTGAAGCGTTAGTTAATCAACGCGAAGGGTTAGTTAATCAACGCGAAGCGTTAGTTAATCAACGCGAAGCGTTAGTAAATCAACGCGAAGCGTTATATAAACAACGCGAAGCGTTAGTTAGTCAGCGCGAATCGTTGGTTAATCAACGCGAAGCGTTTGTTAATCAACACGAAGCTTTAGTTAATCAACACGAAGCGTTAGTTAATCAACGCGAAGCGTTAGTAAATCAACGTGAAGCGTTAGTTAGTCAACTTGAAGCGTTAGTTAATCAAAGCGAAGCGTTAGTTAATCAACGCGAAGCGTTAGTAAATCAACGCGAAGCGTTAGTTAAACAACGCGAAGCGTTAGTTAGTCAACGCGAAGCGTTAGTTAGTCAACGCGAAGCGTTAGTTAGTCAACGCGAATCGTTGGATAATCAACGCGAAGCGTTTGTTAATCAACACGAAGCGTTAGTTAATCAACGCGAAGCGTTAGTTAATCAACGTGAAGCGTTAGTTTATCAACGCGAAGCGTTAGTTAATCAACGCGAAGCGTTAGTTAATCAGCGCGAAGCGTTAGTTAATCAACGCGAAGCGTTAGTTTATCAACGCGAAGCCTTAGTCAATCAACGCGAAGCGTTAGTCAACGCGAAGCGTTAGTTAATCAACGTGAAGCGTTAGTTAATCAACGCGAAGGGTTAGTTAATCAACGCGAAGCGTTAGTTAATCAACGCGAAGCGTTAGTAAATCAACGCGAAGCGTTATATAAACAACGCGAAGCGTTAGTCAACGCGAAGCGTTAGTTAGTCAGCGCGAATCGTTGGTTAATCAACGCGAAGCGTTTGTTAATCAACACGAAGCTTTAGTTAATCAACACGAAGCGTTAGTTAATCAACGCGAAGCGTTAGTAAATCAACGTGAAGCGTTAGTTAGTCAACTTGAAGCGTTAGTTAATCAAAGCGAAGCGTTAGTTAATCAACGCGAAGCGTTAGTAAATCAACGCGAAGCGTTAGATAAACAACGCGAAGCGTTATTTAGTCAACGCGAAGCGTTAGTTAGTCAACGCGAAGCGTTAGTTAGTCAGCGCGAAGCGTTAGTTAGTCAACGCGAATCGTTGGATAATCAACGCGAAGCGTTTGTTAATCAACACGAAGCGTTAGTTAATCAACGCGAAGCGTTAGTTAATCAACGTGAAGCGTTAGTTTATCAACGCGAAGCGTTAGTTAATCAACTTGAAGCGTTAGTTAATCAGCGCGAAGCGTTAGTTAATCAACGCGAAGCGTTAATTTATCAACGCGAAGCCTTAGTCAATCAACGCGAAGCGTTAGTCAACGCGAAGCGTTAGTTAATCAACGCGAACCGTTGGATAATCAACGCGAAGCGTTAGTTAATCAACGTGAAGCGTTAGTTAATCAACGTGAAGGGTTAGTTAATCAACGCGAAGCGTTAGTTAATCAACGCGAAGCGTTAGTAAATCAACGCGAAGGGTTATATAAACAACGCGAAGCGTTAGTCAACGCGAAGCGTTAGTTAGTCAGCGCGAATCGTTGGTTAATCAACACGAAGCGTTTGTTAATCAACACGAAGCTTTAGTTAATCAACACGAAGCGTTAGTTAATCAACGCGAAGCGTTAGTAAATCAACGTGAAGCGTTAGTTAGTCAACTTGAAGCGTTAGTTAATCAAAGCGAAGCGTTAGTAAATCAACGCGAAGCGTTAGATAAACAACGCGAAGCGTAAGTTAGTCAACGCGAAGCGTTAGTTAGTCAACGCGAAGCGTTGGATAATCAACGCGAAGCGTTAGTTAATCAACACGAAGCGTTAGTTAATCAACACGAAGCGTTAGTTAAATAACACGAAGCGTTAGTTAATCAGCGCGAAGCGTTAGTTAATCAGCGCGAAGCGTTAGTTAATCAACGCGAAGCATTGGTTAATCAACGCGAAGCGTTTGTTTATCAACGCGAAGCGTTAGTAAATCAACGCGAAGCGTTATATAAACAACGCGAAGCGTTAGTCAACGCGAAGCGTTAGTTAATCAACGCGAACCGTTGGATAATCAACGCGAAGCGTTAGTTAATCAACGCGAAGCATTAGTTAATCAACGTGAAGCGCTAATTAATCAACGCGAAGCGTTTGTTAATCAACGCGAAGCGTTAGTAAATCAACGCGAATGGTAAGATAAACAACGCGAAGCGTTAGTTAATCAACGCGAAGCGTTAGTTAGTCAACGCGAAGCGTTGGATAATCAACGCGAAGCGTTAGTGCATCAACGCGAAGCGTTAGTTAATCAACGTGAAGCGTTAGTTAATCAACGCGAAGGGTTAGTTAATCAACGCGAAGCGTTAGTTAGTCAACGCGAAGCGTTAGTTAATCAACGCGAAGCGTTAGTTAATCAACGCGAAGCGTTAGTAAATCAACGCGAAGCGTTAGTAAATCAACGCGAAGCGTTAGATAAACAACGCGAAGCGTAAGTTAGTCAACGCGAAGCGTTAGTTAGTCAACGCGAAGCGTTGGATAATCAACGCGAAGCGTTAGTTAATCAACACGAAGCGTTAGTTAATCAACACGAAGCGTTAGTTAAATAACACGAAGCGTTAGTTAATCAACGCGAAGCGTTAGTTAATAAACGTGAAGCGTTAGTTTATCAACGTGAAGCGTTAGTTAATCAACGCGAAGCGTTAGTTAATCAGCGCGAAGCGTTAGTTAATCAACGCGAAGCATTGGTTAATCAACGCGAAGCGTTTGTTTATCAACGTGAAGCCTTAGTCAATCAACGCGAAGCGTTAGTCAGCGCACAGCGTTAGTTAATCAACGCGAACCGTTGGATAATCAACGCGAAGCATTAGTTAGTCAACGCGAAGCGTAGTTAATCAACGCGAAGCGTTAGTTAATCAACGCGAAGCGTTAGTAAATCAACGCGAAGCGTATGATAAACAACGCGAAGCGTTAGTTAATCAACGCGAAGCGTTAGTTTGTCAACGCGAAGCGTTGGATAATCAACGCGAAGCGTTAGTTAATCAACGCGAAGTGTTAGTTAATCAACGTGAAGCGTTAGTTAATCAACGCGAAGCGTTAGTTAATCAACGCGAAGCGTTGTATTAAGAACGCGAAGCGTTAGTTAATCAACGCGAAGCGTTAATTAGTCAACGCGAAGCGCTAGTTAATCAACGCGAAGCGTTTGTTTAACAACGCGATGCGTTAGTTAATCAACGCGAAGCGTTAGTTAATCAACGCCAAGCGATAGTTAATCATTACGAAACGTTAATTAATCAACGCGAAGCGTTAGTTAATCAACGCCAAGCGATTGTTAATCAATGCGAAACTTCAGTTTATCAACGCAAAGCGTTTGTAAACGCAAAGCGAAATGTAAGCTAAAGCAAACCGTAAATTACCCAACGCGAAGTGTAGCTTAATGAGAAGTGTAAGTCAAAAGGAAGCGTTAGGTCAACGCGAAGCGTTAGTAAACGCCAACTGTTAGCAAAGCGTTTACTAACGCGGAACGTTAGTTGCAGCGAACCATAAGTCAGCCAACGCGAGGCGTTGGTCAATAAGAAGCGTTAGTTATGCAAAGCGAAGCGTCATTGGTACGCGAAGCGTTATGCCAAGCGAATAATTAACCAACGCAAAGCGTTAACCAACGCGAAACGTAATCTTAATGTTAACTTTAATGAAACGTAAGTCAGCGAAGCGTTGGTCAATGAGAAGCGTCAGTCAATAGGAAGCGTCAGATCAACGCAAAGCGTTTGTTAATCAACGCAAACCGTAAGTCAGCCAACGTGAAGCGTTGGTCGATGAGAACCGTTAGTCAATAGGAAGTGTTAGGTTACCGCGAAACTTTAGTAAACGCAATGCGTTTACTAATGCGAAACGTAAGCTAAAGCGAACCGTTAGTGAGCCAATAAGAACCGTTAATCAAAAAGAATTGTTCGGTCAAGGCTTTGCGTTTATCAACACGAAACGTAAGCTACAGCGAACCGTATTCAAAGCGAAGCGTCAATGAGAAGTGTAAGGTCCACACGAAGCGTTATATTATATATATATATATATATATATATATATATATATATATATATATATATATATATATATATATATATGTAAATATATGTATATATATATATATATATATATATATATATATATATATATATATATATATTTTAATATATATATATATATATATATATATATATTTATATATATATATACATTATATATAGATAATTTTTGATAGGATCGATGGACCTTTGAATAAACTATTTGCAAAATTTTGTACAAAAAAACTTATATACACACCTGGTTGAAAAAACTGAAATAAACATAAAAACAATACTATTTGATGTATGTTATGTTTGTACATGTGAGGACAAATTTTGAGAAAACTATTGAGTTTATGAAAAATTTTTGCAAACAAAAGTTGTTTATTTTAAAGAGAAGAAAATTTTTTGTCAAAAAAATTTTTGTTTACCTCTTACGGTTTCAAAGATATATTTTTTCCACCCTGGCGGGGGGAATTACTTTCCGATTTTGCCCATTAACGAATTTGACCTTAATTTTTTGGTCTAGAACGCATACAAAAATTTTCAGCTCGTTATCTCTTCTCGTTTTTGAGTTATCGACTTCACAGACAGACAGATGGCCGAATTAGGCCATTTTATGAATATCTTTGTAAAGCATTTTTGTCAAGGATTAATATTTTCAAGCATTACAAAGTCGTAACTAAACTTAATATACCTTGTATATTTACAAATATACTGGGTACAAAAATAGTATGTATGGTTGTTATGTATACCTACGGGTCCATGGAGACCATGCCTTCATTCGCCTATCAATTATATTTCTCATTGTTTTCAAATTTGAGGACAAATTTTGAGAAAACTATTGAGTTTATGAAAAAGTTTTTCAAGAAAAAGTTGTTTATTTTAAAGAGAAGATGTTTTTTTGTCAACAAATTTTTTTTCTATCTGTTACGGTTTCAAAGATGTGTAATTCCCCCCTCTTATGCACAAATTTGTGCACAAATTTGCTCTTTGTGCACAAATTATGAGAAAACTATTGAGTTTATGGAAAAACATTTCAAGCAAAAGTTGATTATTTTATAATGAAGAAGATTTTATGTCAATAAATTTTTTTTCTATCTCTTACGGTTTCAAAGGCGAACATTTCCACCCCTCCTAGTGGGGGGAAACACGTTCCGATTTTGCCCATTAACGAACTTTACCTTACTTTTTTGGTCTAGAACACACAGAAAAATTTTCAGCTCGTTATCTCTTTTCGTTCTTGAGTTATCGGGTTCACAGACGGACAGACGAATAAGGCCGAATTAGGCCATTTTATGAATACCTTTGTGAAGCATTTTTGTCAAGGATTAATATTTTCAAGCGTTACATAGACGGGACTAAATATAATATACCTTGTATATTTACATATACAGGATATAAAAATAGTATGTATAGTTGTTATGTATACCTACGGGTCCATGGAGACCATGCCTTCATTCGCCTGTCAATTGAATTTCTCATTTTTTTCAAGTTTGAGGACAAATTTTGATAAAACTGTTGAGTTTATGAAAAAAGTTTTCAAACAAAAGTTGTTTATTTCAAAGAGAAGAAGATTTTTGGCTTAAAAATTTTTTTTCTATCTCCTACGGTTTCAAAGATATAATTTTTCCCCCCTAGTGGGGGGAAACACGTTCCGATTTTGCCCATTAACGAACTTGACCTTACTTTTTTGGTCAAGAATACACACAAAAATTTTCAACTCGATATCTCTTTTCGTTTTTGAGTTATCGGCTTCACAGACGGACAGACGGACGGACGGACATGTGAAAAAGGCCGAATTAGGCCATTTTATGAATATCTTTGTGAAGCATTTTTGTCATGGATTAATATTTTCAGGCGTTACAAAGTCGGGACTAAACTTAATATACCTTGTATATTTACAAATATACTGGGTATAAAAATTAAAAACAAGCTTTTTATAGTAAAACTAATTTTCTACAACTTTACTTTTTATGTGTTTTGGAATTTTTCAATATTAAGAGAGATATACCAAATTTTGTGTTTCCCCCTCCCTCTAAACCATCCTTTCCCCTTGTCGATTCTTGTCATGCTTACCATAAAAATGCATTGTCATCGGAACTGAACCAACATGTAAAATTTAAAACTACATATAAAACTCCGTAGGATAAGAGGAAGTGATACTAATTCAGCTTGCAAGATTTGACCCGATCATACATACATTGCAAGTTAAAAAAAACTGTTGGAAACCTTCGTTCTTGTCCATACGCCGACAGTTTAGTCAATTAACCACTCCTTTTTTCCTAATAGTTGACAAACTGCCGATGTCGGGATTCGAACCCATAACCTCCCAGTTTCCAAGTGTACATACTGCGCAGACATAACGGCCTAGACCACTCGGCTATTTGGACTGGTAGGGTAGATGAAGTAATCTATAGATTTTTTAAGAAAATTGTTTAATACCTAACAATATTATTACTTAGCATAAATTTACTTTATCCAGACGAAAAATAATAATATGGAAAATGAATAACAAATAATAATTACTTTAAAGTAAACAAATTTATGACATGTAGATAAATAATATATATATATATATATATATATATATATATATACAATAATGTAAAATTGTTTATATTTAGTAAACATTATTTATATATGTTGGCTGAGATTTGTTTTAAATGTCTTAAGGGAATGACATTTACACATCACACACTTATTTATTATTTCATCTTAATAAAACCTTTTAATTCTAGCTTTAAATATAAAAAACGGATGTTTACTTTATTTTACTGTGTTTTTGTTTTTTTGTTTTATCGTTTATCAAATTAGAAATAAAATAAAAATAATAATTTTCACATAAATGAAATTAATTTTACTAATAAACGTGTGTGAACTTGGATGGTGGAATTATAAGCTTACTTTTATTTTTATTACTTTTGTAAACTGTTATTATTTCAATTTTCAACTTTTTCCGTAAACAATTTTTAATCAATGCTTAAGTTATATTTCAAATTTTGCCCCTATCCCTAGAATATTTGTTTGTATTTTATAAATACGTATTTCAACTACAATGTAGTCATCATCAGTAAAAATAAGCTAATCGTAACTATCTCTGGTATATGGATTCAGTGATATGTTGCTTGTTGCTAATTTGGTGCGTCTCTCACAATGATATTAAAAAAGTTCTGTCCTTTTATACGATTTGACCGAGGGTATATTCTGACTTGAGGAATATTTGAGTTGCCTGACTACTGGATTAGGTGTGTGGAAAGCCCCACCTATTTATTGGCGGTATTCTTTGGTGACTATGTGGCGTTTGTTTTGTCACTAAAGTGAGTGTATCTACGTTAACCTTGACATTCAGTTATTGGATTTTTATTTTTGAAAATGGTTTAATTTTATTAAATCAGAATTAGGAATTGGGCCATTGTCTAAATTCAAACTTTGGGAGAATGACCATCGGGTAGTTAAGTTGTCATTCTGAGTACCGGCGCGCTGTTTGAAAGTCGTTTGAAATTATATACTATTATATGTATCATATTTTATTGCGGAATCATCCTGATTCGATATAATTTTCTATATAGTTCTTTTCGCACGGGTACCCGATCAGCTGATATAGTTTGGAAATACCTTAAGTGTCGTTTTTTTTTATTAAATATAAAAACTGGTAGAAATACTGCTTAAAATGGGTAGCCTCCATTGCCTCCCCCCCATGTTTGTACCCAATTCCATTAATTTGTTCTCGAGTTTGGCAAAACTCTGGCCCTCTCACATTTGGATCATATATATCTACATATGTATCCGACAAAAAACAAAAAATGTGAGAGTGTTGTGTAGCAACACGATTTACTCTGAGTAAAGTAAAAGAAAAAAAAAACAAATGTTTTTCATTAAAATATTTATTTTATAATTCAACATCGCGTTTTTCAAATGGTATATTTTATAGAAATTCCACACAATATTAAATCACACATTTCATTTATTTTCATATTAAAAATAAAATTGTACAAAACATCTGTGTATACACGCAAACAAAATAGCATATACATATACAGTAGTAGGTACGGTACCCCCGTACTATAATATTCAGAAACATATGTTTATACCAATCCGATGAAATCCAGGTATGGAAATAGATTTAGTACAATTTATCATTTTATTATTTTATTATTTTAATATAATTATTTTCTTTTATTTAGAGTTATTTATTTAAATTCCAATTTCGTTTGATTGAAATACAAACAGTTTTTGGAAATATTGGAAGTGTAATTGCTATCAATTTGAGGTATAATAAATGGGTATTCGAAGAATGTAATATTTTCATACATTTAAAAATTATATTTAGTGGTTTTATTATTTGTCAGGGTTAATCAGGGATTGCCCAGAAGGACTACTGGAGCTGGCAAAACGGAACAATGTTAAATTAATCTAGACATCAGGTCACAGTGGTCTCGAAAGAAACGAAAAAGCAGATCACTCACCAAAGTAGGGAATCGGAATACTCATAGACTCTTTCATAGATCCTGAGCTTTATTTATTTTAGCAATTCCAAAGACAACATGTAAATAAGTGATCAACGAGTGGGTGGACTTTAAACATCCTGATTATTGGGAAAATATACCGCAACAATCGCTCGAGAAAATACTGTTTCGGAATGCATCCAAGAGGTTGTCTCTCAATGGACTTGTAAGATGATTGAATTTGAATCATTAATAATTATAATATATTTAATAAATTAGAAGACAAGTTGCAAGATATAAATTATCTTTATTGAAAATATAGAATGAGTGTCTATTATGTTTGTTGATAGTGACCAAGGTAATTTACAATAAAAATTACTGTGGTACCTTGGGGAGGATATATTTGAGGAGCAATGGTTTCTAATAGAAAGCATAATTGATTTTAGGAGCGTACTGCTACAAACTCAACCTGAACAGGATATAAAACTTCTGAAGGTTACCAGATTCATCACCGGACATTATCACCTACGGAAACAACTGTATACAATAGTACTCCACAATTGGACCCATTATATGCAGAGTCTGTGGCGAGGAGGAAGAAACATCTTTAACTGTGAACCTCTTGATTATAGCAAATAACCTACAGGAAAACCTGATAAGCAAGCTTCTGGCCATTGCCAAGATATGAGAGAAGCAAATATCGTCAGACTGAAGTAGAATGGGGAGTGGGGGTGGGAAAAATGAGCTATAAGGTCAAAGTGCAACACTTTTTATAAATTTAATAAATATCATTATATATTGAACGATGGTTTTGGTAAAATCAAGTAAGATTGAAAGAAACGTCCGTAATAGCGAATCTCTGTACTTTGAGAGATATTACGAATTTAATAATAATAATAAAATTAATTTGTCCTCAGATTACAATAAAATCACTTATAATAATGAATGAAATATATTTTATAAAACCAATTTTATTTATGAATATATTGAAAACGAACAGGGATCGACATATGGCAATGTGGTTTTCTTTGTAGAAAGTTTTATAATGAATACAAAATTTTCAATAGAATTTCCTTTTATATTGTATGGATTTTTCTAGTCAAGTTAGTGAAAGATCAGACTTGCTTCCTGATAATCTAGACAACCTCAACAAATCAAACTCTTAAATATATTGTGTATTTAAAAAAAAACTCACATTTTATCTTGGAGAAAATAATTATATTATTATATACAAACTAGCTGATAACCGGGACTTCGTCAAAGCAGAATATATATATATATATATATATATATATATATATATATATATATATATATATATTTATATATATATATATATAATTATATATTATATATATTTGGTGAACACATGCTTCTGTAATCTACAATAATAACAGCCGATTTAGTTAAAATAAAGTCAAGTTGTGCATTTACCAGTTTTGTACATTTATTGACTTCGAGTCCCTTAGTAGCTATATAGTATCTGTCGCGTTGTATTTGTTTTGCATGTGACGTCATCGTACCAGTGTAGGCGCATGCGCGAAAATGGTTACGAAGTACCTTTGTGTAAAGTGATAAATTGGTGAAACGTGGAAATGTTTAAATTGATTCTGGTGTCATTGTCAAAATCTGGCGAAATGTTAAAATAACAAAAAAGTAACGATTTCGTCTCATACGACTCTCGCAAATATGTTTAGGATTATAGAAAACGCATAGCAGTCAAAATATCGTTTCGAATGGAATCGAGCCTAAAAAGTTCAGTGCCGAAAATATTTGAGAGCTACGATAGCGACAAAAAGCGATTAGGCGTGGGACGTTTTCATGAAAAATGTGCGGAGCGGACCCTTATTCAACATTTCATCTCTTTTCTAATCATTGACCGGTGATATGGGTGCGCGTCATCAAACCCTAACATAATGTCTAACTACAAATTCCTACGTAACAAAGTTTTCGAGAAAAAAACTCTATGATAGACAGACACGGAAGTGATCTTATAAGGAATCTGTTCAATCTTTTAAGCTACGGAATCCTAAAAAAACCTTTTAATTAAGTATATATGGTTATGTAATGGAGAGTGAAATTTGAAAAGTGAATTACATCAATATTATTTATTAACTGTATAAATATGAAGTTACATAGTATAATACAATACCATATCGCCGCATATTCTTACGACTTACGAAAAGAATAAATTAATATTTGGAATTGTAAGCACATTACAGAACACTTGACATATTCTTTTATATTTGCTTAATAATTTTTCTTTCTTTCTGTATAAATGTGTAAATGTATGCGTTCCACATTTTACTTTTTTTTTCCGTCCTCATAGTAGTTTTAATAGCAAATTCAATTATTATTGAGGCGTAAAAAACATTTTATAATTATTTACGGTTCAATGGTAGGTATTTATATGGATAATGTAAAAATTCAATAAATGATTTTCATTTTTTATGGACTTAATAAATCTATTCTAAAGTGGTACACCTAAAACATGAGATATACTGTATATATTCTATGTGCCATACAGCCATTTAATCATTATAAAAAAAAAAGATAAATTCCACAAGAATGTCAAAAGTCGAGCTATCATTTCAATAATTTATAATTAAGTTGTTCATTATAACTATACGACCAGTCCAAGTGGCCGAGCGAAAAAACGGCGGTTAATTGACTAAACTGTCGTCGTATTGACAAGAGCAAAGTAACCAGCAATGCTTGAGAAGGTTTTCTGCAGTTTCTTTCACGAACTCCAGATGAATATCGGCATAGTTCCTTTCATAATCGCCTGCAACCACATATCCTACCAATTCCTAGTCTATACACAAAAATTCCTTCCACTCCACTCACATCCTTAGATATCACAAATGACCTTATGGTCGAAATGTAGCGCGTCCAAGGCAGTGTCTGCAATCTATCTATCTGTAACTATACGAATAACTTTTATTCAAAATCAAGTATAAAATTTTGAAATGATAGATCGAATTTGGACGTCATTTGAACAGCATCAATCTATCTGTAACCTTGAATGTACAAAATTCAATCATACTTAATGTCGACTAACAATCCTTAACGTTTAATTTACATGAATAAAAAAAAAAGTGTGCGTTTGTGTGCTTATGTACGCTCATAAGAAGTTATACTTCTTTCGAAATAATTTATTAAAATAATATTTATTAAGATCAACACTACTATTAAGACACAAAAGTTTAATAAAATGATATAGTAGTGAAAAACTACAATAGAAAAATTATATATTGTATCTAAAACCAATGATTCTACATTTTATTATGGTAGAACAGAACCAGCGTCACATCTTAGCGTTCAAATTAGAGTTTGAAAGATTGGAATTTAACTCATTATTTACATTTGAATCAAAATTTATCAAAAGGGTATATCAATATATACATTTAATATACAGAATTTACGAACCCATAAAATATCATTGATAATGTGACTCGTAATTCTAATTTTCTTCTTTTATCAAAAAAATAGAGTAATAATGATGAAGACATTCTTGTACCTAATTTCAATTGTATAGTCAAATTGATCTGTTCTAATGTAAGAGCTGACGGTGTAGCTATTTACCAAAATAATAACAATCATTCACCTTTCTATAATGTACAAAATTGTCTTATCTTTCAATATCAAAAAATCATATCACACACATTTATGAAAATTATTATTCACTGTAGAGTGTAGTCATACAGCTTATGTGACAGATATACTTCTGTCATGTATATATAATATTTGTCTTGTCGATCGTTGGCCATCTGCGAGGTTCATATGAAGCAATATAATGAATTGCACATATTATAAATATATAATTATATAGTTCCATGTGACTAACATAACATGAGTTAGACAAGGTACACAAATAATATCAATTGTTATCCACCTATTATTTCATCCATAAGTATAAAATTGAAGTTGAAGTTTTTCTTCATTATAAAATACACTTCTACATTTTATATGTAATATTTTCCATTTTCTCCATTACATAATATTTATGGTATAAAGTGTTTCAGTCAAAAGTTTTAAAATCGTTTTAAGTCGTATTAAATTTAAAATTATTTTATACCTTTTATTCCGTTTTAAGAACTTGGTAAATAAAAATGTACAATATTTAATTTTTTTTTTAAACTAAAAACCCCACCGCTTCCATTAATCAAATATTTATAGTTTTCTGGTTACAACATTGTGGAGTCCCTCCGCTTTCTATGTTTAGTGTAACGAGATTCAATTTCCTCATATCTTTGCAATAGCCAAGAGCATGCTTATCAGTTTTTCCTGATTGTTTATATGTTCGCAGTGAATATCTTGAATCTGTTGTAATCCAGAGATTAGCAGTTCAAGATATGGTTCATGATATGGCAGGATGTTTTATCCGCCTTGTCACATAGTCTGCACATAAAAGATCCATTGTGGAATCCTATTCTGAACAGATACTTTCATATAGGTGATTAATCCGGTAAATTGTATTCTATTGAGTGCATCGAGAGACAGCCTCTTGGATGGATTCTAAAACACTATTTTCTCGAGTTTTTCCGATATATTTCCCTAATGATCACGATGTTATGTCTGTCCACTATGAAAGATATTCTGACTCCCTTCTTTGCAAAAGTATCTGCTTTTTCGATTCCTTTGAGGCCACTGTCACATGTTATCCAGATCAATATAACATTGTTCCGTTTTGCCAGCTCCAGTAGTTAATCTAGGCAATATCTGACGACGTCTAAGATGATTTCAGTGACAGGCAAGACTGTTAGAGCAGCTTAATTGTCCGAGAGAATATATAAGTTCCGGATTATGTAACTTTTACGTAGGTTCTCACGGACGCAAGCCATTATATCGTAGACTTTTTCCTGAAAGATAGTGGCGTATTTCCGCAAGTTGTAGGTAATAAGTCTCATCGTAGTGATTTACTTCAATAATACTGCATTCTAGATTACTGCTGCATTAATACGTCATTAATTCTAACACACACTGTAAACTTATCGATGTGAAATAAATTGAGTGTCGTTAAATTAACTGGTTGCAGTTCGTTCGCTCGCACGTTGTTCGAACGTTGGTTTGTAGCAAGTATCGTGTTGATGGTAGCAATTGTAAATGGTAACGTCGTTTTCTATTATATGAGAGTTACATGGAAAAACGTAGAAATTTAATGTAATTTGTTAATACTTGAAAGGTGTTGGTTATACAACACACACCTTTCTTTCCGTTAATGTATATTTAATACATATAACACCTTTACACACATCCATGTAACGAACATCCAACGCAACATGTTCAGACCACATCTCATTTAGAGCTGAGAGAAAAGCTATTCAACTTGACTAATTTATAGATGCCGACAGCATATTTCTGATGTCTACAATTTCATATGTTCATTGAACCGTTTTCATTTATTTATTACCAAATCACAGTGTGTAAACCTTTTCTATAATATATTTATAAATAGAGCGAGGGAGGATTGTTTAATAATATTCACCCAAAAAAAATCTCACTCATTTTCCACGAAAAACTAGAAAGGTATTCATGTTTTCTCAACCGTATAATGTTTCACTAATTCTGGTTCCAACAAGTAAAATTATAAATTTAAAAACCCTCAACACAATAATATGAAACAAAATAAGAACTTCCCGTTACCTCCACCAAATTTATATTTAAAAAAAAAGAAAACTTTTCCTATACAGTCTGTTTTCAAATGCATTTCTAATAGGGAATCAATATTAAATAAATAAATAAAATATTTTCTATAAAACCATACATCCATACACATACTTAAAAACATCTGGACTGCTTGTGTTATGATGTTGGTTTGATGTCATTTAAGAGTGGGGATTTAGTGATGCCCACTTAATTTATAATATTATTATTCATTTCATATGCACACACACACACTACATACTACAGAGTACCCCTACTATTTTTGTTTCTTTATGAAGCATTGTGTAGTTATGCAGTAAATAATATTTAACATTGATTCTCTATTGGCAAAGCTATCCAAAACAGACGATATATCATCTTGGAAAAGAACTGATATTCATCAAACGACTGAAAAGATTTGTCAAACATAGCTAAAAACCGTTGCAAGGAAACCAGCTATCTAATAAAACAAACCCCATTCAAATCGGTCTAAGCGTTTGAGAGCTGCGATGCCTCAGACAGACAGACACACATAGGCTCCAAATTTATAACACCCCTCTTTTTGCGTCGTGGGTTTAAAGCAAGCAACTATCCGACTAAAAAATTATAGAAAAGCCACGATTAATTAAAAACGCTACTTTTTTTGTTGAAACTTAAAGCAAATTGTAAAGTCAAGCAAATGTCCAAATAGTTATCCGTTCATAATTTTGAGACAATTATAATTTGTATTTGTCCAAATTGTTTGGAGAAGACTACAACAGATAACGAAATAATGATGAAAGAAGACTATCGGGAAATTTTTCTTACAAAAATCCAAACTAACCATTGTTTCTGACCATTCCATGATTAGTTACAGCCGGTTTTGATCTCTAATAAAGTTTATAGTTTCTATAGAAATAAAAAAATTGACGTTTTGAGCTGTCAAAATTTAGAAAAAAATTATGATTGTTTTACGCAGTCAGGTATTTTTATTTTATATTACTTTTACTTGTTATGTGTAAAAAGTATAGTATATGTAAGGTATTTGAACAATTAACTCATTCACATGTTATTTTCACTTATTACAATAGTTTCATTTAGTTTCCGTTTGTCTCTCACCGTTTTCAAAATAAAATTTGCGGTTGATGGTTGGAATAAGATAATAAGAGATTCATCACCCAGGTTAGAAAAAATACATGAGATAAATTCTGAACTTTAAGAAAAAGATCCTTAGCGTGTTTATAAAGAAAAACTAATTTTAACTACATTCACTGATGGTAGTTTTGATGAAACTTTTACAAATCTGGTTAATATATAGTATTAAGGATGTACGAGCACTAGATATAGCCCATTTATAAAAATCTTCAAAATCTTATATAGTACATTCATAAATGTCCACAATAATATCCACTTCAATTACATGTAAACAAAAAATCAAGCCTTAATCTTACATCCTTAACTGCACAATAGTTTTGCTCGAACAAGTTTAAACAATATTCGAGAAGAGTGAAAGATACAGATCTGCACGGGATGCAAACTCTTGACCATCTCACAACCGTTGCGACAGGTCTGGTGTTTCCAACACAACAGATGGTAAACTTAAACTAGATTTATACAATGTAATATGAACACTTAGCCACAAAAGTTGATGTCATTTTTTTAAATTTTATACTTGATTAGTGCCCTTATTCATTCGTTTTTCGAAAAAAATTTCAAATTAAAGTTGTTCATCATAAATATAGTAACAACTTTTATTTGAAATTTTTTTCTCGAAAATCGAATCAATAAGGCACAAATCAACTGTAAAATATTTAAAAAATGAGATCAACTTTAAGGGTCCGTAGTACCTACTTACTCTTGTTAGCTTCTATTCAGGTAAAATAAAGTTTCTCGTCTACAACAATATTCTCCAAAATGATGATCATTATTATTTTAAATTTATTCTAATTACTTTCCATATACAAAACTTTATTATTCTTTTAAAGTTTCTCTTTTGAAATTCATATTTCGAAGAAAGTTACTCGTTAAGATACATAGATGTATACTTTTTGCTTCCAGAAGTCACATTTATATACACAGTATACAGACAGACGGCGTATGGAAATGAGAGAGTATGAGGTAGACATTGTGGTAAAATCACTTGAACAACAGTCTTATAATATATTCTATGCTGGAAGATTTGTGTTGTTTATGGTTGGTTTTTTTTTTATATAACTTATATAAGATACTGTTGCTTGTTGTACAAAAAGTTAAGTTTTATAGTAAAATTTCATTCTATTATTTATTGACATCTTATTGTAATTAAATTAAACCACCATGTTTGAAATTAATATGGTATGGAAAATTACAATCTCATCAAAATGAAAAAAACATAACCTATATCCGACTTTTGTGTGGATAAGATCTATTTGTTTGACTATTGCATGGAGACTACACAAGGAGACCGAACTCAAACGGGAAAATTGACAAAATATGGCAACGTAATGGTAGAAGATATATTTATTTATGTGTCAATTGCGTTGCTAGTTGTTCATCCGTACCGAAGTGAATATAGTATAATAAATAGGAGTGAAGTATATATTTGTCATTTTGTTAGACTTATTATTAATAAATCATAGTTTAATTTAACATCTGATTCAATAATCTTTAAATTGATTTTAATAATTTTAATATAATTGACTTTTACTTAATTTATTTTCATTTTTACAATTCCAACTTTACAGGTAACTATTAAATTATTCGATGATTTCTAATTATATTGTTTTTTAATGTTATGTAATTATTTTGCGAATTTTTAACTATCACTTCAACTTCAACTAATTACTTTATTTCATTTATTAAAAAAAAGTATTTTATTGGAAAAATACTTTAGTTGCAAATAATTTTTATAATACTACATAAATGCGTTATGTTTTTCAATTCAAACTCGCGCCTTATACTCTCTCCGTTGTTTCCGGTGTAGAAGGAACACTACTGATATTTTTTGTCAATTATTTGTTTACATGGAGTTTGATCTCCTTGTGTAGTCTCCATGGACAATTGTATCGTAATATTTGTTCGAAGGTACATATGAAAAAGTTGGTATAAAAATTGGCACAATATGGCTGATAATTTGATTTTAAGGTTATTGAGAATTTAACAACCTTAATGAGGATTTATCAAAAGTATGCAAATGGTTGGTATGAATTTATCCTGTAACTTTCTCAGGGGCAAAGTATCTCATATTTTATTTGAGCTTGTACCATACCTTTTTTTGTTCTTGAGATACATAGGCCTAAAACTATCTCTAATCCTTCCTGTTATACATAGTACAGTAGGTGTCTATGCTTAAACTTGTACTGCTGACTGTCTACATCAATCGAAACGAAGATCTATACTGACGTGATTAGGTAAAAGGCAAGAAATTGTAAAAAGTGAAAACAGAGAAAACAGAAATCTGAGTTTTTGATATTTCTATACTAAATTCCATTATAATAATTGAACAACTAAAAGCTTTTGTATATTAAGTATAGCTTTAGCGTTCCAGTTTTATGCACATTTCGGCACTTATTAGTTTAACGGACTACAATTAAGCATTTTCTACTTTTTCTGGATTAAACATATCGGATTTTATAGGAAACATTATACAATATTGCACGTCAAGTTGTATTAAGTTTACGATAGAGCTTTAGATAATAATATATTAAAATTGCATGTCAAATTAAATATGAATATAATTTTTTTTGTTGTTGTTGCAAAATGGCACTTAATTATTATGGTAGCTACATAAATTTTATATAAAACATTTTTTTCCTGTTTTAATTTATGGCTCGTGTTTATTTTCTGTGTACTTTGCTGACCAGAATTTGTGCCAAGTAGTTCATCTGTGATCTACAAATACGATTAAAAATGTGCATATAGTTTTTTTGTATATAGTGAATATATATTTATATTTTTAATTGTGTATTTAGTATAATTCATGTTAATTTTTAGCGTTAAAAAAAACGCTAACTATGCTGATTAAATTAATTAATAATGAATTATAACGTTTAATAACATTATATTCTATTAAATAAACTGTATAACTAAAAGAATATTATTTTTGACAGTGTCTAATTTACTAACATAGTTGTTACTAGTTTGAATATAAAAAATTCGGTTTTTCCATAAGGATCTGTCCCATAAGGCTCTGTTTTCTCATAAGATTTTAAATTTTTGAGGAAACGTTAGTATGCGATTAACTGTTTATTAAAATGTATGTTATACTTTTTTTAAACACAATACATAATATTTATTAGCCCCTTTCTGATTTAAAAATTCAGATTAAAATTTATAAAAATATTTGCTACTTCTTTTTTTTGATGATAAATTTATGTACACTCCCGTTCAATAAAATTGAACAGACCTGAAATGTTAATTTTCTTACATTTCATAAACCCTCCTCATTTTTGTAACTCTCTGTATAATGATTCAATTATAAACAAAGATAAGTTGTATATATTTTAAGTGTGAAAAAAGAAATGTTAAGTAAAAAAACCATTTACTACAAGAATAATCAAAATTGTGAGAGACTGATTCGATTCAGATCTGTTCAATTTTATTGAACGGGAGTGTATCTACAAGTTTCTTATAACCTTAATTGTTATAAGGTGCGTTAGAAACGAGACTTTCTTTCCTAGGTTAAATCCCTATTTTTCATACCTCAGCCTACTGCTGAATTGGAAATTTAATTAAGATAGAAGTAGTATTGTTTATTATTATTTCCAAATAAAGGTTTATTTATTTATTTTACTATACTTTTGAATTTTTTTAAACAAAATAATTTGTTCGTTACGTAAATGAAACATAAGGCCCCCTTTATACTGACTGGTATTTTCTGATATTCTTCAAGAATTCATTAAAACTAAGCACTATAGAGAATGTTTATGTACGATAAACATAAATTATTCAAATACAATGTTGTTGTAGTAAGTTATTATTTATTCCCATGTTTCCATATGTTCCATACGTATATTTAATATGCTTTAAAACAAAAACGAAGTGTTAAAACCTAACCGATTTTAATTAAATACAAAGTTATTGATTATTCGTTCTCAATAGGTTAAGAATATATTCTAATACAATAAATGTATACTAGTCTGATGGGATTAATCCAAACAATGTCCTGGGACCTATTTATACACTGGAATTTGTTGTACACTTAACGTTGTTGTGTGAGTGAATCTTGTGCATTATTTATAAGCATGATTTTCTTTTTATATACATTAGTATTTCTTTATTAACTCGAGTAGTTTTCCATTTTCCAGTACCGCAGTGCGTAGTATTATAATGATTGAATGAATTTTTTATGTTAAAACATCGATAGTGAGATTATATAAGTATTATTTTATACAGAGGAGTAATTTCAGATTAGACTGTCACGCGTTTTTGACGTCAATACGTCTTTAAATTTGCTTCTATATTGGGTGGAAATTCAGAAAAATGATGATAAGAAAATCGGGGGATATAGTTTCGTGTTGCAGCTAAATATCTATCATCTACATCCAAAATTTAATGACACCCCTCGATATTTAAAGGATCAAAGACTTCGTTACGTTGAATGGGGACTGTTTAGTATAACATTTGACTCGGGTAAACTAGGACGTTCGTTTGAGTTGCAATCGTCAGCTCTCGTCAAGATCTATCGATTGCGTATATAAAACATTAGTGTGAAATAGTTATAGTAATGAATAATAATGAATAATAACATTACAAATAAAGTGAGCATCACTAAATTCCCATCAATCAAACATCATACCACAAGCAGTCAGATAGTAAATATTTTACTTATTCATTTAACATTGATTCCCTATTTGAAATGCTTTTGAAAACAGACTGTATATTTATATTGTATATATAAATCATATATTTTTTATTTTGCTTGCAGGTAAGACAGCATTTTGTTCAATAGTACGGATTATCTTAACATTTGTATGAAGTCTGTAAGTAAAGAATTTATTCAATTGCATGCATTTATTATTTCAAAAAATTTATATAACAAACATTGAATATCTGACGAAATTTTTAGAAACTAATTCCTTCACGGAAACTGTTGTTGCTTCCTTCATCTATTATGAATACAATTTCAAATTTTTCCGAAAAATTGGGCACGTATTTTATGATGTAGGTACTCGTATAATTGAAATAGAAACGTTCATGCCAAACTTCAAAAAACCCGAAAGCCTGACTCCATATTTTACCCCCTTAAGAGTTAACTTTTGAAAAACGGTGAAACACGTTTTTTTTTTAATTATTAATATCCAAAAAAACAATTTTCTTGTCTCTAGCTTTAAAAAAATGGGACCATATTTTTTTGTAAAAATTTGGAGAAAAGTGAGCTGTTAAAATTTATCTGTTTGACATAAATTCGCCATGTTATATTCTATATATATAATTCCTGTGTAAGATTGGGATTCCAATATATAATATTTCTCGCATATTTCACCACCTTAGGGCTCGAGTTTTATAGTGCACCTCTATGCTGTCTAAGGAACATATCTTTCATGTCTCTTACTTCATTAGCTTTGGCTTGACGATGATAAATCAGTCAGTCAGGAAATATGATTTTATATACATATATATAGATTATTCAATTTTCCTATTTTCTAAAAACTATAAATAAAATATAAAAAATTAATACGATTCTTAAGTAGTTGATTGTACAAGATGATCAACATTTTGCTAGTGTATCAAAGTCTCGTTCTCTAGTGTGAAGCTTTGGAATAAAATTATTTAAGCAAAATATAATACACTGCTAAAGGTTCAACAAAAGAAGTCAGATCATCTTCATAGTGGAATATTTACTGGACCCAAGGACCTTTTTTCAAGTCTCTTGCTGATTCGCACATAGCAATCCATTGATCTACTTAGCAATAGTAATTGATTTATAAGCGTAGATGGATAATGTGAAACAACTTACTAAATTTTGTTGATATAGGTTTTTTCGTTTTTGAATTAAAAACATCCAAATATCATGAATTTCAGCGTTCAGTGTTCTTAACTTAACGACTGCGCATGACGCATTATTAGTATGGGTGTCTTACGGTTATGTTACACTTACATAGGTGACATTTAAAATGACATTTAAGTGATTTATCGAAACATTAGTAATTTTTTGGCCTAAAAAACTTGATATGCAAATTATACACATCTTATCTGTTCTAAGACCCTTTGTTAACAGAAATATTGGCATAGATATTGTTGCGTAACGCGATAACGCCTTTTTATAATTGTTTAAATTTAATGGCATAATTATTATTGAATGTATTTTGCAATCAAAAGCATTTGCAATAACAAAATTTATTTAATACTAAAAACTCACGAGGCAATATTTGCAAAATCAGCATAAATACATTTGTTCAAGAAATTATTATAGCGCGTGTAATATAGTGTAATATAGCGCGTTCCAATTGGTTATGGTCAAGTATTTAAGACGTCGAATATTTGAAATTAAATAAGCCTACGAAGTTGAGCTTTAATCAACTGCTCTGGTGGCAGCGGACATTCATCACCTGCAACAACCAATTTTGCACAAAAAGACGCAACATAAAATTGGTGTCAAAGGTGGGAATGCAACAATATATGTAGATTCGGATAATTCTCTGTATTGTTGAGGATCAACGAGAGCCATAGAAGAACGAAAAACTATTCGTATTCCTAATGTAAATAGATTCAAATAGCATTTATTTAAACGATATTTTCGAAAGCCAATTTATAATGAAATAGAACAGGTGATTAATACTCGAATATTAATTAAAAAATCATATTCCCGGTTAAATGGTTTACTTAAAAAATGGTGATTCGATTATACGTCATTTTGAGTTTCAATTAACTGCCGAAAATAGTGAGAAAAGTGTCCACATTTCTTTTTAATTGGCAGTTCAATATATCCATGTCTAAATGGAAGAGGGCCATCTTGTATAGTTTTTTAAGCCAAAGTTTTTAACAATACACTAAAACTTCGCACAAACACATACATGCATTTTTACTATCATGAATACAACAATTTTTTATCATAATCTTTTAAAGTGACATTTCATGTTTATCGCCGTTATGTCGGCAGCTTTTAACATAAACTAAATCCTCTGATGTATTTATGTGTTTCTTGTATTATAAGTTCTATATAGTTTGTAGCTTGTAGCTTGTACTAAAATATGTATGTATTTTTTCACCATTCATATATCGTGTATTTTTTCGAAAAAATTGCATTACAAAACAATTTTAAAAGTTTCATGTTTCATGTTTTTTAAGTTTGTACGATGGTAATGAAAAAAACATAAAACTACAAGTGTAATTTTTCTTTTTTGACATTGTGACTAAGTGTATAAAATATATATATGATTTATCTTAAGGGAGTTCCAGCATGAAATCACTTTTCGACAGATTTTGATCATTTTTTTTCACTGGCTAAATACAATGTTTTGTAATAAATCCCGAAGTTTCTGAATTTTTGACCGTTTAGAACGCGAGATAATTAATTAATAACAAAGTAATCATTCTCGAAAGCATTTATATACACAAATTCAGAAACAAATCATTAATAATGGACCTATTGCAAATTCTGATTTAATAATATTAAATTTAATAATAATAATATCAAAATCCGCTGATTAACAAATTATAACGCAATTTTGGCCCAACATTGACTACTGTTAATCATCGATGCTAATTGGTCCATCACGCACTTAATCCTTTAACTAATGTAACCCAGTTAATACGTTAGTTAATCTCTTAATCCGCTCATTTAAACTTTTTTTTTAATCATTGTGAGACACGCACCAAATTAGCGACGAGTAACATATCTTTAATTCTATATCTTGGAGATAGTTACGATTAGCTAACTCGTACTGCTTATGGCTACTTTGTAGTCTAAATACGTATTAATAGAAAACAAATATTTGATCTAAGAATTGGGACATAATTTGAAATATAATGAATACGACAGGTTGTGACTGAATTATTACGGATTCGAAAGAAAGCTAACGAACATTTATATTCTGTATTGTAAGTCCATAAAATCCGTTGGTGTATATCTCGATACCGTTATTTTGTTGCATTGTGTATAATATATAAAACAAACAAAATTTTATATACATTTTACAATCAATCAAATAGTATATATAATAGTAAAAAAAAAATTTATTTATACAATTGCATATAAACAAACAATATTGAAGTTTATATATATTTATATACTTATATATTTGTGTGTGTCTATCTTGTCAGTCTATCTGTCTATCTGTCTATCTGTCTATCTGTCTATCTGTTTATCTGTCTATCTGTCTATCTGTCTATCTATTGAAGATAGTTTCAGAACAATCATATCATCATATTATATGTATTATATCTGTAGAAAAATATATACTTTTTATTTGACATATAAATAGAACTTGATAAATTGTCTACAACATTTCTTATATAAGTTTTGTCGAACTAAATATTATTATACTTAGAATTGTAATAATAATACTTAATAAAAACTAATCATTATATATATTATATTGATTGTATTATTATCCATGATACATACTTGTGGGAGTGTATTTATGAGTTTTAATAAATGATCAATTCGTGGAAAATTAAATGTAATATTACAACTAACTAGTCACCAATTTACAGGATACTAATCCGTGTATAAAAAGTATTACAGAACGGCTCTAGAAATTTATTTTTATTTCATAAAATAAAAAAATATAATGAATGTCCTTTTCAAGGAATTAATAATTAGAAAAATTTAAACAATATTGATCCTAAAATTGATAATTAAATAAAAAATGATTTATAAAAAAAAATATGCACTTTTTGCAACTCTGGTTTCAACCTACTTTCCTTAATTAATAAATAATCAATTAACGGTTAGTCTAATAAAAAAATATCTCAGGACTTTTCGTTCTAAAATCGTACCCTCTACCTACCCTCTTATGGAACTCGACTACTTTCGGGAAACCCTGTATGTATATATATATACACACATTGTAAAGATGCGTATAATTATTTATATGTAGGTTATTTATATGCTGAACGCATACAAATTGCACTCATACATATCCATGTACACAAATAATGATTCATTAATTGTATCCAACAGTGGATTATGCCCGGTAACATTTGCTATAATCGACCGAAGCTTATATTGCAACTACCACACTAACCACCATATAATCATACTACTTTCTAATAGTTCCTAATAATCGCATGCGCGTGAATGTATACGGATAAGCTTTGTAGAAAGTTATAAATTGGTGTACTGTGAAAACGCGTTTAGCTAGGACACTGATTCGAGTCTCACTGTGAAGAGTTTGTACAGCACTACTTGACGCCGTAATGAGATAGTAAAATTTGCTGGAATCTAAGTGAAAATCGGTATTAATTTGAAAATTACCAAAAACTCTTCGTCTCCTATGACTTTTCACCAAAAATAGGATTGAAATTCAGAGGAAAGCTCGCTCCAAATAAATGCGAGAGGTACGGTAATGTCAAAAAAGAAATAAAAAAATGCCGAAAAGCGATTGCGTAGCAGACCCTCCGGGTATACAGCGGCCAGCGACAGTTCAAGGGTCTACGCATCGTGTGCAGGACGTTTTCACAAAAAATCTACAACGGGGACCCAAACTGCGCCTCTCTTTTTTTGTTCTTGATGAATACGTTCGTCATAATTTTAATGATTCAATTGTATTCTAAAAAAAAAAAACCAGTTGATTCATATTCATATTTTTTAAACCCATAAATATTGATTTTTTCTATTTACCATAAATATTTTCTGCTTTTTGATAGATTACGGATTAATTCATTGTGGTGACATTTGAAGGATAGCAAATAAATTTTTTAAAATAAATTTGGTGAATCATTTACTGTTTAAGGCGCTTTTGTTTGATTTTTATTGTTTAAATTCATTTATTCATTTATGAGAATTTAAACGTTTGTTGCCTGAGTAATTAAAAGTTGAATATATTATTTTCGATAAATGTTTTCTATGTTAATGGAACATAAAATGCGTATTTATTATAATGAAAATGTGGATATTGATTGGTGAATATTGGTGAATATTGGCGAATATTTATCATACAGAAATTTACAGTTATCTACTTTAAATCACTTTATACACAACGCTATATTCTATTGGGCATTAGACAAAATTTAAAGTCAACCTATCACGTAGCCTAAACAGTATACAGGGTTTTCATTTTAAAGCACAACAACGTACTTGGATAGATTTTCAAGGGAGCGTTTTAGTTTTGTTAGACAATTTGTTTTTTTAATATGTACACATTTTATGTATCTTTGCTTGAACAGTACTATGAAAATATAAAAGTAGAAGGTTTTATTCTGTGTACCTACACTGATAGAAGAAATTTCTTTCCTCAACAAAAAATATTTTCTTCAAACTATTTGCTTCAATAAAGAAACTCTTGTTTTCATTCAAGACTACGCAGTCGAGCCAAAAACATATGTTCAGTTGAGCGAAGAAACTAAAATTTTTGAATGGTATTTAAAAGTAGTGAATTCGTTAGTCTTGGCCTAAGAGAGTTTTTCTTGGCCAAATACTCTTGTGATTATTTCGTCAAGAAAATGAAATTCTTGTAAAAAAAAGGTATTTTTCTTATTAAAAATAAAACTAATAACTCAAGATGAGAAAGTTTATGCAGCTTCTTTAACTGTAGTGTATATATTTAACTGGAGTATATCATTACTTCTATAAAAAGTTTCATTTATTTGGATTAAAGAAATGTTTATTTTGGTCCGAAATTTTAGCATCTTGGTCCAAAGAATTCATGATTTCAGTTTAAGAATTTCGAAATTCTTGAGTTAAGAGTCAGTTTATCTTTAGTTAAGATAATTTTCTCAAGTCAAAACTATAGATGTCAAGATACTTATTTTCTTCTACCAAATATATTTTATCTTCCCTATGTATGAGAATCAGAAATTCTTGGTTTAAAAAAATTTTTTTTTACGGCAAGGAATTACTTCTATCAGTGTATCTGTGTAAATACAATTTTACTATAAAAAAATTTTACTGAACAATGTTAACGTTTACACCAATATGATATCTGGTAACCACAATATACATTCAAACCCTGATAACATAATATGATCGTAATTATTGGAATTTATAATATTATTCCATTTTGTAACCGTCAATTATGTGTTTACAAAAGAGCTGGTGATTTTTATCGTTGTTAACTATAGGATATATTATGTAAATATTGAATCGATGACTATTGTTGATATCGTGATCAATATAGTAAATTGCAACGTGTAAATTATTATACAAAGTGATCGAAAATTCAATAAAACTTAAAGTAAACAAATATCTGTATTTTATTTGTACGAAAAATAATGTGTCTACTTATGTACGCACGTAAGAAGTTAAGTTTCTTTTTAAATAATTTATTAAAATAATATTAAATATCTACAGTTAAGACACAAAAGTTTAATAAAATGATATTGTTGTGAAAGCCTTCAATCGAATAAATATATATTGTATCTAAAACCAATGATTCTAAATTTTATCATGGTAGAACAGAACCAGCGTCACTTTTTCTATTAAAATTAGAGTTTGATAGTTTGGCATTAAATCCCATATTTACATTAGAATCAGACTTAGTGAAATTTATCTAGACCCAAGCCAGGTTTATCAATATCTAGAGCACGGTAGTGCGTAAGGCCGAATTTAATATACATTTAATATACAAAGTTTACGAGCTCATCAAAATGATATCATTGATAATGTGGTTCGAAATTCTAATATTATTCTTTTATCAGAAACATGGAGTTAAGGAAACATGGAGAATGATATAAAAATTCAAGAAATATCATTTGTGAAGTTTTCCTTATTTTGTATAAAATTACTGTATTAAGATTATCAATGAAAATTTTAACTATGCAATATCCGCCGAAACCAATGGCTGAAAGACAAACTTGGGACATCAGGAAAAGAGACATTATTCTTTCCTATATAGGGTGGCGCATAAGTAACGTTATGATTTAATTAGTGAATAAATTTTTGATATATATTTATTTTGTTATTAAAAATATATGTATATACTTTGATATTTTAATATTAAATGATATATATTTATTTTGAAAGTCAGCATTCGATTAATTAAGCGCATAACGTTACTAATGCGCCATCCTATATATGTATTCAAATGAAAACATGACAATCATAATCGATTTCGATAATAATAATAGAATACTTTGAATATTTAATAAATTTGAATAGACACTAATATAAAAATAAAAACCTACATTCAATCTATGATTTATATTGATTTGATATTGTATTGATTTGAAAACCCATATTTAATAAAATCAACATTATATATATATATATATATATATATATATATATATATATATATATATATATATATATATATATGTATATGTATTTATATATTTTATGATTATATTATTGTTATAATTTTCAATATATAAATTTAATTTAATTAAACATTATTTTATTTGTTTATCACCATGAGAATTAAACAATCAATATACAAATTATAACAACATTTTTAAATATATATATATATATATATATATATATATATATATATATATATTGAAAGTCACTGAAACTAGAAAATCTAAATAAAAGAAATATGATTGTTCACAATTTTGATTTCATATATTTAGAATTTCATGGATAATCTATGTACAGTTATTTAAGATCTGAGTACAGTTTTGTCCAAAACTGTGTTATACCTAAGTGTTAACAAATCATACTTAAAGGTGCTATTGTTTACGTTACGAATAATTCTTTATATTTCATATTAAATAAAACCGATTAATCAATTTTTCCAAAGGTTTAATCAGATTAAACCGTGTGAATATCATGGATCGGCACTTAAAAATGCACAACTCAGAGACACATCCACTCTACAGCTTATTATACCCGGTATCTATAATATATACGAGGTTATTTTAACTTTTGTTCCGACTTTTCTAACGTAGAAAAAAATTTTTGGAAAAGGTGTTCATAAAATGACAAAATTAGTTAATTTCCGCATGTCCGTCTGGAGTTTGTCTGTTCAAGTTCAAGTTTGTCAACGGAAAAAATCGGACGATGCTTTGAAACAGTAAGTGATAGAAAAAAAATTTAATGACAAAAAATGTTCCTTTTTTTAAAATAATCAACTTTTGTTTGAAACTTTTTTCATATGCTCAGAATATACCGGGTATTTAAGCAATTAATTATGGGATTGGTTTTATTTTTACTTGTTTTTAATTCAATTTACAATTAAAAAAACAATCAGCAGGGAATTTTACTATAGTAATGTATAGAGTTTCACTCTTTTTACAAACACAATAGATAGAAACCATAACGATTAAAAAGTAAACATATCACTAATGAATACACGATGCCAATTAAAAATATTTAATTAGTGTTTTAAAAGAAGAAAAAAAAATGTATCAGAAGTAACAATACAAACACGATATTAACAAACAAAAACAAAGTATTGAATTCCTTCTCCTCATGTATTAAAATAGGGAAATTAAATGGTTTTGTAAAATAAAATAAAATAAAATAAATCAACAAAGCCCATCCATATAAGCCATTATTGTGTATAATTTACAAAATCATTGTTTCATTGTAGTAAAATAAATATACAGAGGGTGTCAAAAAACCATAAATTCTTCATCACGATTGGGCTGTTGGCAGCAGTTGCGTCGCGAGCCTTACGGCTGGATAAAATTAAGGCATATCAACTTTTTTTAACATTAATAAAAATTTTATTAATTTTTCTTACAGCCTTTGGTAGTATTTTTAATTCTAATTTTAATAAATAGTTACGAATTGTGAAAATGGTTCAGGCGTCATTTTATGAACACCTGTACTAAAAATTTACTGCGATCAATTTTTTCAACCGTTACAAAGACGGGACTAAACCCTAGTATATATTATATATACCAGGTATATGAGAAAAATATATTTTACACTTGACGTCGAGCTATCACTTCAAAACTTTATAATCGATTTGTGCGTCATTTATGCGGTTTTCGAAAAAAATGTTTCGAATAAAAGTTGTTCATTTTAACTAGACTAACAACATTTAATCGAAATATTTTTCCTAAAAATGAATAAATAACATTTTACAAATCAATTGTAAAATTTTGAAATTTTTTAAGTGGAACTTTATTTCAAAAAGCCCAATGAGTTAATAGTAGGGTGTGAGCTTTTATCAAATAATTGAATTTCAAATAATATCAATAATATATTTTATTACTTTTATGGCCATTTTATGCAGAACTTTAGATTACCCACATAATAAATTTACAGTAGTTTAATTAAAAGAGCACTAATAGGCGTAGGTTACTAATAGGCGTAGAGCACTAATAGGTGTGGGCGTTTCTAATAGGCGTAGGTTTATGGTTTAACCGGTTGTATTCAATTTTTCTTATTTAACATTTCATATTTTTCACATCACATGCAAATACGTTCTATAACGAAATATAATGCGGCTCAAGTGGTGTATTCTATTACCCTCATTCTTTTCTGCGGTATAACACACAATTTCTTAAGTCATTCTGTATTTACATTTACACACAATAAATTGTTTACAAAATGCGTTTAAATTGTTTATTTTCTCAACGCCTTTCTTATAACACCACTTTAGCGGTTCGGTGAATCCACTGGTAGTCTACTTATACTACCAGGAGACTCTCTCTCATTGTCCTATATATTGTATTTTCTATGTATCTACCGATATGCGTGAGAAATGTTTCTTAAATGTTTTAAATGGTGTACCAACAACCATTTTATTTTGTACTTAGCCACAAAAGTTGATGTCTTTTTTTTTTGAAATTTTATAGCAGATTTGTGCCTTATTCATTCGGTTTTCGAAAAATAAGTTGTTACTGTATTTCTAATTAACAACTTTTATCCGAAGCAACTTTTTTACCGAAAACCGAATCAATATGGCACAAATCAATTATAAAATTTTAAATAATGACATTAACTTTTGTGGTCCATAATATAATTTGTAGAATATTAAATTCTTAAGTTTATATAAATGTTTTTGTAAATGGGGTTATAAAACGAGTTGCGGGAGAGGCGGGAGGGAGTGGATGTTAAGTATACATGATTATAAGATGTGACTGTTTGTATTTTTAGTACCTATATCACTTGTAGTTTTGGAGACAGTATACAAATTTAGAACGTGTAAACTGGAATAAAATGAAATATATTGTTCAAAAGTACTTGAAATTGGTACATTAATTTTGTTGAGATAAAGAAAATAATGCTTTTGAAGTTCTACTTCTTTTGGCACGTTATGAGAATTCGATCAGAATTTATTTTCAGCATGTAACAAATCACTGATATAACACTCGACTGTAGGAAGACTAATATATACATGCATGAGATGCTTAGCGAAACAGACAACAAGTAAGTCTGTCGCATAAGTGACCATATTCTTCAATGGACCATAATTTTATGTGTGCTTTCTTGATTGAAAACTTTTGTGGCTAAGTGTAAATATACTCGTATAAGTAAGAAGAAAAATTGGCATTTCTGGGAATAACATAAATTATATTAAAACTTTATGGGTAAGAATTGAGTTTATAAAATGTGTTTGCAGATATAGAAAAAAATGATTTATTATAATATATACTATACAGGATGTTCCATAAGTCACGGACACAACTCAAGGTATGGATAGAAAATTGAATTCTGAGACGAAAAGTTCTTTACCATTTTTTAATCAGACGTACAGGTAATTAGTTATTAATTAAAATAAGTAACCAATCAGAGGCGCCCAATGGCGTGTGTTAGTGAATGTTTGTAAGTATGTTAGTGGGGAATGCATGTATGTGTGTCTATCGTAACCCAGCGCGCACCTCTGATTGGTTACCTATTTTAATTATTAACTAATTACTTGTACGTCTGATTCGAAAATGGTTAAGGATTCAGAATTCAATTTTCTATCCGTACCTTTAGTTGTGTCCATGACTTACGGCACACCTGTATATTATTCTCGTTGAGTATACTGACTGTTTTTGGTTGGTATGTGTTCAATGTTTAGTGTTTTTGTTTTCTTAGCTGTTTTTTGATAATAAAAATTATTTGTTGATATTTTTATACTTTGAAAATAATATTCTTAGTGTAGAAATTTATAAATAAATAAATATTATTATTGTTTATTTTCTAAAATTATATTTGTAAAGTAAACATTATGGATTCAGGAAGTATTTTTTAAACTGGTTATATGATGTTATATATTTATATAATATATTATTACTTATGTTTTTTTTTGCAAATACATACAGAATACACATTTTTATGTAAACACAGATTTACGTATCTATATAGTATATAGATACATAAACCAGTCCTAGTGGCCGTGATGCCAAAGGCCCTCTACTTGGAACTGAGAGGTTACGGGTTCAATACCAAACGGTGAAATAATGTTAATTAAATAAAATTTTAAAAAGTGGGACGTATAATTAGTACGTATAAGTAGGACGAAAGTAATTCTTGTGAACGTCTATTGCAGTTTCCTTTTAAGGAACTTCAGATTTCAGCATACTTATATGATAGTTTAATCAAATTCCTAGTTTGTATACGATTTTTTGTCCTTTGTGGACGGGTTGAAAACAAGTCTAGACAGGCCTACTTTCCAGGCTAACCCAGGCTACCCTTCGCTAGTACGATATACTATGCACACACATATATATATATACATATTATATATATATATATATATATATATATATATATATATATATATATATATATATATATATATATATATAGTAAATACATAATACCTACCAAATTTTGTGTTTTTAATCACGAGTATAATATTTGAGCTGTACCTATTTGAGCTGTGTTATGTATTAGTAAAGTTGATAATCAATTAAACCATCCATATACCCACAGTATATAATTCACGTTCGTAAGTTGAATGTAATAAACCAGTGTTTCCCAACCACTGTGCCAAATTCTTAACTTGTGCCGCCAAAGTTTAGAAATGTATATAGTAAAGTATTAACCAACTTAAAAACGGAAAAAAAGATCCAGACAGTTAAATGTAGAAGATGATATGAGAGTAGCATTGTCATTTTTACGACCAAATATAAATGAAATTATCATAAAAACATCAAGCTTAAATTTCTCATTAAAAAGTATTCTTATTATTAAATTGTAATGAATCCCTTAATAGACGTACTGTTGTTTTTGTAGTACATATTATTTTATTTTACATTCAAAATTATTATCATAAGCTATTTTACACAGTGTTTTCTTTGTGTGTCGTCAAATTTTGAAATCGTTAAAAGTGTGCTGCAACAAAAAAAAAGGTTGAGAATCACTGTAACAAAACAAATAAATAGTAAATTAATTTAAATCCTATAATATATTAAATATTTACTTCGATTAACATTTATAAAAGTAAACAAAACAGCAGATAGATTGTAAAGCAATGCTTTTTATATTTTAATATTTAACAATTTTATAATAACTACAATGGAAGCTTTTGATAAATATTTGTTAGTTAAATTGAAAAACTAACTAATAATAATAGTGATTTATTATAGTCTTTTATAAATTAATAATTAAAACAATAGCACAAAAAAGTCATCGTATAATATTTCATAATTTATAAGCGTTGTTCTTTATGCAAAAAAAAAGTGTTTGCATGGAATCATTTTATCAAAAGGTACTGGGTACAGGATGATTTTATATCACTTTACGACGATGGGTTCAATTTTATGACACTTCTCCGTAATATTTTCGAATTGCAGATTCTTGTAGGGCTGATAGTCCAGATGAAGACCTGCTATTACCATCCACCGACCATTTTTCACCAACCACCGATTCACTAACCATTTTTTTTGCCACGCGTTCAAAGTTGGCGAAACGAAAAAAAATAGGTTTTTGAGCGATAGCGACAAAACTGTGAATTTGACAGAAAAAAAGTAAAGGAACCATTTTTGGGTATTAACAAGACAAACAATTTGGCGCGTCGGAAATCGGTAGTAGGTCTTCTATCAGCCCTACATGAATATGCAATCCGAAAATATTACGGAGAAGTGTCATGCAAATCTACCCTGTCCCTGGCCTATAATTGTCTCTTCGTTAAACGAGAACCTTGAATTAATATATTTCTTCTTTATTATTTTTCTGTGTTCAAAATTCAATTATTGTTTGTGGATAAATCTCTTGACAATAGCGAAGTGTATGCTGTTAAAAGAAACTTGTACCCTGCAAGAGGACCATCATGGATATTCATATAGTTAGGAAAAATTGTTTACTAACCTTCATTGAGATTACAGATCAACACATGATTTTCATGAATATGAAAAACAACTAATAATGAATAAATAAATAAATGAATGAAAAAAAAAACATCCGTATAATATTACACAAAGCTGCCATGATTCATCGCAGTTCATTACGCCTTATATATGTAAATAGTTAAAAAGTTTTGTATAAAAATATTTCAAACTCATACCTAGCTCTAGCTACTAGCTAGCTAGCGGCTCTAACTTACTATCTATTACATCCATCGTATTGTGTATTAAAAAGGAAACTTTTTTGTCGTCATCGTTGGTGTGTGGGCACGTCGTTGTCTTTAAAATAACAAAGACTTCTCCTATTACAACAAACTATAATGTAACTAACCTCATACTATCTATATATTTTCCGAGTATCCAAGGATTATATTCATTACTTACAAGTTATTTTACAGTTTATACCATGTATACATAGAGTTTCGTGTATATTCTTGGTGGATTACTGTCTTTCAATGGGTTTCGTATCTTATCAGTATGACAATAGGGAATATGCATAAAAATTTTTTTTCACATTTATTTTCAGTATATGAAAATACTGTTAATACTGTAATAATATTTAAAAACGAAATTAAAATCCGACAAATATCAAGGAAGCTTTTAAAAATTATTATCTGTCTGTTTCTGGCAAAAATACTAAAAACTGAGTTTTACGTGTATTTAAATGGTGAAAGTTTAATATGACGTCAGATAACATACAAGAGGGCTATCACACTCTTTGTCTAATCGGGAATTTCATTCATATCTCGCTAATTTTTAAAGTTATTTAAAAAGTAATTTTACCTTGATATTTGTGAAGTAAACATGCTTCAATTCAAGTGTAAAAAAATTTTCATGCATATTCCCTATTTGTAATTCGATTCACTAAAATGATCGACAGAGTCTTCCTTTGAAATTTTACATGGAAACCCATATATTTTATTGCATATTCGTATTCTACTGAAAAAAGTTCGTATCTTTTGTACAAAAACTTTTTCTTTTAGTACTTCGTTTTCTCGATGAGGGCGTTTTTTTCGACAAAAGATACGATTTTTTTTCCATAGAATACGAATATTCAATAAAACATATTGGTTTCCATTTAAAATTTAAAATTTAGACCCTGCTTCGCCCTTATGGGTCCATTGGACCCCAAATCCCCATTAGCGCATTCCCATTAGCGCATTCGCTTCCTCGGGAAAAATTACTAGGAGTTACTGTTTGAAAATTGTTCTTAGAACCACCTAAAACGGTTTATTATACCGTGTCCGAATCCATGTCCAAACTTTTTGGACATTTATAAATCTATTTGTATTTAGAAATACGTATTTCGACTACAATGTAGTCATCATCAGTATGAATTACCTAATCGTAACTATCTCTGGGATATGGATTCAAAGATATGCTGCTTGTTGCTAATTTGGTGCCAGTGTCACAATGATATAAAAAAATTATGTCCATTTATACGATTTGGCTGAGGGTATAATCTGACTTGAGGATTATTTAAGTTGCCTGACTACTGGATTAGGTGTGTGGAAAGCCCCACCTATTTATTGGCGGTATTCTTTGGTGACTATGCGGCGTTTGTTTTGTCACTAAAGTGAGTGTATCTACGTTAACCTTGACATTCAGGTATTGGATTTTTATTTTTGATGAGAACAAGGTTAGACGATTTAAGAGAACAAGATTAATATATATATATATATATATATATATATATATATATATATATATATATATATATATATATATATATATGTATATATATATTGAATCCACTTTCAATATTTCCACAACACTTAGTAAGATCATACATATAGTAGTGAGCAGTATCTTTAAACTTCAAGTAATACTTTCTTCGATATCATATATACAGTATCGAAAACTTTGTCATATATTGCATGTACCTGCCCCGTCTTATTCTATCTTTTTTGCAATTGTGCTAATAATAAAGTTGTTGCTGCTGTAAAGCAGGTAAAAGCTGTACAATGAACTCTAAATGGATATAATATTATTGTGAGTAATCCTATCTAAAAATGATATGGTTCGAAAATATGATGTTGTAATAATATCGTCAATTTGATCAATAACATTTATTCCACATATTATCTCATTCTGTGTAAAAGTTTAGGTTATTAAATTAAGTTTACGTCAGACATAGTATGAAAGAACTAGCGTATACTGTGTATAAAAACTAGCCATTGACCTTCTATTAATTAATATTGATATAATGAAAAATCCTCGGCTTGATATTCTCAGAGTCCAGAGTTCTATACCTGGTGGACGAGTTAATTTTTTCATATTAATATTAAATTAAAAATTCAGTAACATGTTTGTCTATATAGTTTACGATAGTTCTTTCATACTATGTCTTACGTAACCTTAATGGAACTTTGATATAAGTATTGGATTGTGATGCCTAAGTATACACAAATTATAATATGGGGAATAATATGCTAATGTTGACTTCAAATTAAAACGGTCCTTGATATGAAACAATGGGCTCATTCATCTTTGTCATCCGTGGTGTATGGTTGGCGCACTGTGAATGAAATCCAGGGGTCCAGGGTAAGACACCTTGTGGCTGGGTTAATTTTTTCATATTTATAAATGAATTAATAAAAATTTATAACAAACTTTAGTTAAAATTTTCCGAAATACAATCCATTTAAATTTGTCACTAATATTTCATTGGAGGTTTGAATCCCGACATCGGCAGTTTGTCAATTATAAGGAAAAAAAACGGGCGGTTAATTGACTAAACTGTCGGCGTATGGACAAGTACGAAGTAACCGGCTATGTTTGAGAAGGTTTTCTGCAGTTTACTTCACGAACTCCAGATAAATATCGGCATAGTTCCTATCATAGTCGGCTGCAGCCGCATATCCTACCAATTCCTAGTCTATACACAAAAATTCCTTCCACTCCACTCAAATCCTCACATCCTTAGGCATCACAATGGACCTTATGGTCGAAATGGAGCTCGCCCAGGGGCAGCCTCCACAATCTATCTAACATTACAAACACGCCGTCATAAATATTCGAAAACGGAATAGAAATTTTAATAACAAAAAAAAAGAAAACCCAAGAAAAAACAAAATATATTAATTAAAACGATCGTTCATTACAAATAAAAACGACAGTGATAAAACAACACAAAATGTTTCATTTAATAATTTAGAAAAATATTTTCATTCCACTAAACATTACGATAATTGTACAGAAAATTTTTGTTTTTTTTTTTATATAAATTTTGTGTTTTGTATGAAAGAAAAGTTTTTCAATTTATATTCAAGTAATTGTACATTTTTTTTATTTTGTTTTTATTTTATTTATTTTTTTATATTTAAAATTAATTCACTGAACAGAATCTATTTATTTCAGATTGTTAATCTGTTTAATTGCTTATGAGCCATACATCCTCTCCAGTCACTTTTGTGTTGTTGCTATGCGAATTTGTTTATGAATAAATTGTTTACAAAAAAGGTACACAGGTATATTTTCACCATGAACCATTTAAATTAAGGTCGTTTTATTTGTAAACTCATTTTTCTTAAGATTTGGATAAAATTGAAATATGACATTATAATTTTTGAGATTAGCTGTACTAAAAATAATATTCTATATTTTATTTGACCTTGAACGTATAAACGAGAAAACTGTAATAGTTAGTAGGGATAGCAAACTTGGCAAATATGGTTGTTTGTAGCTATATATAGAAAAACTCGCTCTGCTCGCAAGAGAGTCCCCCCTTTGACCTCCAAGGCGGCCTTATGCCTTGGCTCCGCATCACAGAAAATTACATGAATTGTAAAGAAAGTTTGTGGGGGTGTTTTTCCAATTTTTCGGGGAGTTGAAATGAAAAAATTTATTTTTTCCGATTTTCCCTGTTCGGTTTGAAGCAATTTCGCGTCAAATGCAAAAAACCGCATTTTTCTAGCATGTCTAGAAGTGCCATAGAACTTGTATACATGAGTGAGTGTGTCAGTCAGCTTCACTTAGGGCTATACATTAATTATAATAGATACAAAACAAATATTTTTTGTGTTTTCACAATACAAGCTGGCATACATTTCGGTCAGCATATATATAAAGATAGTACATCGTTGCTATATACAGTGATAAAGTGCAAAATTATTATTTAAGCACCCGTCATTTTATTAAACAGTATATACAATTTCTATAAATTATTCAAATCAGTTCAAATTAACAAATTGAGTTATATATTTCCCCAGCGGGGAGTGTTCCTTCGAGTTTCACTAAGTGCCATTATTTTCAACGGAATGGTGAGTTTATGTTCGGTCCAAGCCGTTTGTGTTGGAACTTTACGACTTCCAATTCACAATGTCCTTTATTTGTCCCATCACCGTGCATATTTTTAGTATGCACGATATTTTTTTTATAAAACCGGTAGACTTGTTCATACATTTCTTTTTGCAAAATAAATCTATACCAATATTATAAAGCTGAAGAATTTGTATGTTTGAACGCGTTTGTCTTAATGAACCAATGTTTCGCGTCAGTGGAACTTCTTGCAGAAACTCTGAAAATGGTCCCATAACGGACCGAAATTTAATATCTTCACGAGAACATGAATGACAATCATATATTGTTGTCATAATTTTTGTTTTGACTATCTGGAGTCAACTACCTTAAATGTGAAATAAAATAAATTTGATATTTAAAAATTATATTCATGTTCAAATTGTCTGTATTGTTGTCATGGAAATGAATGTATCACGAAAGCATGTGTACAAATCTATAGCGTTGTAACAAACAAGAAGAGAACCACTGCTCTAGAGTTTCTTATTCGTATCCATACTATGATAATTGTCGTACTATCGACCACAAAAGATTATGTCATTTTTTTTAAATTTTATAATTAATTCGTGCCTTTTTGATTTGGTTTTCGAAAAAAATGCTTCGGATAAAAGTTATTCATTAGAAATTTGCGGTAACAACTTTTATTCGAAATTTTTTTCCCGAAAATCAAATGAAAAAGGCACAAAACAAGTTTAAAATTTAAAAAAATGTCAACAAATATCAACTTTTGTGGCCAAGTGTACATACATATATATTTAGTTTCATTTATTTTGTTGAAAGATTAAATGGCGATTTAAGTAGACAGATAATTTATTCTGTTTTGTCGCACCAAGCGACCGCGCGCCGCATACATCAGATTAATATATTTCATTTTCTGTAAGTATTTTTAAATTATTGTTTTGAGTGTGAACTATTTGGCTGTAATTTATTTACAGTGGTAGATTTTTCATCGTGCTCCTTACAAATTTTATACAAATTTAAATTTCAATTTGTCAATATATCTGGTTTTTTTTTTTTAGTTCTGAAGTAATGGTTAGGGGAGTGTTTTTTTACAAGCTTTTATTTAACTTGCAATGTATGTATGTATGTATGTATGTTCGGGTCAAATCTTGCAAGCAATTGGAACCACTTCAAAAGAATTAGAATCCTACCTGTAAAACATAGCACGGATTGTGTCGGCTTTACATATACAATCCCGTTCAATAAAATTGAACCGACCTTAAGCGAATCCGTCATTCACACTTTTGAATGTTCTTGTAGTAAATGTTTTTGACAGATACAACATTTTATTTAATTTTTATACGTAAAAGGGAGATATAACACTTTACATGTATTTACATTACATATTCTTTCTCTTACTCTACCAATTGCTTAAAAAATATAAAACTTCCACATATTTTTTCACATTTAAAAAATATACTACTTATCTTTGTTTTTAAATAAATAATATACAGAGAGTGACAAAAGTGAGGAGTTTAATGAAATGTAAGAAGATTAACATTTCAATTTTATTGATCAGGAGTGTACATACATGTATGCAGTTTGTTTATACAGTAATGCTTAAAATTGGTCAGACGCACTACCCATGCTATGTGATAATAATTTTGATAAAAACTACTATTGTTTTACGCATTATACCGTCTGTTTAGTTTACATCTTCGTATAATAGCTCTCCCACGAGTATGAGAGAGTACATATGTATACATTAAGTAATGTGTATGAGAAGGAGGTCTTATAGGTTTGATAAACAAGCATATTTTTCAAAATAGTGCATAATATTCATAACGAGTATGAGAGAGTACATATGTATACATTAAGCAATGTGTATGAAAAGGGAGTCTTATAGGTTTGAGTGGTTGGTGACCACTCGAACAGTTATGAAAAATATGCTTGTTTATCAAACCTATAAGACCTCCTTCTCATACACATTGCTTAATGTATACATATGTACTCTCTCATAGTCGTGGGAGATCTACTATACGAAGATGTAAACTAAACATAGTGTATAAAAATTTAATAACGTATAAACAAAACAATATGATAATTCAGTAGTTTGTTTTTGTGAAATAATGGCATACAAATTATGAATTAAAAGGTAAACGACATTAATTGCACACACATAATAAATGCTAATAAATTTGGTACACAAAACATTAACGTTAATTTATCAGTTTACAGACCTATTAAAATTATTAAGTACTATTTTTTGTAGTGTGTTTGAATGAAATGACTGCATTATAAATCTGAATAATTGCAATATGAGCAAGTAAATGATACTCTTTACTTTACTTTGTTCATTTGCCTCAAATTAATATTTTCTATATAAAATTTTTTGTTTGTTATGTTTATTCTACTTCATCAGTTTTTGTAAATTTGGTGTGCAATTATTTTCTACTAGCTGTTTCCCGCGATTTCGTTCGCATTTATATGAAAGCTAAATATATGTAAAGAAACCTCTTATATTCACTTTTGTTAAATTTGTCTTTAAAGCCTACTACAGATTGACAGTTGACAAATTAATGAAAATAATTGAATTTACAATATTATCAATCTTAATACAATTTAATTAAAAGGATCTAAAGTAAAGGCTTTAAATGTTGTATCTTATATATATATATATATGTATATATATATATATAATGTGTATTTATATATATTTATTTATTTATATTTATATTTATTTTTCTATTTATTTACTTATATTTATTTAAAATACGACACGATTAACGGTTTTCAAGGTATTCGAAAATTCCACACTGTATGAATTGAGAAAGCAAAATTTTGAAATGTGTTGGTTCTACGTTAAAATGAACCTGATTTTCGTACTGTTTGGCTCAAAATTAGCCTAGAAAATGATTATTATTAAAATGGAGAAGAAAAATTTTCTTCATTTTTTTCACATTTTTTCCAAGGGGTACCCCTTAAAAAAATCGCTAAAATTGGATGAAAATTTCATATCCCCGATTTTGATAAAAACTTGGTTCAAAGCTAATTTGGACCTAGCGAAAACGATGGCGTTAGTTAAAATACAATACGATTAACGGTTTTCAAGGTATCAGACCCATAGTGCTAAAAGTCTAAAGTGTATGAATTCAGAAGGCAAAATTTTGAAATGTGTTGGTTGGACGTTAAAATGAACCTGATTTTCGTACTGTTTGGGTCAAAATTAGCCTAGAAAATGATTATTATTAAAATCGAGAACAAAAATTTTCGTCACATTTTTCCAAGGGCCCTTAAAAAAATCACTAAAATTGGAGGAAAATTTTATGTCCCCGATTTTGATAAAAACTTGGTTTTAAGCTAATTTGGACCTACCGAAAACTATGGCGGTGGTTAAAATATGATACGATTAACAGTTTACAAGGTATCAGACCCATAGTGCTAAAATTCCAAATTGTATGAATTGAGAAGGAATAATTTTTAAATGTGTTGGTCGGACGTTAAAATGAACCTCACGAATAAGGCACACAAATACTATACATTTTTAATAAGAAGGACATGACTTTTCAGCTTTCAGTACATCATTTTCAGCTTCATTATGAATAAATTGAAAAAAAAAAAAACATTCCATAAAAAAAAAGTTCCATTCTATACATATTCGAATAATTAAACAAAATAATATTCACTACATTGTTTTGTGTATATTTTTTTTTTAAATACATAAACCAACATTTTAATTAGCGTAGTGTCCTAAATATTTATTAATTAAAAAATATATTGTGCTAATAAAAAATATTTTCTATATTACCTATATATCATTGCATTTTTAATATGGCAACCAAATTCTAGGTTAAAACTTTTTTTTTCCAAAACATATGTAACAACTGAAAGAAAGTTCACCCCTAAAAAAGCAGGTATTTGTCTTGTTCGTCTTCTAATATCAAGAATCACTGAACGGGTTTTGTCAATGAATTGAATTTTTCTATATGTGTGATTTATCACAGTGGATCTGTCACAGTTTGTGTCAAGGAAATCGAAAAAAATAACAACCCGCTTGTATCTACGTTCCCAAATACCAATGGCATCTACCCCGAATAAAAATGGTTATGGAAATATGGAAAAGCAGTTCAAGGTTAATAAATTTATACTCAAAGTAAATCAGTATTTCATTAAGTTTTCGTGTTTTAACAAACTATTAACAAACATTTCTCATTTAAAATAAACATAGTAATAAAAAAAAGTATTTGTGATATGAAAACAAATTTTTGTTTATTGTTTCCACAATTTACGCAAGATAAATAAATCTACGACATCATTTAAATCGTCTTTAAATTAAACAAAAAAACGTTATCATTTCCGTTCAGGTTTTTCGACTAATTTTAATTTATAATTTCCTATGACAATATTAATGGTTATTTTAAATTACTTTCTTGTTTATTATTTTATTATCGTAATCACGCAACCAATTACAACCTGTACCTTTATAAACTGGCATAATATACGTAACGAGTTTTTATAGTTTTTATCTGATATAAATATATAGGGAAGATAAGGGAGGCAAAACGTTCGAGTATAGTTTATGCCACGTGACATAGGACTGAGCAAAATGGTTGGATTAAGGTTGTTTGATATATGCATATCTATTGTTTAACTGTGCGACTAAAACACCTGAACCAATCTCCAGAAATCAGGTATCGCCCTAATTGTGAGAATAATAATTTGATCGACAAAAACGAGTGACAATGACCATAATTTTGTTATTTTATTTACTCAGTATTAAATATACATCGTAACTTTTACAAATAACTTTTCTTTGATTTTTCGGGAAAATTTTGGGAGCTCATAAATACTGTTAGATAACTCATAATTCACTCAAAACTCATGACTCAATTTATTTTTACGTTTGGCCGATTTGGACATTTTTAACTAGCATAAATTTTACTTCAAATACGATATAAAAGGGTTTCCACCCAATATTTACTCATAAATCACTCAAAATTCCTGTCCTAGCTGATTTTACCTAAGAACTTTATTTTACATACGTTCGTGCTTAAACTTTTTCACTCAGCTTGTCAAAACGTTTATGTTTTATTTTTCGGGAAATGGGAAAAGTTTGGGAAAAGTGCTATTTGATTATACATTTAACACAAGCTAACTTTTATACAAGCTTTTATTAAACAAGTTTATAAGGTCAGGAGTTTAATATAAATTTTAACACAAAAAAATAATGAAAAATAATGTTGAACATTTTACAATGACAAAACTATGATTGTAGTATATGTACACTTCACAAATGTACAGTCAATGACAATATATGGCCATCAATATGGCTGCTTTTAAAATCAATAGGCGTGCTTTTAAATACAAACTTAAAATAGTAATGAGAATTACGAACGAACAGAAAAATTGGTTGCTCTCAGAGCCATAAAATTTATGTCATATTTTCAATAATCGACATTCAAATAGTATGTTTTATTCTAATATCCGTATATCTTTATGTATTCTCAAGGATGGGAACCAGACCAAAATTTTATGACTCTGAGAGCAATACAATTCTCATTTGGTTTTCTAATTTAAGTATGCATTTAAAATTACTCCTATTCTAGCAGCCATATTACCAGTCCAAGTGGCCGAGCGGTCTAAGGCGTTATGTCTTGTACTTGGAAACTGGGAGGTTATGGGTTGGAATCCCGACATCGGCAGTTATGTCAATTATTAAGAAAAAAAGAAAAAGGGGCGGTTAATTGAATAAACTGTCGGCGTATGGACAAGAACGAAGTTACCGGCTATGATTGAAATGGTTTTCTGCAGTTTCCTTCACAAACTCCAGATAAATATCGGCATAGTTCCTATCATAGTCGGCTGCAGCCGCATATCCTACCGTCCAGGGCAGCTTCTATAATCTATCTATCTCTCTCTATCTAGCAGCCATACTGATAGCCATCTATTGTAATTGACTGTACAGAAAATGTGGAAAAACCAACTCCCACTCGCCTACCAACTTTATAATAATAACATTTATATCTCATCCCTTGCAAACAAAACATATATTTTGATTTTATGATTGTTATTTAACTTAAATGTTTTGTATTATTTAATATTATGCAAATTTATATAATATAAAAAAAATGTTTAAATAACTAAAACAATTTCAACTATATGAATAGTTGTATATAGTTGTCCTTCGTATGAATAATATATATTTAGTTATGAAAATAATGGAATATGCTTGGTTGAATGTTGTTTACACTCAATTTATTTACATTCTTCGGGAAAAAAAACTTCTGCATATGACACAAACAAAAAGGGTTATTTACCTTATAATTTATAAGGACAAATACAACTTTTTTTTTATAAAATAAGTTTTCATTCTTCTGTTTGTGTTTTTTAGGCATGACATCATTGGGTTAAATGTATTCCACGATTGGCACGGAATCTAATATTATGTCATAATGGTAATGAAATTTTGTTTTCGACTGAGAAAAAAAAAGGTTTTGGTTTTACTTGCGATTTAAATGTAGGTTGTGAGTTTTGGTTGAGACTATTGAGAGAAGCAAGTGAAACGAAACGAGGCCAAAATTTTGAATCTTGATTTTCGATGAATATTCGAGAGAAACACGATAGTTCCCTCTTTCAAACTTAATCTGTAAAAATGTATAATATATACTTAACGTTAGTATTTGTTTTGACGTTATTAACGGTTGAAGTCTTACATTATTTCGTCACTCAAGAATGTTTGACCGATCGCCAGTGTAACGATATAATAGAAGTTTTCACGTCAAAAGAAGAGATATCAAGATTGTTTCCTGTCCTTTCATTTAATGCACATACTTTTCACAATGAAAATGCAGAATTTAAATAATCGAAATCAAAATACAAATGACATTGCAACTCTATCCGCTATAGGGTTTTAATACCTTCACTTTTTGCATATTTAATGTGTGTCACTTCAAATTTATATATATATATATATATATATATATATATATATATATATATATAGTTTTTAGGTATAAAATAGTAATTCTTTGATTTTTGTTGGAATTAATAAATATTGAGTATAAAGAGTTTTCTTGTGTAAGGAGGCGTGGCCTCATCAGTAGAGCGGGGCGCTGTACCTCTTAATGGCTCGCAGACGTTAATAGGCCCCATCTCTTAATACTATGCGCTCAGTGATTGGTTGAATTTATCAATGTTTAATTGATTATATCTTAACAAATAAGTGTCAAATCAAGAACCTTTATCAAACTTTTTTGTTTGTTTTGTGGCAGCTTTACACCGTGGTATAGTTTTCTTGAATGAATTTCAGAACAACCTGTATATATTAATATAAATCTTGTCAGTCTATTTAAAAAATAAAGTATAAATTTACTATGATATAATTTTAAAGCCTTGTTTCTTTTATACTTCATTATAAATGTATTTATTCTAAGTAACAGATTATTATTCTAAATTGTTGTACTTTATGTTTAATTTATAAATAGTTAAACTACACATTATTTAGTTAACTTAAATATGCAGCCCGTCAGTCAACGTGCGACGACTGGTGTCTGCAAATTACATGCGACTTCTGTACTGTTAAGGTAGTTCCAGCATTGATTTGTATAATCAGGACAAAAAACCGGTTTGCTTTTGTTTACATACATATATTTATATAAACATTAATGTAATTTTGAAAGAAAGAAAAATTTAACTTCTTATATTTCGAAAACAGAACGGTAAAATGCGACTTTAAAAAATATTTTATTTAAGAAATATTTATCTTTACTCTGTTTTTTTTTTAAATTCTGTCGAGTGTTTTTTTTGTTCAATACAACAGATAATAGTTGGGCGGGCATGAAGTTTTACTTGCTTCTAATGAGAGAGAATGATTACTTTGTTATTAATTATATCGCGTCCTAAACGGTCAAAAATTCTGATGAAACTTTGGGATTTATTTGAAAACATTATTGAAAGCCTGTGAAAAAACAGCAAAATCTGTGGACTACCTTAACATGTAATTTTTCTATCAAATGATATTTTGAGAAGAGGACAGAACAAAGTGTGTAACAGCTAATCAAAACACCTTTAGAATAATTTTAGATTGACTAACAATATTATTATTAGCAAACCTGTTGTATACAGAAATGCTGTTACAATAATTATTATTATAAACTTTACTCTATAGTTAGTCTCTCTCCATCTACTACGTCACTTTGCTTACTGTACAATTGGACACAAAAGTAGAGTTAATTTTTCAAAATTATATAGTTTATTAGTTTCGAAAAATAATTTAGAGTAATAATTGTTACCGTATTTTTAATGAACAATTGTTATTCGAATTATTTTACTGAAAACCATATTAATTAAGCTCATAGCAATTATAAAATGATCAAAAAAAGAAGGACGCTACTTTTGTGGCCATTTGTGTACTATAACCAAATACACATAATATTAACAACATCTGTGATATTTACATGTAATTTCAGGCAATTAAACAAAGTTACAAATGTAAATTAAATTATTATTGTCCCTTTGACAACAGACATATGTCATTGATTTCACATAATATGTCAATAATAAAATAAATGTTTATGCTTATAGAAAATACAACAATTAATTATATATATATATATATATATATATATATATATATATATATATACGTACATTTATATATATATATATATATATATACATATATACATATATACATATATACATATATACATATATACATATATACATATATACATATATACATATATACATATATACATATATACATATATACATATATACAACAATTAATTATATATATATATATATATATATATATATATATATATATATATATATATATATACATTATACATATATACATATACATTTATACATATATATATATATATATACGTACATTTATACATATATATATATATATATATACATATATACATATATACATATATACATATATACATATATACATATATACATATATACATATATACATATATATATATATATATATATATATATGTATATATATATATATATATATATATATATAAATATATATATATATATATATATATATATATTCATATTATCAAATATATATAAATATATGATGTTTTTAAATTCGCTTAAGGAAGTTGAGATTTATAGAGACGCTTAATTGATAATAAAGAGTCAAAAATTTTGGAAATTAAAAAATAATAAATAAATGTCGTTATATATTATTAAACATGCCAAATTTACAATTGGTACTACTGAGCGATAAGCTGAGAAGTGTGTATTAGTTTATTAATGTTTACATATTTTTCGCACATATTTGAATGCCATGAATGTTATGTGCAGTGTACATTTTAAAAACAATGTTGTATGTTTTTATTCTATTATAAATTGTACAGATTTGATCTGTCAGGATATTGACTCGATCATGTGGTACAGTGACTCTCAGACGGCTCCCCTTCCTGTTGTTTCGAGTTGGGAAAATAGTCTGGTGAAGCGATTGGGAAATTCAAGTATGTTTGAGGATAGCTTGTACGTGATACATTATTATTAACATAACAAATGGTAGATCTCTGAATTAATTGTTGATCGACATACGTGAATTAATTGTAGATCGACAGATCTATAGTAAGTTGAGAATTTTGAAATATTTTATTATTACTAAAATTTATAGTTTTCAGAATATTCTTTAGTTGAGTTACCCAGTTCAATTATTTTTGTATTGTCAGGATTTGAGGTAAGAACTATTATCCGTTTATAACAAATTTTTGGGTGTCGATAATAATGTTAAATACTGTGGATAACTAATTCAAGGCTAGTTCAAGAACTTGAATTGCTAGTCTACACGACCCTGTTTCAAGGCTAACAATATAATATAATATGATGATGTCATCTGATTACATAGAAGCGAGTCCACAACATACGAGTCCACTACAACGTCATAATCAATGCATCATGAGTAATCTTAATTACTTTTCACAAAAAATACCCCCATCGTTTCCTAAATATAATTGTTTTTTAATATTAATATAAACAAAATATCATTTAAACACTTTTCTTTATTTTGACTAAAATAATCTGCCGCTACGTAAAGCTAAGCAATTCGACACATTTTAACTATACAATTTATTGTTTCATTTAGATAACTCAACACGGAAAACGATCGTAAGGTAAAGAAAAATTGACCGTTTTTTTTTTCTTATTAATTGACAAACTGCCGACGTCGGGATTCGAACCCATAACCTCCCAGTTTCCAAATAGGCATACTGCGCAGACATAACGCCTTAGACCGCTCGGCCACTTGGACTGATCACTTAGTTGTTACATTCACTTGTTTAGAAATTAATTTTGTATTATTTTAAACAAAACCACTGTGTATTTTTCTGAACAACTGTCTGAAAATGCATCATGCAAATGAGTAACTTGAAATTCACTGTAAAAATTTTATTTCCATAGAATTCTTGATTTAGTCTACGGACCATTGTATTTGTATTTATTAAACTGACGTTTTTACCCACTTGCTTGATGAATCCCAATTCATAGAATACAATAAGACGTAATATGACGTTCGTTCATATATGTAATAATTTTCTTGTCAAATAAACCGTACGTGCGAGTTTTTTGCCCCCACCTTTATTAACATTCTATATATAAATAGTCCGTAAAAGACATTTTAATAATCAGACATATAAAATTGACAAAACGATCAACAATCACTTAAATTAGAAAACAGAAATATAAATATCTGAAATTTATGTTAATTAAAATTTAACTGAAATTTGATTATAATTTTAAAATTTTATTTGAAAACGAACACGATTATAAAAATGTAAGTGTTTTTCATTTAAGTTTTTTCACAATAAACTAACTGGACATTGTTTTACACTTTTAAACTTTTAACATTTAAATAATTTAATTTAACATTTTTCACTTAAATATTTTTTCGAAAAAGGAATTAAATTCAATTTTTCTCACCTAAAATGTTTTAATGAACATAGACAAGGTGAAAAACCTTGCATTTATAAAAGAAATTTCCCCATTCGATTTTTTTGCATATTCCTGTTTGGGGTATGGCTATGAATCTGGATCAAGATTAGGTTTCACAATGGATAATAGTTTGTCATGTTTTTGTATACTTGCCCTGTTCCCAGTTAGTTGCTAAAACGTATGAAAACATATGTAACACGTATACAAATGCGTGTATAATTTATGACTCGGAAACGGTCCATCTTACGAAACAATCACATGATACCATTTTTGTTTAAAATATCCCAAAATACGCCCTTTTACGAGTTGGTTGCTAAAACGTATGAAAAACGTATGTAAAACGTATACAAATACGTTTATCAATTATAACTCGAAAACGGTCAAGTTTTTCGGAAAAATGACCAGATACCATTTTTGTTTAAAATGTCCCAAAATATCAATAAAACTCTATTGGTGTAGAAAAATTAGGTCATTCGGGTTGGGGGAAAAAAATTATTTTAAAAAATTGATACCAGACTTTTGTGCGATTTTGATTCATATTTAAGTCCCAAACGCGAATACGCAAAAAAAAATCGAATAGGAAAACGTCTTCTATGAATGCCTGGTTTTCACCTTGTCTATATAATACAGGGTATTCCCCCGTAAGTAGTCGAGTTCCATATGAGGGTAGGTAGAGGGTACGATTTTGGAACGAAAAGTCCTGAGACATTGTTTTATTAGACGATTAATGATTAATTAATTAAGGAAACTCGGTAAAAACCAGAGTTGCAAAAAATGCATTTTGTTGTTAATTCATTTTTGATTTAATTATCAATTTTTGGAACAATATTGCATAAATTTTTCAAATTATAAATTCCTTCGAAAGTACATTAATTGTTTTATTTTTTGAAAAATGTAATAAATAAATTGTTTTAATAATAAATTTTTAAAAAAAAAAGCGCAAATTAAATTCGTTAAATTATAAAGTTTTCTGAAAAGTGCATTAATAACTAATTATTTTATTTATTTATTTTTGTAATATTGCAATAATTAAATTTTTGGAATTATCAATTTTTAGAAAATGACAAGACATGCACCCCCATAAAACAAAGATCCCACCCCTTAAATTTTACTTTCCTGGGTCTGTGGATACAAGTGACAGATAAAATTCATAGTAGCTTTGGGACATATAGATACTAGCTTTACATAAATACTAGCTATTCTGTGGTTTCAAGCTAGTTTCTTTAATTAAATAATAATTAACGGTGCGTCTAATAAAAAAATATCTCAGAATTTTTCGTTCCAAAATCGTACCCTCTAACTACCCTCTTATGGAAATCGATTACATACTGCATAACCTGTATTATATAGCATTTTTCACCTAAAGATTTGAATTAAACAAAACAAATTTTTAATAATCTTTTTTTTTTTACATTGTTAATTTTCAGGTACAAAATGAATCTATTATACATTTAAGTTATCCTCGTCATCCCAGAGGCCACAATCAAAAGTAAAATAGTCTACGATCAGCCAGATCTATGGAATAAATGAACAAAAACTAACATTTTTGTAATACTGTTCGTTTCAAAATTAAATTATAAAATGTGTATTCAATTTGATTGAAGTTTAATATTTTTATATTTTACTTTTATAATTTTTGTGATTGTTGATCGTTTTGTCAATTGTATGAATGAATATTAAAATATCTTTTACATAAAAGACATTTTAATATTCATTCATACAATTGACAAAACGATCAACAATCATTCAAAACTAATAGAGATATGAAAATGTTAAATGTGATAAAATTGATTATAGTTTTTAAATTAAATTTTGAAACAAGCAGTATTTCAAAAATGTCAATATTTGTTCATTTATTCAATAAATCCGGCTGATCGCAGACTGGTTTACTTTTTATTGTTGCCAATGAGATGACGAGGAGGAATAATAAATTTTGAACAGTATCGATTACAAAAATGTGAGTATATTTTTGTTCATTTATTCTGTTAATCCGGCTGAGATCGTTTAGACTGGTTTAGTTTTTATTGTTGCCACTTAGATTTTCGCGGATAAGTAATAAAATTTGAACAGTATCGATTACAAAAATGTAGGTTTTTCTTCATTTATTTTCATTTATATTTTTCTACTTTAAACTAACTGTCTTTTTTTTACAACAAATTTTTCGTAAACTTTTGTTATTTAAGGATGTACGAGCACTGAAGCTTCAAAAAGATTAAGGCTTGATTTTTTTCCCATGTAGTTGAAGTGCATATAAATCAATTATAAAAGTTTTTGGGCAGGTTACGGGGGTCTTGAATTAATTATTTAATGTCACGAGTTTTAATGGATTGTTCGGCATATTTTGATAATTTTCACTTAGAATAAAATAAGAAGAATAAAAAAAAACAACACAATAGAAAATAGAAATATGAATAAAGAGATTGATTCAATAAAATTCCCGTATGACGGGTCTAAAAAATATATTTAAGAAAAGAATTGAGATTTCGGGTAAATTTAATTTCTGTGGACGATAGATTAATTACCCGAAAAGTCAGGTTTTTTCTTAAATATCTTTCTTTTTAGGCCCGGTATGACGGGCTTCAATTAAATTTTAATTTTAACATACGACAAAAAATGATAAACTTTATTGTGGACTTTTATGAATGTACTATATAAGATTTTGACGAATTTTATAAATGGACTATATCTAGTGTTCGTACATCGTTAAATAATTTAATTTAACGTTTTTTACATAAATATTTTTAATAAAGAATTTGATTTTTCGTCTTTACTACCCTAAAATGTTTTATTAAAGAATATAACATAGCGTTTTAAACCTAAAGGTTTTAATTTAACTAAAAAACTTCATCTCATGGTGTGCAAGGTAAATCAGTCTACGATCAGCCATAGAATAAATTACGGATTAATTAATTGCAAACAATTTTTTTGGCATAGCAACCAGAAATAATTCTACTGTACAATCAACCACCGCGAAGATTTTCAAGAAGTGCAAAATGTGAAAAAAGGTGGTCCATTTCATGGTGAGCATTTTGTATGCTGAAATAATCAAGATGCGGCATCTGATGCAGACTTTTTACAAAATGGAAATCACCCGAGAATGTGAAAGTGCAAAAAGTGTGTTACTCCAATAGTGTGATTTCAAAAATATGTGATTGGGACAAAAATATGGCTGTATTTATTAAAAAAAATATGGTTGGTCGTTTGTGTGTTTTAAGTTTAGTGGCCGTTTGTCACTAGTAATATAATTTCTTGTAGAATTTAATTTATTTATTCAATTAATTACTTCATTTTAATAAAGTAATTTTGTGATTATAAATTTTAAATTTTATCTCATATGGTTTCATTTCCTATTACAACAATAAAATAATCGAACAAAAGATATGGGTGTGCCCATGTTTTTTGGTTTTTTGAATGGAAATAAATTTTTAACTGTTTATTCCTTAACGGTGATTGAAAAAACAGTCTCTTATAATTCCCTAAATAGGATATATTCGAAAAACCAGCACTGTAGCTTTTTTCGTTCAAAAATTATTTTGGGGTCAGATCGACTCGATCAATTTTTCGATAAGTAATAGTACTGTAAGCACGAAGGCAAAAAAACCCTTAAACTCGGCCTGTCACACTACCGTGCTTTAGATATTCTATTTTGCTTAGAGATTAACGATTTTAACATGTGATAATGTGCACCTTGAACCTATGACAGTAATATATACACACTTTTAAGATAGCTAATGAAGATTTATTTAAATGAGATCAATTTAGATCATTTCTTTCATTGTACATATTGTACATATGAGTAAAATTTAGTCTTATGTTTCGAAAAACCAAGTAATGTAACTAACTGAGTTAACTGTTTGAATATCCAGTATATATTGAGTTGTATATCAATGTTTGAATTGTTAACAATTAATTGAATTTTCCCACAATTAAAAAAAAATCTTTTATGGTTTTAAAGATAGGCATATTTTTCATTTTCCGAAGAACTTTTGAGCACAAATTATGAGAAAACTATTGAGTTTATGGAAAAATTTTTCAAACAATATTTTTTTATTTTAAAAGGAAGAAGATTTTTTGTCAATAAACTTTTGTTATATCTCTTACGGTTTCGACGATAGGTAGTTTTGGCTATTTCTCCCAAACATGGTTCGATTTTGCCCATTAACGAACTTGACTTGACTTTTTTGCTTTAGAACACACACAGAAACTTCAGCTCGTTATCTCTATTCGTTCTTGAGTTATCGTGTCCACGGAGAGATAGACGGACGAACATGCTAAAATGGCCGAATAAGGTCATTTTAAGAACACATATGCCAAATATTCATGCCTACTACCAATATTTTTAAGCGTTCCAAAGTCGTGATCAAACTTAATATACCTTGTGTATTTACATATACTGGGTATACAAAAATCGATACGTAGAGTCTGCGTGGATTTATATTTGAATATGAAATTATATTACATTAGTTGAGTGAGAGATTAAGGGACACATTTGCCCATGTTATTTTTTATGCGGATAAAACTATAAATTAACTTCCGGTGTAGTATACTTAAAGGAAGTTCAAACACCGGAAGTGAATGTCAAGTTTTATTCCCGTAAGAAATAACTATGAAAATCTGTTATGAATTTCTCCTGTCTATGTCCATAAAGGTCATGAAATCATAAAGGTCATTAAGTTGATAAGGTATTAAATTAATTGATACTTAATTACATCCGGTCAGTTAACTAGCACACGCCCGAAATGAACTGTTCGTTGTTTCTCCATAGGGAATAAAAATATAAATGTATTGCGAATCTCTCCTTACTATTGGTGTTTGTTCCTTAGGACTATGGGGCATCTGGTAGCAATAATTAGAAACAGAGAAGTCAGACGCAACTGTGATAGTTATAGGATGCGTTGCTAAGGTTACGTTAATAAAATAAACAAAGAAATATGATATTGTTACTCATCCGCTTTCTGAAAAATATGACTAATTGTTTAAATGTAGTAGTTTTGGAATCACATTATGAGTAACTTGACCAATATATATAATTATTAAATTGATAAGTATTATGTTGATTGTTTCACATCCGGATTGATAAATCAAGTGATGGTCTTTTTTCAATGTGGGAATTTTAAATAATATTATCTGCGATATACTTTTTATTATCTAAGAAAAACATCCGGCACGTGGTTTAAATACAATCTTATTTTGGTTTTCTTAAATTGATTAAGTTAATGAAGTCAATTTTATAATTTTACTCTATACAAAGCATTTAGTTATTAAAAATTGGTGGTTTCACTTTCTCAGATTTCGGGTAATTAGGCGGTAGGTTAATTACCCGAAATCTGAGAAAGTGAAACCACCACAGAAATAAAATTTACCCAAAATCTCAGTTTTTTTCTTAAATACATATTTTTGGGCCCGTCATACCAGAATTTTATTGGATCAACCTCTTTATTAATATTTTTATTTTCTATTATGTAGTTTTTTTTTTATTATAGTGTAAGGATGCGGGGTCACAGTAGTGGAGTAGGAAGCATTGTCTTTTAAAGCTAAGCGGAAACATTATCGTTTAACTAACGGATAATTGATTTTTATTTATTAAAAGATATTGCCAAAGATACTTGATGGATACTTTTAAGCAATTCTGACGGAGTTAATGAATAAACTATCAAAATTCAGCTACATCAAAGCATTTTAGGCTACATCGTCCAGAAAGGCAATACTGACTTACCAGTTAAATAAGTAAGTCTCTCTCCGTTAAAAAATATTACCATTCAAAACGTATTTACTTCCTTACACTATGCGCTTTGTGATTGGTTGATTTTTTTTTTTTTTCAGTACTACACCGTGGAGTAGTTTTCCTGAATGAATTTCAGAACACTCGGTATATGTAATGGATATTCTTCGAACGTTTTGTATTACAAAACATTTGTATTGATGATGATTTAAAATACAAATTCTATTACTTGATATGTAATAGAAATACGTCCGTCAATATTATTTAACATTGATAGATTTGGACAGTAACACTATCAACAATCATAGTCATTCACAGTAATAACCATCATGCAATTGTAGTTAATTTTATTGATAAATACGAGCATTGAATGAATACATTATAACGTATTATATATAGTATTTCGTTCTACGTGCTTTTATCATCACTAAGACCGATCATGAACTAATGATACTATAAAAACAATTCGAAAAACAAAAAACAAACATTTTTTTACCGATCGTTACCAAACTTTACAGGATCATCCGTTGGGCTAATCTGAAGATTCTCCGATTCATCAAAATCGGTCCAACCGTTTTGGAGTCCCTAGGGAACATTCATATAAACATCGATTTTTGTATATATAGATTCTATCAACTGTTATCTAAGTTTTGGAATTTGTGCCCAAAATGTCCAGACTATGTTCTGTACATAGAGGTAAAATTAGTAAACTCTCATCCGAAACAGTCCATATGTGATACAAATTGGATACTTTTAAGCAAACTAAAAATATAATCCACATGTATTTAATCAACAAATAAACTATATATATATATAGAACAAATAAATCGTACGAACCACGTTCATTATTATTAATACTAAACCAGTAACGAATGATTCTTGTCGGTTTTATAGTCTGTCGTCACGATAACACTGACCAAACGACCGATAAATGATTATCAGAGATATAACGATTTCAATCGATTCACTTACTACTATATATTTATATAAATGTGTATTATACTTCCGTTGTAAATTAAATGTCATTTTAAATTGCAATATATGCAGTTCCTGTGTATCATTTGTATACTCTCAAATGTGTATACATAGTATTTGTATGACATATAGAGTGGCCTTGCTACAAAATTAAAACGGATATAATCATTGATATCAAATTATCACAATGACAGATAATTTGCATTCACTTGTAAACTATTTTTTATTAAATATGAAATGAAATTGAAATGTCATATTTAATTTAGAATCTTTTATTTGCTTTAAAATAAAAATTCATTATGCAGGAGCTGCGTCAAATATTTAGGGAATTTTCTCATAATAAACACGTAGCTCATATTTTGAAAATACATCTTAATTAAATTGTATCTTATTAATGTTCATGGCGACTTTTTTGAAGACTTATATATATAGAGATATTTTACAATTTTAATATTTAATCATAATTTCAAGCTATTATTTAATAATAAATAATAGCTTGGGGCGCGTTAAGAATAGCCTGAGCGCTCCAAACTTTGATTGGTTAGTAACAAACTGATGACTTGAGGGAAATTTTTTTCTAGTAAAAAAACAAGTAAAACTAACAACTTACTGAGTTAATTGCTTGAATACTCGATATATACTGAATTTATGAAAACTAGTTTCAAACAAAAGTTGTTTATTTTTAAAAGAGGAATATTTTGTGTGTTTGAATTGTTGAATTTTTCTATCTCTTCTATTTTACCCAAACATGGTCCGATTTTGCACATTTGCAAATTTCAGCTAGCTATCTTCTCGTTTTTACAGACGGACGGGTAGATGAGTTAATAACATACTGATAACTTCGGGGACATCTTTCTGCTTTTTTGTAAAAACAACTAACTGAGTCAATTGCTTGAGTACCCGGTATATACTGAATTTATGAAAAAAAAATTCAAACAAAATTTGTTTATTTTTAAAAGAGGAATATTTTGTGTCTACCAATTTATGTTCTATCTCTTACAGTATAAAAGATAAACAGTTTTGCCCATTTTACCCAAACATGGTCCGATTTTGCCCTTTTGCAAATTTTAGCTCGCTATCTCCTCGTTTTTACAGACGGACGAGTGTACGGACGGACATGTACCAAAATTTTATATCTTCGATCGATATTTTCAACTGTTACAAACTCGGGACTAAACTTAATATATCCCGGTATATATTATACATCGGGTATAATAAAAAAATTAGTTGTATGTTAAATATGACTAAACAACGTATTTACTTGTTACTGGGACAGCCTGTATATTATTGGTTTTCGTGGGTTTTCACACCCCAACTGTTTCTACCATCAGATCATGTATAGTGTATACACATACATATGCATGCATCGTGCATATAACTGATTGATATTTACTTAAGAACGTTCCAGCATTGTCTGGACACACATACACATAAAAATAATTTTAAACTATTATATTTCGAAAACAAAACGGTAAAACGCGATTTTATTTTTTATATTTATTTAATAAATATTTATCTTTAGTGTCCTAGTTATTTTTAAATTCTATCAAGTATTTTTTTTTTAAACAACATATAATAGTTTGGCGGGAATGAAGTTTTACATGCTTCTAATGATAGAGAATGACGGAGAATGATTGATTACTTTGAAGGTTAATTATCTTGCGTTCTAAACGGTAAAAAATACTGAAACTTCGGAATTAATTAGAAAACCTTATTTTTAGCCTGTGAAAAGCAAAATGAACAAAATCTGTCGAAAAGAGATTTCATGCTGGAACTCTCTTAAATACGATGTCTCTGATTTATGTGATGCTGTGACAAAGTTTTCAGTTTATATTATGTTCGAATTTATGTTGTACGGCGGTTTGTTGTTTGTTTTAACATTATTTGATCAAAATTTATTAATGTTTTCGTTCAACATGAACTTCATTTACTTAAGATTACGTCCTGCCAGTGATCATAGGAATAATTAATTAAATAACATTTTGATTTTAAATGGAACTCAGCTAATAATATATTCTTGAATCTATATAAATATTTAAGATATTCACATAAATAATTATATGTTAATATCTTATCAGGATATGAAATACCCTGCACCACTGAGAAACTTTAACACGATAAATATAAATCAATCATTTTCTCATTTTTGTTATCAAACTTGGCCCTTACGTAGGTTTCTCTACTTTTGATGGCTAACATTTTTGTTTTTGCAGAGAAATCACTACTTTTTATAAGGTTGTGATATGTGAAATTTCCAGTTTTCGACCTTTTCTGGTTGGTTTCAGTCTAAGTACTATTATTCGACCAACTATCGATACTCTAAATAACACCAGGTATATTTACCGTCAAATAGTGGATCTCAAGCTACGTTTAAAAACTTGAGCTTCACAGCATTTTTGATTCCGGGGATACACAGATCTTAAAAATGTGTGTAATTGTTCCTGTAATCGGTAGTCGTCTATGTTTAATCTTGGCCTGACTGACTATTGTACTATGTGATAAATATTAACTGCGTAGAATAATTTAAAGGAGAGTACACTCAAGTTTAAAAATATTGCGACTTTATAAAAGCTCTTGAAAAATCTCTGTGTTAAGAGCGAAAAGAAATAGAACGTACTATATGATTAGAAAATTCACCATAAATAGCTGGTCGTACAGCTTTACTCGAAACTATCCATACAAATATCTTAGGTATATATTTGAAACATTTGATGCAAAGCAGTGTAATGTACACTCCCGTTCAAAAAACAAAGAACAGACTTGTATCGAATCAGTCTCTCACAATTTTGATTATTCTTGTAGTAGCAGATAAAACATTTAATTTAATTTTTATACGTAAGAGTAAGATATAACACTTAACATGTATTAACATTACATATATTTTTTAAATTCTCAATCTGTCACTGACACCGTATATACAAATAAAAAATATAAATTCAGTTTATACTTCCATTTCTTTTTGACACACTGAAAAAATATACTACTTATCTTTGTTTATAAATAAATAAAATTATACATTATACAGAGAGTTACAAAAGTGGGGAGTTTTATGAAATGTAAGATAAAATAACATTTCAGGTCTGTTCATATTTTTTTTTGAACGGGAGTGTATATCAACGGTGCCTACATTTAAAGTAAAACCATAATTTTTATATTGAGGAAATTAAATAGGAAATTATATCGTAATATATAAATTTTTCAGGATGCTTTATATATTAATTTCATTTTATGTTATAAGTCAAGGTATAAAATATTAACTAAATATTCAAGTTTTCAATTTATTTACTTGTGAAATTAAACTAAATAAATTACTATACTAAACCATACACCATAGAATGAAAGTTGTTCATGTGACAAATTGTGCCATAGATTTTTCATGAAAACGTCCTGCACATTTTCCGTAGACGTTAATTAGATAGATATATCTTGAGGTATAAAAAATTCACTACACTTTGACCTTATGGCACATTGTGCTCCACCTTCTACTTCAGCCTGACGAGATTTACTTCTCCCATATCTTGGAAATACCGTGGATACTGCTGATCGGGTTTTTCTGAAGGTTCATATACTCGGGGTGAGATGTACCGAATATCTTGTATCTGCTGTCACCGAGTGATTCGCAGTTAAAGATGATGTTGCTAGATGTTTTCTCATCCTCACCGCACATTCTGCACACAATGGATCCGGTATGGAGTCCCAGTGTATGACATCTTCAGCTTTCGTAGGCGTTTGTACTGTCGCTGGCGCTGTTTGTCCGATGGGCCAACTTTGTAATCGCTATACTATATCGCTCTTGAATTTGTTTTGCACTGATCTTTTTAGACTTGTTGGATACCATTTGACTCGAAATTTTCTTTGATAAGCGTTTTCTGTAATTCCAAGCGTATTTACGAGTCAAATGAGACTTTTAAATCTTCAACTTTTTTTTGTATATTTCAATTTATTAACGATTTTCACTTAAATTCCGGCGAATATTTTTAAAGTCTCACTATGCTAGAGCTTTTTAAGTTCTACACAATGGCATTCGAATCAATTTCTTAGCTAAACACGTTTCCACGCTACATTAGTTTATACCTTTACTCACGACTAATTCGTAACCATTCATGCACATGTGCCTACACTGGTACTATGGCGTCACAGATAAAACAAATATAGTGCGACAGATATATAAAGACATGATCTACCTTGTTTGTGAGATAACCATTGTAAACGTATTATTCGTTTCGAGTTTGTTAGCGATTGAAGTCTTAGATAGATAGATAGATTGTAGAGGCTACCCTGGACGGGCTATACTTCGACCATAAGGTCCATTGTCATGCCAAAGGATGTGAGGATGAGAGTGGAGTGGAAGGAATTTGGGAGTATAGACTAGGAATTTTTAGGATATGCGGCTGCAGCCGACTCTAATAGTAACTATGCCGATATTCATCTGGAGTTCGTGAAGGAAACTGTAGAAAACCTTCTCAAGCATAGCCGGTTACTTCGTTCTTGTCCATAACCTCCCAGTTACCAAGTATGCATACGGCGCAGGCATAACGCCTTAGACCGCTCGGCTACATGGACTGGTGATTGAAGTCTTGCCATTATTTCGTCACATACGGATAATGTTCGACTGACCACCAGAATATCAAGAATGTAGACCTTTTCACGTCAAAAATTCTATAAAATAGTATATTTATAATAGTTATGATAAAGAACCCTTTTGAAAACATTCATTCCAAACAATTGAATAGATGGTTAGATGATGTGTTGTGTTTAGGACCTTAAAAAGATGTTATTTTGATGATGGCAAACACATCTCTATTCAACTCATTCATTTTGTAATAATAAAGAAACAAAATGGTTATATTATTAATAATAACCAAGTTATTATTATGATTTTGTTATATATGTTTTTTGTATACGGAGTATATGTAGTTGTTTTTGTTGAGTATAGTAACTACCAATCCAAACAAACAAACAAACAAACAAACTCACACACAACAAACACAACATATAGTATAGCAGGGGTGGCCAATTTGTGTGTGTATAAGATCTACTTTTTATCTTAAAAATGTGTTGCGATCGACTTGGTACTATTTGTTCGAAGGTACACCTCAATTCAATATATTTGGACGAGCAAGTCATATTCCAAGCAACATTGTAGGGTGCATCTATCATTGTCTATGTACAGTATGCCATGATATAACGTTCTTTGTTACACTTGAACAGTATTCAGCTATACGTACGTCTCCCCACCAAAATCTGATCTAAGACAGTTATTAGCATAAGACGTTCTTTGTATTATAGTGTTGGATGCTTTGTAAGTATTTGGAGAACTTATCAGACTTGCCTCCGGTTTTAATGTGTAACAAAGCAAAACATATCATAGTACATTGCATATAGACAGCGCATATATATATATATATATATATATATATATATATATATATATATATATATATATATACATATATATACACTGTTTCTAGATTGGGTGTAGTTTAAAAACACACTGTATATTACTGAATGCCCAATGTTACATACAGTCACACTTAAAACGTTTCAACTGGCTCAGTTTTTTTGAACGGGAGTGTACATATTAAAAAATGTGTTATTAAAATGCACAGTATGGCTGATAATTTGAATTTAAGATTTCACTTACGCGATTTTTTTTTTGGATAAGAAAAATTTATCATGGAAGAAAGATATAAGATTTTTAGACTTGTTTTTTGCTAATCTATCAAGAGCTTGCAGAATCCACGTAAAAAACAACATAATTATTTAACGGATCAAAATTAATTGAAGTTAGCTTTAGATATATACAGGTTTAGAATTTATTTTATTACCTTAAAATTAACGGGAAGACTGAGTTTACATGTCTCTAACGATGGAATCATAAATAGATGCGGATATCCTGACAAAGATAATTGTAATGAGTCTTCTGTATGGGAATCAGTGAGGATAGAACGTTGCTTAGTTTTCGATAACTGTAAGTATAAAAATACCGATTCATCAGGGATGTAGATCCGAAACCAGCATAAATAAATTCGCTACATTTGAGTGATATAGGCATATTTTTCTCGGTTGACGTATTTCCAAAAATCTTCTTTAAATTTTCTAGCTTATAAGATTCTAAATCAGTTTGTAAAATTATAATTTCATATTTTAATGTCTTTTGCTCCATATGAAATGTGAAATTTTTTGGCTAATGCATTTCACACTTAGGATAGTCCAGCATAAAATCACTTTTCGACAGATTGTGCTCTTTTTTTCACAGTCTAAAAATAACGTTTTCTAATAATCATCCTCTCTCATTAGAAGCGTATAAAACTTTATGCCTGTCCAACTATTATGTGTTGTGTTGAAAAATGAACTCCACAAAATTAAATAAAAACTAGGACAGTGAAGGTAAATATATCTTAGATATTATTTCTTATTATTATTATTTTCTTTCAAAATTACATTAATTTGTATATAAATATATGCATGTGTATATATATGTGTATTTGTATTTGTTCTATAATAAAACCAAACCGGTTTTTTGTCCTGACTATACAAGACAATGCTGGACCTACCTTAAATTGTTTTTAAAACGGAAAAGATATGAATTACATAATTTCTTTATTTTTTTTAAATCTTGAAATCATACCTCAAATTCTACAATTACTTTATGGTCAAGACATTGCGAACGATCGACCAAAGTTTCGTTTCGCGATCGACATGATGGCCATCCCTGCAGTATTGTTGTATTTTTAATAAGAACTGACCGAAACATTTTATTATATAGAAATAGAAATTACAATAAACTTTAAATAAATATAACGCACCGTAAGTTACACAGAGAGTTCACAGAGGAGAAAGGATGGTTTATAGTGCAAACCCCGGTTAGTTCGTTTGATTATATTTACAACACATTATATTATAAAGAGTCGTAGGTAGGTAGCATTATGGTAGGTCTCTGGAACCATAGTTCGTTCTCTGTATTAAATAAATAAACGTTACTTGTTTGCTTCTAAATTATGTATGAATGATATATTTATGTATATAAATGGGGCATTGTTGTTTGTTTGTTCGTACGGGTTCATATTAATTATTACATTAATGTTTACAATTATGTTCATTTTTCCGTTTTGTATTTAGTATGTAATGTTTGCTTACGTCGTACATTTTCAATGTATAGAGAGCTCTGTGAGATTCAAAATTTTGATAGCAGCCCTGGGGAATCTTCCCAAAGCTTGTTTCTTTTTGCTTCCTCTGCCTTCCAGAGGTCTGTGTTGAGGTAGGCCTCACTTATTCCACAGGACGGTTCAGGTCTTATGAAAGGGTCTCACGACCCTTTTCTTGCCAGTTCATCAGCAGTCTCATTCCCCTTAATGCCTGCATGGCCTGGCACCCATTTCAGAGAAACGTCATTCTCCTTGCCTAGCCTGTTTAGCAGGTCTAGGCATTCCCACACCATCTTAGAGTTGATGCTCCATGCACTTAGTGCTTTGATGGCAGCTTGGCTGTCAGAGAGGATCACTATGTCCCGCTTACTGTAGTTCCTGCTCAGGTTGAACTCAGCACACCTGGATATTGCACGAACTTCCGCCTGGAAAACACTGGGAAACCTCCCCATGGGTTCAGAGTATCTGTTTCTAGGCCCAAATACACCCGCTCCCGTGCCTTCGTTGGTCTTTGACCCGTCAGTGTACCATTTTATGGTATGTGGCTTGAGGAAGTACATGTCCTCCCCATTCCACTCCTGCTTACTGCTCAGCTCCGTAGTGAAGTTCCTATCGAAGCTGAACTTCCTACTTGCTTTATCTCGGGGTAGGTCTAACAAAGAGGTTAGGGGCTTGTGTATAGACTAGGAACTGGTTGGATATGCGGCTGCAGCCGACTATGATAGGAACTATGCCGAAATTCATCTGGAGTTCGTGAAGGAAACCTTCTCAAGCATATCCGGTTACGTTGTTCTTGTCCATACACCGACAGTTTAGTCAATTAACCGCTTTTTTTCGTAATAATTGACAAACTGCCGATGTTGGGATTCGAACCCATAACCTCCCAGTTTCCAAGTAGGCATACTGCGCAGACATAACGTCTTAGACCGCTCGGCCACTTTGACTGGTTGTGTCAATTTAGCGAATTTCCTTAGAGTACAAACTAAACCTTAGAGTACAAAATTTCATATCTGATGATATTTTGGTATCTGCAAGGCCAATTATATTAATAAATGGCATAGGTCAAAGAGGAAAGGGGGCATAGAGTAGGAAGAAAACACAAAATATACTAGGAGCTGCGAATTTCCTTAGAATACAAAAATCACTCTCTAGTCACAATTTAAGTCTGATCAAAATGAAATGTCGTATCTGATATAATTTTAGTATTTTCAAGGCCAATTTTATTAATAAATGACATACGTCAAGAGGAAAGGGAAAGATAGAAGAAAACACAAAATATAAAATATCTCTTGTAATATTGGAACAATCGAAAAATGCATAAGAGGTAAAGTTGTAGAAAATCATGTTTGATATAATTCATTTCCTGATCATTTATTCTAAAACTGAAATGTGTACAAAGATATTTAGGATTTTAATCTTAATCCGTCTATATTTCTGTAAATATTAGAGTAATCGCAAAAATGATACGAAACTGAATTGTAGTATAACTAATTCTCTATAACTTTATATCTAGTGTCTTTTTTGATTTTGTTTCCAATATTCCAAGGAGACTACTTAATTGACTTGATTGCCACTGATGACTGAAAAATTAAACATCGATTGCTTTAAAAAAATCAATGAAAAAACACGATTATATATTAGTTATGTATTAAAAATCCAAAAAATGATTAAAGAACTAATTGTAATTGTAGGGTGCTTTACCTAAATATTTCTTTGAGAGAGAGAGAGAGCGGAGGGGGGAAGGGGAAGGGACGGAATGACTGAATTCAACATAAAGTATACTTTCTTACAATTAGCGATTTAATGATGTTTTGCATTTTAATGCGTTACTATTAAAATCATGTTTTTCTCACAAACTATGAATTTGTTATTTTCTATAAAAAGGTAGTGAGTTAGTGACCTCATATAAATAATTTTTACAGCTTGCTGAAGAAATTATATAGTAAAATATATATTTTATAATCTAGTAGTCATATAATTCACGGAATTATAGTAAAAAGGATTGTTATATTTTCTGAAATATAATTGCATATATAATAATAATAATATTTAATATTTTACTTTTAGAAAATAATCATAATAATAACGGTTCTGTTATAGTTATATATATGTTATATATATATATATATATATATATATATATATATATATATATATATATATATATATATATATATATATATATATATATATATATATATATATATAAATAACAACGGAATTGAAAAATTTTATCCAATCAGAAATACTAATGGTATAGTTTGTACTATGTATAGCAGTCGTCCATTTTACTCACAGGCGGTGGTGTGGTCTGGTAAGGGATTTGGTGGTAAAATTGTATTTATATGTACAGTCAAAATATATAGAGTGTTTCATTTCTACATATTATTATTTGTGTATACTTTCAGCGTCACAACATAATACTAATGTCAATTACCATTAAGGTTACGTAACACATAGGATGAAAAAACTAGCGTATTCAGCTACACTGCACAGCAAAATAGTGGCACACTTTTTTTTTGCATATCAACTACATTGAAATATATGTTATTATGTTAAATATTATTTATAATATGCTATATATTATTTTATTTTGAGCTTCTTAGATGGAAACAATTTTTTAACAATGGATATTACCTCCTCGTGCTCTAATGACTTCCTCAAGCTTTCTAGGAATGCTTTTAATTAAGTTCGCTACACCATGTTAGGGATTACCGCCATTTCTGGTCTAAAGCTATTATGAGCTATTGTGAACTACCATGAGGGTTTATTATTCTTTTTATACGTCGGACAAGTTCATTCCAGAGGCATTCTATTGAATTTCTATGTTAATTTACACCCTTCGGAATTTTTATTTTTATTTATACCCTTCGCAATCGCTTCTCCGCTGCTTCTGAGCCTGCCCAAAGGCTCCGTATGGATTCTTATGTTGCTACTAGTGCATAAACTATTTGAAAAAATATTTTTTGATATTAACTTACGACTAAGAATGTCAGGCGTAACCCAGGAGCCTGGCTGTGCCGTGTGTATATTATATTCTGGATCGGCAATTAAAGTACCATTTTCCATTAAACACCCTTTATAAATCTATACTACTGATTACATAAAAACCATAACTGTATATATACTACTATTAGTATATATTACTATACAGACCGTTTTCAAAAGCATTTCTAATAGGGAATCAATGTTAAATAAATAAATAAAATATTTACTATAAAACGATACATACACATACATACTGAAACTGAATGTCTGGACTGGAATATTGGTTGATCATATTATAGGACCATTCTTCATTGACGGATCTTTAGATTCTCAAAAATATTTGAGTTTGTTACGAAATAATATTTTGCCAACTGTTAGAGCTCTTCCTAATTTAGACCTGGATTCTGTATGGTTCCAACAAGATGGTTGCCCTGTACACAATGCCATGATAGTAAGGCTGTTCATGGAACATGGAATAAGCCTGAAAATTTGCAACAATTAAGGCAAAGAATTGTAGACAATTGTGCGAATATTTCTCCTCAAGTGCTAGAAAATACCCGGGTAGACTTCTACAATCGACTCGGATATTGTTTAGCAAATAATGGAGGAATATTCGAACCGTTGAGTATTATTGTTTTATGTATATACCGTTAATAGAATTCTATCATTTATTTTCATTCACATACAAATAATAAGAGATATTCAAAAAAGAATTTTCAATTACTAAAAGTAATGCTAAACATAAGAAGACAACAATGAACATATTTAACCCACTCTCATTACATGTTAATGCATTACTGAGTACAAAGCAGTCCAGCAATCATACACAACAGAGACACTAAAGAGTACCCCCACTATTTTTATTTCTTTATTAAGCATATTGTGTATAGTTATTTTAGTAAATAATATTTAACATTGATTCTCTATTAGTAAGGCTTTCCAACACATACGGTATACTACTATTAGTATATATTACTATATATACTACTATAGTATTTATTACTATATATACTAGTGTATATTTTTATGATTGGTAATAATGGTAAGTTATTTTTTAAGTCATTTACTAGGTTCGTATATTTTAAGTTTCGCGTGTTTCTGATATGTTTACTATGTGCGCGGTGCGCGGTTCGATATGGTGATGCCTGCCTTGTTGGTGAAGGTAGAGCGCCTTCACCAACAACAACCACTACATACCACGATAGAACGATGACTTAGAAAAACTTTTACATACATAATATTTTCTTGAATAATAACTTTTAAGATAGGAAATTATTGTTTTATTTTTATATGTAACAGACACAATTTATTGTTGTTTTGTAATGCAGGGGAAATAGAAAATTAAATAATTTTTATAGTTATATTTCTACTTCATTTAAATTGCTTTTACATTATATATATTTTTATAAATATATATATATATATATATATATATATATATGTATATATATGTATATATATATATATATATATATATATATATATATATATATATATATATATATATATGTATAAGGTGTCTCAGCCAAAAATACGAAGAAGAGTTCATACGAACTTTGAGGTTTCCAAGCGTCATTTTCGACATACTGGTTGTTAAATTAATATTAAAAACTCTTTATTTTCAAATATCACAAAAACTACTTGGCTGATTTCAATTACACTTTCCACGTTTTAGCAAATCTCCTGAAAGGAAATACAGCTTTTGGTCTCGTACCGACTTCATAATTTTGCAAAAGTTTTTGCTAATGTCCATCGATCCTATCTAGTAGATGTCGAAAATCACCATCTGTAAAATTTGTATATATATATCTATGGACATATATATATATATATATATATATATATATATATATATATATATATATATATATATATATATATATATATATATATATATATATATATAGATATTTACATATATTTATAGATATATACATTTCAAAACGGATATAACGACATTGAAGGGACCGCATAATTAGGACGCTATATCCGATAGGTAATATAAGCAATATACAGTCGAAACCAGATATAATGACATTGAAGGAACCACATAATTAGAACGCTATATCCGATAGTTGTTATAAGCAATATACAATAGAACCTGGATATAGCGGTATTGAAGGGATGACATAACTAAGGACGATATATCCGATAGGTGGAAATAGCACAAAATGCGCAAGTAAGAATGGGAAAATATGCTTAGCTAATAATTTAACAAAAAAAGATTCAATATAATGTTATAGCCGATGAATTTCGATAAAGGTTCGTTGTTTTAAGCGATATGTCGCTTTATCCGATGTTGTTATAGGCAGTATGTTAACATAGGTATTTGTAATAACCGATCCGTCGTTGTAAACGATGTCGGTATAGCTGATTTCGACTGTATATGTATATTATTACACTCAACGTTAAAATTGTATGTTACTTATAAACTTATTAAATATTTATATAAATAAATTATTATTAGTTATAAAGATAATATTATTTACATTTATATATACATATTATATATACACTTTAGTACTCAATAAATATACTGTATAATATATGTATATTACATATTAGGATTATTAATGTAATGGCCCTCAATTTAAGTTATTAATGTGAATAATAAATAATATTTTATCGATAAAATCATCTCTCATTTATAATATCTCTCCTGTTTTATATCATATATATATATATATATATATATATATATATATATATATATATATATATATATATATATATATATATATATAACCTTGACGTTACATATTTTATTTTTGATTCTCACTTTATATGTATACATTTCCTTAGTCAAATATGTAAAAATTTGTAAACGATTGAATTAATTAAAAAGTACACCAAAAGAAAATATAATTATGTGTCTACAGAAATACACTTACAAATTGTTTCAATTTCCCATATAATCGTTTTGGAAAAGACAGTCACAACTCAAAAAATGTCAAAATGTGTGTTTCGAGTATTTCAAATTTAATTACAATCTTTCTTATGAAAGTTTTACTATAAAAACATATTGATTATATAATATATATTCGAATTCGAAAATTTTCCCCTTTCTTTTGAAGAGAATCGTGAAACTATTATTAGGTTGTCAAGAACTTCACGAAATTCACAATATTAGTAAAATGAATTCTCAGAAATCAGCTGAATTTTTTTGGAGAATTTATCCGCATGGCGTTTTTGAGAAAATCGTTATGTAAGTTGGAGAAATTTAACATGCATCTTCATAAACATGGTGAAATAAAATGCACGATTCCGATGCCCGTTTGATCTATGTAAACCTTACCGCTTTGACAGGATAATTTGTAGATGTAATAGTTCTTTTTCTTATCCAGTTTACTTTTATTGTTTAATAGGAGATTGTTGAGTTTTAGTGCTGGTTTAAAAGTGGTGTTTATAATAATTATGTGATTTAAGAATATTACTTAACGAAATTCAATTTTATTGAAAATATGGTTTGATAAATTATTACAATTTAATTTTTACATTTCAAAGTGACATTTATGTCGCATCAATAGCAGAACAACAAATAAATATTACTATATGATACATTTGAAAAATATATTGATGTTACCATAAAGAATGGGTACTTGCAAACCTTGTAAATGCATTTTTATTTGAAGGATGGTTTTGTTCCACACACGAAACTATTCATACAATATATGTGTAGTTGACGTATGTTTATATGTCGTGTAATATATGAATCGTCGAACGAACAACAACACAAGACGTGTCATCAACCATCACATCATATGTATGAACTTATTCAACAAAATTTAATCAATTTAAAAAAAAATATTTGCAAAATTAATCGAACTTTATGATAGCAACTCCAATATACCAGCCAAATAGCTGAGCGGTCTAAGGCCTTATGTCTACTTGGGGACTGTGAGGTTATGGGTTCGATACCCGACATTGGCAGTTTGTCAATTTTGAAGAAAAAAAAGAGGGTGGCTAGTTGACTAAACTGTTGGCGTATACACAAGAATGAAGTAACCGGCTATGCTTGAGAAGGTTTTCTGCAGTTTCCTTCACGAACTCCAGATGAAAATTGGCAAAGTCGGCTGCAGACGCTCATTCTACCAATGCCTAGTCTACACACAAAAATTCCCTTCACTCCACTCACATCTTCATATTCTTTGGCATCACAATGGACCTTATGGTCGAAGAGCCCCCCTCCCAGGGCAGCCGCTTCAATCTGTCTCTATCTAACTCCAATATACTCCAACTTTATGAATGCGACAATATTCCTATCTATTTAACCTTGGTTGGAGGTAGATTTTAAGTTTGCACATATGGTAAAGTGTACGAAATCTTTTTCGTATATTTTCAACTCTGGCGATAACTAATGTGTGCTAATTGGGCCAGCTTATAATTTGCTTATTATAATTTCAATACCTTCCTTTGTCAATTGACTGATTTATGATTTTTGATTTAAAGTAAATTTATGATAAGCTAGATACTTGAAAGCTGAAACATAGCTCAGATCTGCTACAAAGAAAAGATCTGACATTGACCCTACAATATAAGCACGCGGCCCAGAGACCATAAAAAAATTTTCCACGCTGCTATTTTAAATTTCCCCACCCTATCAACTAGAGGCTTTTACTTCCTTCATACAGTAACTTTTTGCATGTTCAGACGAGATAAATCTGTACGTCAGTACGTGTATTGGCTTGTTATACGATTTTTTCGGACTGTTCACTCCCCATATATATATATATATATATATATATATATATATATATATATATATATATAAAATTTCAAATTCGCCCTGTAAGGTAGATGATTGTTATTTAAATAAATAATAAATATATATAAAAGATATAATTGATCATTATTAAAATTGATCTTTTTAATTTTTATTTATGAAATATTATTATTTTAATATGTAACCAAGGTTGTTAACCTTCAAAGCAACGGTGATAATAGAGGGAAGTTATAGTTGTTATGCAACAGATAAAAATGATGAACACAATTATAATAATAATTTAATGATGAAGCGACACCGCTACATACTTCCCCCATCAACTAATAAAGAAAAACGACTAGAAAAAGGTTGTAACATAAAACAACCTTGTTCACGCGAAAAAAACTTTAATAGTTGATGTACATCTTATATTTAAAAAGAAAATAAATTAAGAAAAGATTAACATTGAAAAAAGTATGCAGGTTTTAGTCTATCAATTGAAATAGAGGTAGGTTTGTTATTGATATCAATAACAAAAAATTTAGGAAATCTTTTAATAACAGAGAAAGGACCTCTATAATTACAAGATAGTGGAGGTTTGACATGATCTTCCCGTATAAAAACTTTTTTTGATGAATCTAAACCTTTTGGTAAAAATACATTTTTGATGGTGAACTGTCTGGTAAAGAAAAATTTTACGTTGATCATTCTATTTTTCAACTCTCGAGTAGATTGTTGAACAGAATGATGAACGACACCGCTACAGCCCCAATACCTAAATCAGTTTTTGTATTATAAATAAGTATTTCGACTATAAAGTAGTCATCATCAGTATAAATTAGCTAGTCATAATTTACTCTTTGACAATTCGAAAAAAATAGAAAACAGAGATCAATAGACAAAAATATAAATAAATAAAAAATTAAACTTAATAAATTACACATGACATTTCGTACCGTAGTACATTGTATCTGAAAAGTTGCGATTGTTTTTCTTCTAATTTTTATAAGAGATGCATCATTTTGTTTGCAGTGAAGTGTACCATATAATAATAATACTAACTCTGTATGTTACTCATATAGTAAGTATATAGAGGGATATCTTTAAGATTATTGACACTATATCACATCTGTGTGTACAAGAGAAATGCAATAGAACATTATACATCCATTAAGAAGATAAATTTTAACATCATGTGATATTTATTTCCACTTACAACAGAAGGTTACTGAAATATCGATAAATATTACATGGTACAATGTTTATTTTGGGGCTTGTAACATAACACACTCACTCTGATACGGTACGGTTGCACACAAGAGGGAGAGGATATGTGTGTGAGGTCTTATGTGTATGAGGTTGTTGGTGCTATATGTATTTGATACTACAAATATGTAACATAAATTCGATATAAATTTCCTATTACAAATTTTATGAATAATAATTTTGTTAACAATCGTTTCTGATCGATTAATATTTGTACGAATATATGAATATTGACCATAAACTAATTTTGGGTTTATTTTAATTTTTTACTTCCCAGTAAAGGAAGTTATAGTAATCGGTCCGAGAATCGAAATGAAAATTTTTCTATATCTCCACGTTTTGAGATTTTAAAAATGGTATCGACTTCGTTCAACGAACATTTATTCAATTATCTCTGAGTTTCACATTTCTGGAAACCTCGTAGCCTTCGGAGTTTCTGATTTTGTTGAAAATTATGTTTCCTAAGTCACTTTGAACCACAGAAAACGAAAATTCAGTTTGATTAAAAGCTTACTTTGCTGTTTGTACCATTTTGCTTGTATATGCCATTCTGGATGCGATAATTTGAATTCCAAATATTATGGATGAAAATGGTCTGAAAATATGATTTTCAATAAAATTAGAGATGAAAATTAGTTTTTCATTATTTTTGGGCCGAATGATCTATAAACATGATTTTTATAAAGATTCGAGAAAATAATCATTTTCGAATGTTTTGATTTTTTGTAGAAAAACAAATTTATTAACTATTATGTTTCAAAAGCATTTTGGTCCAAAGCAAACGAAATTTCATTATCTCTAATCGTTTTGTCATGTTTATGGACAGACGGATTTTATAAACACCAAATCCAAAATTTTTGTCTGCTCTTATTATATTTAACCATTACAAAGTCTGGATCATATATATATATATATATATATATATATATATATATATATATATATATATATGTATATATATATATATAATATTTATTTCTTTTTCCCAAAAAATTTATTAGAACGAAGCAATGAATTTTGACATTTACTTTTATTGACAATTTCATCTTTTTCTTTTCTTGGAAAGAAATACGATTTCCAATTGAAATGGCATAAAATTATATTCGATTACCTAAAAATGATGAAATTGATGTGTGGGTGTTCTGTGAATAAATTAGTTTCCGTAAAAAAAACTTTCATCGAATATATTGAATTAAATTTGATCGAAAACTTTTGTTATACTACCAGTCCATCATAAAAAAATGATTTAGTAGTGAGTTTCCAATTTACAGTATATGTTGTAAGGAATATTATTCCTCGGTATGTAGTAAGTACATTTGAACACAAAAGTTGATGCCATTTTTTATTACTATAAATTTTTTGTTACTATAAATAACAAGATAACAGGAATCGGAACAAATAACAACCAGTTAACTATTGTATGATTGCAACGTTTCGTATATTATTTATACTTCTTCAGGCAACTAAACAAGTTCACAGTATGTTTATCTTTATTCTTAATGTTTAGTTGCCTGAAGAAGTATAAATAATATACGAAACGTTGCAATCATATAATTGTTAACTGTTGGTTATTTGTCCAAATTCCTGTTATCCTGTTAATTGATTACTGGACGTTAATATCATCGTTGTTTCTATATTTTTAATGAAAACTTTTATCCATTTTTTCGAAAACAGAATCTACAAAGCACAAATCAATTATAAAATTTTAAAAACTGACATCAACTTTTGTGGTCTAGAGTACATACTTTATTGTATATAATATATTTACGAAGAAAATAATACATAATTTAATTTTACATACCAATATAATTTGATTAGAAACAAATTTTTATTATACAAAGTATATAATCTTCTATCGCAAGGATTCCGTACAGTTTGGATTTGTTCATAATATTTCGTACAGTACGATTAAGAACTCATATTATATCGAAACCACCGTCCGTGTTGTTGAGCTGTTAAAGGTAGTTGTGGGGAAAATGGAGGTTTCCCCACAACTAATTTGAAAAAAAAGTTAATAGGGCGATTTAGTTTTCTATACTTTTATATCCGTTAATAAACGCGTGTTTAATGATGTCCATGCATGAGGCTTGATAGTAGATTTTAAAATTTTTTAGTGAATTGAATAGCTGAATTACACAGTTATCCACCCTCAAAAATTTAAAACCTATTGACGATCATTTCAAAGAGTAATTATCGATTAAATTTAGTTTAATTATCGATGAAACTTTTAACACAGCGTTGGAGAACAGACTTTTTTTATACTTATAATTATAATAACTATATTATTAAAGTAGCCACCATAATAAATAATGCTTATGAATATTCTTTAAAATATGCAATTTATATAATTGGAATAAAAAAATCGCTGTTGACGAACGTTTGAATTAATTATTTAATAAAATTAAAACTGTTTTGTTAGGTTTTTTGTTTGCCACCATATTTTGAAAACTGTCGACAGCGCACAGTAAAAAAATATACACATACACACTGTAAACGTCATAACAAAACATAGGATATTATCAGATCTGTCAAATAAAGTCAAATCAATTTCTAATTTACATTTACTGATATTTTAAAATAAATACTTTAAAAATATTTAACAACAAATAAAAAAAGGTTACAAATCCTTGTAAGATTATTGATATACTTTACAACTTTAAAAAAATCCTAAATAAATTTTATTAAAGATAGTAATCATTTGACTTCGAGCATAGCACATGAACGTCCTTAAAGAAAAAAATTATGTCTTTTATGTATATCTACGCATAAACAAATTTAATTACATAAATATTACATAGCTCTCTCTATAATATATTATCATTGAACATTATTATTGCTATAGGTATAGCACTGATATACGTATAGCATTGATACTATAGTAGATAGTTTAATAACATAACAATAAGTTGATTAATGACTATTTAAATGTAAATTTATAATGAAAAATATTATTATAATATCGTGCTTGTATTGTTTAGAATAATTTAGGTTATATTATTATTAAGGTGGGACCACATTAAGCCTCCACATATGGTGCCAATGTTCGGGAATAAAATACGTCTGTTTAGTGATGTTGTATGACCCTCTATTGGTGAAGTAGCCCATGACGTCATATTGGAAAATGACAGCTTTAGTGAAGTTACATTTAAACAGTTTCATTAACAAAATAATAAATGTTTGTTTATTTTATTTACGTTACCCTAGTAACGCATATGTATGTAACTGTCACAGTTGAGCCGAAAACACAAAATTTGGTATATCTGTCTTAATGTTGGAAAAATCGAAAAATGTCTAAAAAGTAAAGTTATAGACAATTCATTTTACTATATTTTGTGTCTTACCATTTTTTATGTTACCCTAATATTGACCGGGATATTTACGAATACACATTGAAAGTTATAATCCCTAAATATTTCTGTACACATTAGAGTTTTAGAAAAAATGATGAAATGTACCAAACTTGATTTTCTACAACTTTACTTCTTATACATTTTTCGATTTGTCTAATATTAAGAGATATATTTAATATTTTGTGTTTTCGTCTTTCTCTACGTCCCCCTTGACCAATGGCCCACGTCTTAACAAACTTGGCTTTGCAAATACGAAAAGCATATCAGCAGATACGACAGTTCATCAGACTAAAATTGTGACCGCTAGAGAGTGATTTATGTATTCTAAGGAAATTCGCTTGAGTTACCGTAGCTCCTGCGTACGAATTTCGTTGTTTTATATAAAGACTAATCGAATTTGTATGGAAGAAGACATTATAATGAATATCAAAGATACCACTTGCTATAAACAATTTAAATCATTTTTTCTATGAAACATCATCCTTTCTATATAGAATATTATTATGTAGTATTTAAGCGACACAATTAACTATATCGTATTTTATTTCTATCAGACCGATCTTCTGTCATAACAAATCATAACAATCTCTTGACAATATTAACATGGTTATAAAGACCTCATAAACATGGAACACATTTACATGTGCTGTGATGGCCTGTGTGCTGCTATTTGTAATAGGAGACTCTACAGTCTACTTACATATACTCGTACATAATAATGTGCTTTTATATGTTTATAAATTATTATTTTAGATTTAATATGTTACATAATATTATAGTTATGTACATAATGTGTATATATGTACATACAATTATTATATAAATTAAATACATTTCATATTATGTATGTTGTTTTTATATTAACACATAAATGCAATTTTATTTATAATTTAACTAAATAAAAAATCTTTATAACACGTTTTTAACACGTATATGTTATGCATTTATTGAATAAATTAACTGATTTTTTTACAAAGGATCTTTCAAAAGGGACGCTCGAAATTTCTAAGGTTAAAACAGTCATGTTGTTAATCTGTCAAATTTGTTGTGAATTGTTCATAAGGTGTATGGTAAATCACCATGGAAGGTTAAAGTTTTGAACGTGTAAGTTGTAGGATTCCTTCGAAGTTTTAGAATTTTGATGGACTTTTATAGTTTCGGTGTCCTACTTTAACTTAAGGATGTTTCAACATACCACCACTTTTCGACAGATTTTGCTCATTTTTCACAGGCTAAAAATAATGTTTTCTAATAAATACCGAATTTTTGACCGATTAGAATGCAAGATAAGTAATATCAAAGTTATCATTCGCTCTCACTCTTTCTCATTAGAAACATGCAAAACTTCATGCTCGCCCAACTATTATCTGTTGTATTAGAAAAAATAATCGACAGAATTAAAAAAAAAAAAAACTAGGAGAGTAAAGCTAAATGTTTATTATATAAATTTAAAAAAAAAATCGTAGTACCGTTTTGTTTTTGAAATATAAAGGTTTAAGTTTATTTATTTTCTTCAAATCAACGTTATTTTGTGTATCTGAACAGTGTTTGTGTCTATGTGTTGTATATGTGTGTTTATGTATTTGTGCTATAATAAAATTAAACCAGTTTGTTGTGTTGATTGCATAACACTGTGCTGGAACGTCCTTAAAACTTTAAATAAGAAATACTTGAGATACTAATTTTATATAGTATGTGCGTATACGATAAAATACGAGCATATAACAATAGTTAAAAGTATATATATTTATATATATATACATATATATATATATATATATATATATAATATATATATATATATATATATATATATATATATATATATATATATATATATATATATATATATATATATATATATATATATATATATATATATATATATATATATATATATATATATATACTGTATAGTTAGGGGTATATTGATCACTTGAAGTAACATATCTTTTATGGAGACCTTTCATTTTTAATTCTGCTTAATAAAAGGATATACCATGACATAATAGTGTAAAGGTATACATACATATTTATTTATCTTATATGCGCCCTGAATACCTGATCGGTGATTTTCTATATACATACCTATATGAACCATTAATTTTCACATACCATTCGCTCGTAAAGGTAATCTATGGACAAAATTTAATTAAATTGTGTTAAATTCCTTAGATTTCCGGGAATATTATTCTGTTATTTACACACAATAATAGTTATGAATTATTATTATTATTATGATGATGATGATGATATATTAATTGGAAAAATTTCAATAAATATATTTAAACTATTTTCGGTCTATTTGGGATATTCAACATTCCAAGAAAATCATGTCGACAAACTTATACCAAAAACAGTAATGTTTTTAAAATTTGTTATTCATATGTAAATTACAAACTTACCTATTTATGTAATTTTCCAATAATGTAAAACGTCTTGAAAATATTGTTTTATTAACGGTTTATTAACGGTTAGAGATAAAAAAACCAAATTTGAAAGCCAAAAATGTCTCTTTTTTTTTAAAATAGACAACTTTTGTTTGAAACTCTTTTCATAAACTCAGTATATACTGGGTATTTAAGTAATTAACTCAACTAGGTGTTATTTTCAATTGTTATTTATGATTTCGACAAATACTTGCTGCACAATCAGCTTTATTAATAATTTTCATTTGATTCACACATTTCGGTGTGTTAAACCATTTTCAAACTCTGTTTAAAAATGAAATTTTAAAAATTTTTTACTATGTTGACTATACAGGTTCCAAATTGAATCCGCTAATACAAAATTTTGAATTTAAAAACATTCCAGACTTATTGTAACTTGTAAAAACAAATAATACAATTAATTTCTGAATTCGATTCGTTCAGTCCAACAGCAACAAATCAGAGAATATACATCAAAAATTGTTTTCTATGCTACTACGGAATTCGAATTCCATGCCTCTATAATGTACCAAAAATATTTTTTGCATTGTGTGTGGGGGGGGTTGATGTGTTATACGTGTAACAATAACAAAAACAATGAATGCATAAAAAAAAAAATTGTAAAAAAACCTATAAAAAATTGTAAACAGCCGCAGAGCTACACATATAGGAATATAAAAAAAAACAAAACGAACAAAACCAAATACAAAAGTCCACTGACAATTTCCACTTAAATTTATAATACCTATATTTTCAATTAAAAAGTTGTATAAGAACCGGAACTAAAATGGTTTAATCGAATTAAAATTTATAATATACCAACCGTATACTAGTTCTCTAGTGCCTAACGTTTGTATGTACATAGAGTTTGTATTATGTTGAAGGTAGAAAAATATCTTATTTTAACAAGCTATGAGTTTGGGTTTTGATTCTGTTGTATTTTATGACGAAGTGAATTTCCTTAAGAAAATGAGCTTAGTTTGTTTATCTAAATGTGATTCATTTCGTTTCTTTATTACAAATATTGAGTTTGTTGATAAAAAAATAATTACGCAAGAGCTGCGTTAACTTCCTTAGAATAAATAGAGAATACAGAATAAATTTCGATCATTCCGATTTGTTTAAAACTGTGACCGCTAGAGTGGGTCATTCAAGTAACCATAGCAACAATTTTAACATTTATTAATTTTAACATATAAATATTATAACATTGAAATCCGCAATTGATATAGAAATTTTATAGTTTGGAAAAAAATTGAAAAAAATGTCAGAGATATAAGATTGTAGTTAATTTTATCAACTAAAACTTTACTTATTCCACTGATTTGAAACCTCAGTTTTATTAATCCTTCCTACAGTGTTTCCAAAACCCTCTGTTTACCATTTGGCTACCTACCATCCGTTGTTGTATACATTCATATACACATACCAGGAGAACCTTGTGTAGAGCTATATTTGATTATTAAACAGTTGCAAATCAAAGAGGATTTCTAGTGAGATTTGAATATGTCTCATAAGTTATAACGTATGATACAATTATACTTCATATAACGGAGATTAACACTAATAAAATTGATATAGGGTGTACCTTTATTAAATTTTACCATACCATTTAAATCTAATACGTTATAATATGATTATATCAAAATATTATCTCAAAAACACATGCGAGCCATTTATAAATAATTGTTTCAATTTCCTGTTTTCATTTATACTTTTCATATATATGGTTTGTAAATATATTTCTATATAGGGATTTAAATTGTACACGATGAATTCACTTTAATTTCGGAGGGGGATAGCTAGAAATTATAATTATCATATCTATGAAATGGTGTGTGTTGTGAATCAAATACGTGTGATTGTTTATTTAAAAAAAGGTTTTAAGTCTGGGAGGACTTAGGAATGATGTGAAAACATATCCTGTTTTACAATAGCAATAACATTTAAAACACGAATGCCGATGATTGCCAACTGTTACTATGAAAACGTGACGATCTAATCTAAAATTTCAATTAACTCCTTGCATAGGATCATACTTGTATACTCTCGTTACAGATGTTTTCACATCAAAATATTTCATCTGATACGATAGTGCCATTCTCAAATCATATTTTTGAATGATTATAACTTTTATTTGAATAGTACTTTCAGACTTGGAACTTGCGTGAGTCAAGCATTTGAAATAGATTATTTGAACTCAACGAAGATCCTACATGGGATAGCACTAAACATTTGAGCCAGCTGAATACTGTGTGTTCAATATCGCATGTTCAAGCTGTTACAAGATTTATTAACATTATATTCCATTACGCAATTATTGTTAAAATGAAAAAATTTTCTTTGTTTATCAATCAAAATTAAGATATACAGATTGTTGTATTGAAAGTTATTAAGAATAATTTGTTTGGACCCAACCCAATATTTTTAAGTGTACAAAAGAAAGTTTTAAGTATAAAAGAAAAATATTTGAGAGATAATATTTTTCTCGTTGAAGAAAGGAGTTTTTTTTTTGCAAAAAGAAAATAATATCTAGTTTTGATTATTTTTTCTTCTCTAAGATAAAGTAGTAAAATTATTCACAAATTATATAATATGGTGGAGGTTCTTGGAAGCAAGATATCATAAGCGCAAGCGCCGGGAAAAATAAAAAAAGTTGTATAATTCAATAGACACTATCGACTATGAAAGTGGCTTTCAAACATTATCTGTACCAACTTAGAAAGAAAAAGAGACATTGCAATGTATGCCTGGCAAAGGAAAAAGAAAATCAACAGGTAACGTAAGGCTTAATAAAAGAGTGAGGCTAATTTAGCTAATTTATTATGGAACACTTAATATGAATACATTAAAATTCAGTACAGCAGCGATTCACAATTAAGTACCATAGTTGACAAATGCTTGCAAATGTTTTTGTGCCAGTAAAACGTTATCCAAATCGGTAAGATATCTGACCGTTACATATAGAATGATACATTTATTACATATTATATACGTGAATATGTGTAATGTTGTTCATAAAACGATTATATCCAAAAACTATGAGGTAATATTGATTGTAGTACGTCTGTATTATATGTTAGGATTATATTTTGGGTAGGTAAACGTTTACTTATACTTACATATATATATATATATATATATATATATATATATATATATATATATATATATATACTCCTGTTCGTAAAAATTGAACCAGTTGAAACAAGTGTTACTATCTGTAATATTATACATATAATTAGTAATATATAAGTTTAGAATGTAACTGGTTCAATTTGTATGAACGGAGGTCCACTTCTAATGTGTTTATTTAGCCAATAACAAAAAGCACTAAATTGCATCACGTTCACTATTTCACCTATGCCTTAATACACTCTAAATTTAAACAGTACCAGACACAATATATATGTGATGCAGATTACACAGTTATTAAGATTCGTGTTCAATGGTCTATATGTATACGACGAACCCCCGCTAAAACACCATGAAAACTATTTTAACTCTAAAATTTAGACACGGTTTATATTTGTACGGTGGCACATTTCAGGGTGCCAGTGAATACAGATAACGTTTTCTGATAGCTTGATATCTAATATAGTAAATAGTTTCTGTAAAAATACCTTCACTAACAAAATTTTGGAAATCAATTTTTTGTCTATATATTTAAAATAAAGAATAATTGACGTTTTGAATATCAGAATAGACTAAACAAGTATGAGATTTTCTTTCATATTTATTTCATATTTCTGATTAGACATTTCACATTTTATGTAACGGTAAACCATGTGACAGTCGGCAATCATCGTCATTTAATCATCGTCAATCATCGAGTTTTAAATGAGAATTAAAAATTGTTTATTCATATTCATTGCTGTGATATTTAGGAAATGTTTTCACATCATGTCTGAATCCCGGGCTCGTAACTTTTAAAGTTACAAACAAATATCACATCATGTAAATTAGATATAGTATCCACCTCTTCAGTAGTTTAACCTTAGTAAATTTACTATAAACCTCAAGTTGGTACTGCCAAACTAACTATACAGTCTGTTTTCAATAGTATTTCTAGTAGGGAATCAATGTTAAATACATAAATAAAATATTTACTATAAAACCATACATACAAATACATACTTATTTATGATACTTATACTACTTACTTGTGGTATGATGCTGGATTGATGTCATTCAACAGTGGGGATTTAGTGATGAACACTTAATTTATAATATTATTATTCATTACGTATGCACAAACGCACTACGAACTACAGAGTACCCTCACTATTTTTATTTCTTTATGAAGCATTGTGTTGTTACTATAGTAAATAATATTTCACATTGATTCTCTATTTGCAAAGCATTCCAAAACAGACGGTATACCAAATATCTTACAGTTGCTTTAGACATATATGATTATATGGTCATTTTCTCTTAATGTTGGTACTAATACATAATATAATATTATTATTGGCTATACATACATACAGTTTAAGTAATAGTATGGTTAAAATTATAACGATATTGTTGTGAAATATAGTACCTTCGTAGCCTTAAGGTAATACTTAGTGAATGTATAACATCTGTTCTTCCTTGAGCACGCCTTTATAATTTGGCATCTATTAACTTGTTATATATATGATTATTATCCTAAATAATCATAAATTTTATCTAATTTGTAATTTCGTAGTTGTTTTTTTTGTGTGTGTATATAATTTATATTATACAATACACTACCTACGATATTTGTAACGTTTTAATAAATTAATTCTAGGAAAATAAATTAAAAATTATATAATAAATTAAATTTATAAATAAAACAAGTAATGTAACAACTACCTGAGTTAATTGTTTAAATACCCAGTATATACTGAGTTGTATATCAATGTTCGAATTGTTAATACCTTTACTGGGCATATCAATAGTATATGAGATGATTATGTGCTTTGCTATTTGAGAACAAATTATGAGAAAATTATGGAGTTTATAAAAAAAATTTTCAAACAATAGTTCTATCTATCTCTTATGGTTTCAAAGATGTATATTATCCCCTCTGACGAAAGGAGACACGTTCTGATTTTGCCAATTAACGAACTTGACCTCACTGTTTTGCTATAGAACACATATACAAAATTTCAGCTCGTTATCTTTTTTCGTTCTTGAGTTATCGTATTCACAGACGGACGGACATGCCTAAATGGCCAAATTAGGCCATTTTATGAACACCCATTCCAAGTATTTATGTCAAAGATTAATATTTTCAAGCGTTACGAGGTCGGGACTAAACTTAATATACCTTGTATATTTATATATACTCGGTATGAAAATAACAAAGATTATTTAATTAATAAAATGTATTCTTCGAAAGTTTCTGTGTCGTATAATAACACTCATGGCATACATACAATAAACAAAGGAAAAATAAATGTGTTCGTTTATTAAATAAAATATATGGATTACAAATTCGTCACACATATACTACATAAACCGGTGAATATTTTCAATAGAAAGGAAACATAATAAATATTAAATCAAATTACCTGTCTTTTGTCTTCAAAAGAAGCGCTGTAGAACCTACAACAGATTCCGATACTCGACACACAAAAAAACAACAAAATATATTAGTAAAAGTTTACTAAATTAAAGTAAAGTTTGTCAATTGGACAAAAAATCTATGATATCCAAACCTGAATGATTTGATTTGACACACAAAAAATTCGCTAAAAAAGAATTTGAAAAGAAAACAATTCAATTTGTAATTTCTTTTCAATTATTTGATTTAATAATTTTTTTTAATTCTTGATTTAAATAAAAAATTTATTTCAAAGAAAAAAAATTAATCAAAACTTGATATTATTTTCTTTTGGAATTATATTTAAAAAAACTCCTTTCTTCCAAGAAAAAATAGTTTCTCTTAAATTGTTTTCTTTTTGATATAGAATTTTAACTTAGAAAAATGTGTTAGGTCCAAAAATTATTTACTAATAATTATTTACTATATTACTAATTTTCAACTAAACAACGTTAGTATATTCTCAATATACTATTAAAAACTTCCAAATTGTCTTTATAAATATGAATAAAGCTAAAAAGTATTTTTTGTGATAAATTGTACAACTTTTATTACAACCATAATCATGGCCAACTTCTAAATTTAGTGTTTCCTTCTCCATTTAAGACTTTCTAATTAGCCACTCCAGCAAGTCATGTCACGGGAAAAGAGGGCTTAAAAAGAGTAGGAATATTTTTAGTTAGTCATGAGTAAAATCTCCATTTATGTTTTTCAAGGTAAAAGTACCTTTTGACTTGATTCAAGTAGTATATATCGATAACTCAATAGTCCTGCTTAAATTTTGTAAGGAACCTCTTTTGTGCAAAACTAACTGAGGAAAAAATTTGATACTTCTTTTATCGTAAATGACCTATAGTCGAGAAAAACACAAAATATTTGAGGTGAAACGAGACGGAGAGTACATTCTCCTCCCGTTTTGTGGCAAAACTATAAACAGGCCTGACCACTCTTAAATAGACGCCTTTCTAATATTCTAGTACTATATAAAATACTTACTTAAAGTGTTACTAACATAATATTTATCTTCCCACAAACAATAAATAGAATTTAAAGGACATACTATATCTTTTATAATACATATAGTTTGTTACCTTCATGTTCGATGTTCGGCGGAATATTTAGAGGACGAAGGATTCGATGACAAAATTTATTTATAATCTTATCTCCAAGCAAAAAGTCATGGTGTAAATGAATGTCACAGTATATTTGCGAAACTTTTTAAGCTGGTAGCGCCGCGTGACCAATTAACAAACTAAATCTAGAGCCAATGTCTATAAATATAATATCGTGCCTTTGTGTTTTTTTTTAAATATTTTATTATTTTGTAGAGATTTGGGTAAACTTTTATATTTGATTCTTTCAATAATTTTGATATTTAGTTTTGTGGCCAAAAGTATTCAATTTCAACTGTGTACAAATTCAACATTTAAGGTTAGATTAGTAAATATTAATAATTTTGTAAATATTACTTTCATATGGGTTTCCAAATGGGTTTCTGAATTTTCAATTTTCACGATTTATGCCTTATCTCTTAGAGATTTACACCACACTTATTTTCAACTAATGTTTTTTCTTTACTTAGCTTTGAAAAATAATGAAAAGAAATTTATAGATTTGTTCTTTAAAAGGCACTGAACAACATCGAGACATTATTAAATTATAAAATTTGCTAAAAAAACGCTTACAGAGTTAAATTTACAGAAATGCCATGTAAATTTATTTCTTGTTTTTGGTTTTTTATTAGTTACATCATACGTCCGCCAGGCTTTTTCAACGGTTTTTCATCTATGAGTGTGAAACAACCACTATTTTTGAAAACACTATATTTACATAGATATCCATTAACTGTTCATCCAATGTTGTTTACTAGTATCCACTTCTTAGTCACAAATCCTCTTTATCAAATCCAATGTGCTCATCTACGAGTATATGACAACATAGAGAGAGGTCACTGGCCACTTCAATACTTAATGTATTATATACTCATAGTTATCATCATCATAGACTCTTTCATATGCTACGATCGTTACCAATGTGAATTAATAATACGGGGTGTCCCGTAAGTAGTCGAGTTCCATAAGAAGGTAGGTAGAGGGTACGATTTTGGAACGAAAAGTCCTGAGACATTTTTTTATTAGACGTTAATTAATTATTTATTAATTCAATAAATTAGTTGAAACCAGAGTTGCAAAAAGTGCATTTATTTGATAGCTACTATTAAAATTCATCGCTCAATTTGTCGTTCGTATCCACAGAATTTATTTATTACATTTTTCACAAAATAAAAAAATTTAATTAATGCACTTTTCAAGGAATTAATAATTTGAAAAATTTAAGCAATACATTTTTCCAAAAATTGATTATTAAATAAAAAATGAATTATCAAAAAAATGCACTTTTTGCAACTGTGGTTTCCACCTAGTTTCCTTAATTAATAAATAATTAATTAACGGTGCTCTAATAACAAACTCTCTGAAGACTTTTCGTTTCAAAATCGTACCCTCTACCTACCCTCTTATGGAACTCGACTACTTCTGGGACATCCTGTATATGTAAGTGTATAGGAGTATACTTATGAGAAAAAATTCAACTGAAACCTATTTATGGTTTAATGTAAAATAGAAAATGAACCTAGAGTATTACGTGTTATGAGAAAATACTGAGACTCATCTATGGTCTAATCGAAAATTGAAAATGAATCGGGATAATCGGTTACGAGGAAAATAGATTCGGTACAAATCTGCTGTAAAATTTGTATAACAGAATGTCACTTTTTCTGCCCATTTACAAGTCGGGATACAATATTCAAGCATTTCTATAATTTGTAATTTACCTTTTCTTAAACAGTGCATATGTTGTGTCAAATCCGTTCATAGCGTGACTACCAGAAGCATTTTTTTTTAAATCACATTATCCGTACGATAGTTCAAAAACGGTTAGTAATTTATAAATTTTATAATAACATGATTTGATAAACGAGATATTTGCAAAAACCCGATTTCGCGACTTTTCCCCTTGAATATCTTAAGACGCGGTTGCATCATTATAAGATTATTATGACCTAGTGCTTAGAATTAATGTCAAAAGAAAGGTCTATGCAAACGTTCAGCTTCAATTTTATCTTCAATCTTATCGTTCAGCTTATTATCTCAATCCGTGGTACAGCCGATTTTATCTCTTGCTTTCTTGGATTGTAAATAAAATTTATGAATTTAATACGCCGGATTCTGTAAAACATGATACTGTTTAAATATCTCTTCTTAAACATTTGTGTGGACTACTTGTAGTGCATTAATATTTTGTTACATAATTTAAAGATATTAATTTATGGACATTATGGAATATGTTAAATTTTACATTTACATATTACTTAACTTTAATGTAGAATTTTATATAATATAGGTAAATGTATTTATATAATAGGTTTCATATACCAACACCATATATATATATATATCCGAACTTTAATATTTAAATTGAACTTTGCAAAGATAAAAATATCATATACGGTGTATTTCGAAAATCTGAAAACATGAGAACATTATAGTTAACTGAAAATTAAATTGATAATAATTGATTATATTGAAAATAAAAATTGAATTAACTACTAGTACTATGGACCACAAAAGTGTTTTATGGTCATTCGTTTATCATATCATTCAAAATTTGGCATAGGTTCATTTAGTAAATACATGATTAAGATTTTGAATATCTTTAATATCTTGAATATATCTTTAATCTCAAATTATCCATACTATCGATGTTCTTCCTATAACTTGAATAGCTATACATAATTTTCTTATTCTTCCACAATTTAACTAAAATACTCTTTGAATTAGATTCAAATTGGATGACGGAACAATTTTGACTATTTATCTTCTATATTCCCGAAAACAGGCGGACAGATAATTTTATATAAAAGCTTGTAAAAACTATTATTTATCAACAGCAAACTCTTATAAATCACCCCTAGTTCACCCTTAATCAATTTACATTTGCATTTTACAATACGAATTCTACATTTTATATATATATATATATACATATATATATATATATATACATATATATATATATATATATATATATATATATATATATATATATATATATATATATACATATATATATATATATACATATATATATATATATACATATATATATATATATATATATATATATATATATATATATATATATATATATTTATATATATATATATATATACGGGGTGAGCCAAAAGTCATGGAGTTTTTTGAAAGGGTGGATAGGAGTTTTTTGAAATCCTGGATGAATTTCTAAGATGAAAAGTCCTTGGACATTTTTGCACCTGACCCACGGTTAATTAGATATTAATTAAGTAACTAATAAGAGAAACGCGTTAACGGAAAACGAAATGGTGGGGTTTTAACGCAGCGTCAACAGAGATACGTGGGGGGAGCGATCTCTCCCCATCACTAAAGTAGAGTGAGTCAACCTTGTCGATCATCCCGACCATTTCCCACCGTCAGTCCCACCATTTCTTATTCCATTAACTCGCTTCTCTAATTGGTTACTTTATTTAATTAATATCTAATTAACGGTGAGCTTGGCGCAAAAATATCCAAGGACTTTTCATCTTAGATTATCATCCCCTATCTACCCTTTCAATAAACTCCATGACTTTTGACTCACCCTATATATATATATATATATATATATATATATATATATATATATATATATATATATATATATATATATATATATAATAGATAGAAAGATTAAAATCTCTGTTTAATCTCGAACTAATACTGTTTGTATCATTTTGTTTAATGTTAAGCATTACATCCTACAAGTAGAGAGAGGATTCATTATTAACACATCATTTGATTCAATGTTGTCCGTTCGTTGGTGGACTCAATTCGAAATACATAATATATCCTCTATTTGTGTTCAAAACAATAATATATAACACTAATGAATTACGATCAGGTTATATTATTATATTATATTCAACACTGTTAAAATTTGTACCAAAAGTTATTAAATTAACCACATTGACTTACAAAACCAAAAATTATGTCCGTATAAGATATTTGTTTGGAGTATTCTTGCGGCGTTGGTTGGGTTATGGACATATAAACTGTATTAGGAAATAATTATTTTCTAGGCAATTAACTTTTGACCATTTGTGTGTGAGTCCATTTCATAGATATAATTTCGATTGTATATAGATAGTTTTTCATAATTTATTGGCTAGCCTTTTCTATGTGTGTAGGCAAATGGATATACGCAGGTATCATTGTACTATACTTGTAAGGATGATTCTATATGAATATAATTAATTTTGTTTCTATATCCCTTGTATTTAATCTGTTGGAAGGGATTATTTTTTATAAATACAGTGAATAATGTATATTGTGACACTGTGTACGAAAAATCGGGATTGATAATCCTGTTCGAGTATAGTTTTGATTGTGAAGCTGTTCGTGTATAGTTTTCTTAAAACTGTATTGCATAGAGTATAGCAACTAAACTTAACTTTATCTACTTTAATGTGTCTTTTTTTCAAAAAAGGTTCGTTACGCTGGAGCGGCATCAACTTAGCGAATTTCCTTAGAATACATAAATAACTCTATAGCAGTCTTAATTTTAGTGTGATCTATATGAAATATAATATCTGATATAACTTTAGTATTTGCAAAAATTAAATTTATTAATAGCCAAAATAGAACGGTATAACGATTATAGTTTATAGTTACTATGGAAACGACATCAAAATTTTTTACATACAATATATTTTATGTATTCGTGTCAAACAAACACAAAATATTAAATATCTCTCTTAATATTAGAATAATCGAAAAATATATAAGCATTAAAGTTGTAGAAAATCAAGTTTGCTAAAATTCATTACTTGATCATTTTTCTCAAACTCTAATGTGAACACAGATATTTAGAATTTTAACTTTAAATCTTTAATTGTAAATATTTCTGTAAATATTAGTGTAACAGAAAAATGATAAGAAATAAAATTACAGTAAAACTTAGTACCTATAACTTAACTCCTGATAAATTTTTCGATTTTTCAAATATTAAGGGAGATAGTCAAATTTTGTGATTCCAGCGCCTCAAAGACCATAACGACTACACCCTTACAGAATATTTTATTAGGACCTTGGCAATAGGCACTTGAAAAAATTATCTGCAGTGAACAACTCAACCACATCCATGCACTTACGTTCATCTGTTTATGGTGGTTGTGCGAGGTTCACAACAGTTTTTGTTTTTCACATTTTTAAACACGACGTTGTATATAAAACACGTTCTCAACTAAAACTACTGCCCATACCCATAATAATAATAATGAATAGAACAAAAATATTCATAAATTTATATGTATATGTATATTACACTGTAAAAAAAGGCGTTACGCAGAAGCTGGGTCAACTTAGCGATTTTCTTAGAATACATAAATCACTCTCTAGTCACAATCTGATATCATTTTAGTATTTTCAAGGCCAATTTTATTAATAAATGGCATACGTCAAGGGGAAAGGGGGGGATGGCGTAAAGATAGAAGAAAACACAAAATATAAAATATCTCTCTTAATATTGGAACAATCGAAAAATGTATAACGCGTAAAGTTGTAGAAAATCAAATTTTCTACAATTCATCACCTTATCATTTTTCACAAACTTTAATGTGAACAGATATATTTCGAATTTTAACTTTCAATCTTTAATTGTAAATATTTCTGTAAATATTAGTGTAACAGAAAAATGATAAGAAAGAAAATTACAATAAAACTATGTACCTACAACTTAATTCGTAATAAATTTTTCGATTTTTAATATTTTTCGATATTTTAATATTTACACCAGCTGCTGTAGTTGAATCAACTACATTTACTTTCAATTTACTGAATTAGTTTTTACTGTGTATGAGTTAGTTGAATTGAATAATATATGAAATCAAATAGAATAAAGTACGTAAATGCTATCTACTATTATTATTATTATTATGATTAAAATCGGCGAGACCATATGCTTCAATTGTCGTCCTAAATTATTAAAACAGAATAAACTTTCTATTAAATTAGACAAGCTGTTGTCAGTTACAGTAATGTGGTTAAATTTAACTTTTGTAACAATTTAGATAACACAAACATTACTAATAAATTGGTACCCTTAATACTGAGTACTAATATGTATCCATTATGTTATGTTTGAATGCGTGTAAATAGTATATTCACCATTACCATTTATAGCTCCTATCTTGTTATCACCATGTAGCTCCTAGTATAATTATATGTTATAATAATATGAATTATTCTTTTTCTATTAGAAAATCTTCAGAAAGTTTAGCTCTTGGTGTTGTTCTGATGAACCAATTTCCCGATAATCAATGAAATTTAAAGTGCTATTGGTATATAAAAGGTTCGATGTGTTACTGGACAAAAATCAGTCGAAGGGTAAGACGTTAGAGGGAAACACCAACAGAATTTGAGTGAAATTATAGAAAATAAACTGTACAACGTTTTATCCTAACCATTTCTGTGATTATTTACACTAATATTATTGATTTTTATATTTGATTACAAATTGCGCAATGTTGTTATTCGTATTTTCCTGCGTGAAAATACGCTTTGTCTCCGTATAGATTCGAATTCTCGTAGATGTGGCGAATTTTTTCACGAAATATAAATTGCTTGTTAGTAGGTTATTATATCCAACATGCAAAAAATATCAAATAATAATGAACTAACTGAAAATAACAACGATTCTATATCAATTATTTAAATATTCTATATTTGACTCAAACAACAATCCATCATTCTATTTTCAATCTATCATTTCGATTATTTGCTTTTAGTTATATTTTGTATTAAACGATACGATACAGAAACGATCTAACTACACCAATTAAAACTACACATGTTTTAGCATACGATTCCCTTTTTAAGTGCATATATTTGTTTTTAAATTTTGGACTCAGTTGAGTTTACTATACCTTCCAAGTGATACTTTTAATGGCTGAGAGTAAACTGAAAAATCTGTAATTTTTGTATTTAATGTATTTTTCTCAATCGGTCTTTATATTTAAGAAGGTGTGTCTTTTATATTTTTATAGTATTGTTTTTTGAAATTTGCCAGAAAAGTACTATCAAAATATATACGCCACTAAACAATATAATAAGCAACTAAACAATATAATAAATTTCACTTATATGTAAATATTTATTGTTATATGTAAGTATGTAATAAGTACATGCAAGTAAAACTTCTGTAGTGTTTAATTAGCTATTGACTGATAGTTCTTGCATATTTAGTAATAATAATTTTTTGTTTGTTTCAGGTAAATGATAATTGTGTCAAATCTAATATTTTCTGAAGATGGTAAATAGTAAATTTTTTTTCTATTCAACAAAGTATTGTAGATATTCTAAAACATAATAATTGAAAATACCAATTTATCCCTAGTTTCACACCCCATAATGGTTCTACAATATATTCACCAGTATCGACCAGTAACAAATAAAAATTGTTTTATTCACATACCCAAATACATAAATAAATCAAAAAACATAAACAACATAATTAACAATAGAAAATAAATAAATTGTTGTAAATAATTTGTTTTTAAGACATACTTAAATACACAATTACTTGTATGTTAGTTCGTCTGACACAGTTTACAACAGTTTATTTAGTTTATGTGTGCCTCATATATATATATATATATATATATATATATATATATATATATATATATATATATATATATATATATACGTTATATAACTTGTAGAACAAATTTCCACTTCAGTTACGATTAAGAAAATCAAAATACATATTATAACAATAGAAATAGAAATGTTAAGAAGAAATATAATAATACTTGATTCACATTCACCCACATCGAATGTACAGGAACTTTTGAAAGTATATATACAGTTTTGGCTTGCTCATTACAAAAGGGTCTTCATTCTTGTCTTGGTAATTGCTCATATTATTATTATATATATATTTTAACTTTCAAGGAGAGCTAAAAGATAATATTAATAATGTTTTTAACAGACAGATAGAACAAAATTTATCATCATAATAGTTGTAGTAGTGAGCTTGTTAATAATAATATAAATAATTCAGGCTAAAACTAGGAACAATGTGGTTATACAGTGCTTTTAGACTCACTTGAAAAACCAGAACCATGAATGTAATTGCGTTATTGAGGTATTTTTTACATACATGGACAAAATTAGATTCAATAACAGTTTCAATTCCAAGCAATTTCCAACTGTTGTTAGTGCATTTGCTGTTTAGCATTGGAACAAAGACACGTATATACATATATATATATATATATATATACACATATATATATATATATATATATATATATATATATATATATATATATATATATATATATATATATATATATATATATATATATATATTATAATTTATATAAATCAAAATATATCTCTCCGTTATGTTTATGAAGTTTTAACGTCATGAGGAATTTGTAAGATAATTAAACGAGTCAAACTAACTATACAAACTATGCAACGAAACAAACTATATAATTTGGTGGAAGTTCTGGGAAGCAAAATAACTTTAGTGGCAGCGCCGGAAAAAAAGAAAAGTTGAATAATTCAGTCGACAATATCGACTCTCACGAAAGTGACTTTCAAACATTATGTTTAAAGATTAATGCTTTCAAAGATTAATGCGGAGCGTCACTTAACGTGAAGTGTTACTATAAATCGCATATAATTAACCGCGTAGTGTCACTTAAAAATCATTGTCCTTCATTTATCAATTCAAAAAGTGATTTGTGCCTACTTAGAAAAAAATATATGTATATGTGTACCTACTTAGAAAAAAATAGAGGTATTGCTACGTATATCGGCCACAGAACAAAGAAAATCCACGGGCACCGACGGAGTATTCATCTAGTTTCTATATAAAATCAGATCTGTATACCTTACATTACTAGAAGTTTTATAATCCCCTCGAAACTTACGTTCTTTAAGATATGAACATAATAATATCGTTAAACACAACTAAAAAAAAATAAAAATAATATTTCTGTTCGTTAATTCTAGTTATCTTTCTATATATACAAACTACAAACATAACAACCCAATAGTGGTTTTGTGCCGTTGATAAAAGAAACAGCTATGGGAAAATCACGTTTTATTACTGTTCCTATTTGAAAAACCACCACTGCTACCACCATTAATAATAAATAATATATAGAGAATGATGTTTTTCTCTTGTAAAAGGAAAATAAATTGGTTTGCGGTAAAATAAATTAAACTATAAGATCATTTCATAATACAATTTATTTCGGCAGAAGCAGCAAGAAATACAAGAAAAAAAGAAATTAAATTTGTTATTAGTAATCTTGTGGCCACACGGCTGACGGACAATTTACGTTGTTTATCATTAATGTATTCTATATGTGTGTAAATATTTGTCCAAGAATATTTTCGTTAAGGTAGTTCCAGAATTGATCGATACAATACAGACCAAAAAACCGGTTTGCTTATATTATAGAACAAATATGTACAGGGTGCGTCAAAAATCATGGAGTTCTTTGAAAGGGTGAATAGGGGATGGAATTTTAAGATGAAAAGTTCTCGGACATTTTTGCACCTGACTCACCGTTAATTAGATATTGATCAAAAAAAGTAACCAAGTATAGAAGCGCGTTAACGGAATAAGAAATGGTGGCAGAGATACGTGAGGGGAGCGACCTCTCAATTCAATGAAAATTGAATGATTCATTATTCCTGAAAACTACATTTTTGTTAAAAAATTGGAGCAACGAATCTCCCATAATTTGGCTCACTAAAATATTGAAAAAAATTATACTTAAGAATTTATTAATGTTTTTTGCACTGATCAAATCAATTGCAATTTAGACTTTAATTTTCAACTTTTTAAATAAATTGAAGGTTTTCAAATACTGGGAAGTTTTTGATTTCAGTCCGATTATCGAAAACTGACTTTTTATAAGATCTTGAATTTTTGAGGTCCTAAAAAACAATTCTGACTATCTTTATGATAATCCCAAAAAATGAAATTTGCAAAAATATATTTTTTTCAGAACTTTTACACAACTGTCCCGATCGATTCCAAAATCTAATCAGCTCTTAACGGTAAATGCCGCCGTAAAATTTAATCGTAAGAAATGTAATAAAAACTGAATAATTTAGTTAATTAATATTTTCGGGAAAAAAAAGGTATATACACATAGATACTCACACCCATTCATTTATATATAAATTAATGTAATTTTGAAAGAAAAAAAAAATTTTAATTATTATATTTCGAAAACAAAACGATGAAACGTGATTTTTAATTTTTTTAAATTTATTTAAGAAATATTTATCTTAACTGTCCTATTTTTTTTTTTAAATTAGTCGAGTATTTTTTTTAATGCAACAGATAATAGTTGGGCGGACATGAAGTTTTATTTGCTTTTAATGGGAGAGAATGAGCAAGAATGATTACCTTGTTATTAATTATCTCACATTCTAACCGGTCAACAATTCTGAAACTTTGGGACTTATAAGAAGACGTTATTTGCCTGTGAAAAAAAATGACTAAATCTGTCGAAAAGTGGTTTCACGCTGGCTGGAACTACCTTAATGTAATTATATAACTGTGTGAATTTTTTTCATTAAAACCGTATAATAATATCTTGTTCACAATCGTAGGTCTCTTGTGTGAATGGATTGTTCGATTTGTGTTTATTACACGGTTGGATACAGTTGATATTTCGGAACCATTTGTAAAAGTATGTTTCCAAACAAAGTTTGAAACAAATAACTTTATTTGTGTTTAATTGAAGATAACAAACACACATCAAACGTGACAGGATGATAAATATATAATAAAATTTATTTTAATATACCAATATTTAAAGAATATATTATTAATATGAAAAAAAAAATCAAAACAAGAATAATAAATTACTACACAATAAGTAATTGATATGTCAGTAAATTAATTAAAATTAATGATGTTTTAAAGAATATTTTTGCAAATTAAAATTGAAAAAATATATATATATACGCCAAACAAACATCTACGCAATAACGTAATTAATCATCACTGTGTGCTCGGAAAAAATGATGTGTCTATGATAGACTCATGTTACTTCAGTATGTCATGTTTTGTTAAAAAATTATTTAATATTTTTTCGAGCTTTATTTTAATTGGATGATTGACAGCATTTATTATGGAATGAAACTGCGTTATTCTGAATGTATTTCTGATTTTTCTGAATTATGTTTTTACCCTAAACTTAGCAAATAAAACTTATCGGACTGGTTATTACAGGCGCGGATCTAGTGTTTAAGTTTGAGGGGGGGGGGGTACAGACTTAAAAAAAAAACTACTTAGAATAAGTAAAAATATCGTATTTTCTTAAAAATTGTAATAAATTATCCATTAAAAAAATTGTCGATTATGAAAATCGTACTATTTCAATTACTGAAGCACTAGAAAAGAGTATTAATCTTGGGAAAAGGATTCTTATTATTATTCTTGAAAGAATTTCAAATTTAGAATTTGAATTAAAGAAAACTAGGTTTTTTAAACTAATTAAATATTTGAATGGTCAATTTTTACAACTGGAAATAAAGTATAATTTAAGTTTAAAAAGTAAATAAATATAATGAAAACAAAAGTTTATAAAGAACTTTAAGATATCAATATTCCAATAATTGCTAAAGATAATTTTATTCAATTGATAATCGAATTAATTTTCTTCTGATAGTTAGTTTTATTCTTAATTTAAAAAAAAAATCATTGAAGATTATTTTCAATAAATAATTAAACTTATATCAAATCAACCATGATTATCTATAACCAATTGGAAAATATTCATTACTCATGAATTGATAAAGGTTGATTAAACAATAGCATTTTTTCAGAAGTAATATATTACGTAACACTCTAGATTACATTCCCACCATTTAATTATCTCAATGTAAGATTTAAGTATGAAGCAATTATAATTAAAAAATAAATTATATTTAGTTTTTTGGGGAGGGGGAGTTTTAAACCGTTATTTTGACTAATAAATATTGTATCCATGTGGTTTGTTTAGATGTGTAGATTTACATAATTGCGGATACTTATACCTTTGGGTAACTCCTAAATTCTAGTTAAGAGTTACCCAACTTGCTTTATTAAAATGAATAGGTTCCTCGAAAATATGTACATATTTTGACAAAAGCATGTGTTTCTAGTACATTTATAGTAACACCTGTTAATTTAAATTCACCTATTTAAAAAAAAAAATAGTTCGTGCATTAGTGGGTCAGATTTTGAAAGCTCAATTTAGACCACTTTTTTATCAAACATTTCAAACTTGTCTTAGATAGACGAAATATGCCTTGCTTAGAAATCGACTTAAAAATTGTCGCAATACAATTTTAGACAGAAATTTCAAATTGGAGAACACTTTAATAGGTTTCATCTTATTTTACTTATAAATTGTTTCGAATAAAAGTTGTTACTATATTTATAATAAACCACTTTTGTCCGAAGCATTTTTTCAAAAAATGAATGAATAAGACACAAATCCATTATAAAATTCTGGAAAATGTCCAGGACTTCTGTGGCCCATAGTATATACATACGAATTTCGGACATTTCCGAAAGTATCAGAAATGTCCATTATACATACCTATATAGCACATACAAGTAGAATACTTATATCAGTTCAAAGCAACGTGATAAAACGAAATCAACAGCCACCCTTTCAACGCGATTAGCATTTTAACATTTTATTTAAAAATCAAAAATAACTATCCATCTATATATACGCTTTCAAAACAACATTTTTTGTTTTTGCAGAAACATTAGTTAATACTTATCTCAGTGTGTCCATTAGAGGCCACCTATAGGTATCCCACTTAAATAATAAATTTTTTTTTTCAACTCGAGTAATTGTATTCCAGTGAAAATGAATATTCAGGTGTTGAATATTTGATATCATTGTTATTAATGGTTTTTCAACATTCTTGACCATGTGCCCTTTCAACTTTGGGGATGTGTTATTTCTATTCGAATGGCACTAGTGATCTCTCATTCTGCTTATATTCTCACAATAAACTACATTCAACTACGATGTTGAACGTGTTCATAATTGTAATATCGTCTAGTGTGAAACTCATTCAGAGAGTGTTTCCACTCTTTGAGGTCGGGATTGGAGTACCATTTCATATATTCTCCCTATTTCTATTAAAACCTATACATACATTTATCTAATAACAGCAGGGTATTGCGTTGGGCCAAGTTTGAGTTGTGCGATTGTGCGTTAATGTGATTATGTACTATCGTGACTATTATTTACAGGAAAGATTTGACGAGATTTTCTGTGCTTTAACGTATCTGTCACTCTGTATTTGCTTTGCCTGTAACGTTGTCCTACTAGTGTAAACGCATGCGCGCGAATTGTTACAAATTATTAGTGTAAGATGTAGTGTGCAAACAAATTTAGCTAGAATATTGATTCTGGTATCAATGTTAAGAACTTTCGGAATACTAATGGGTAACATAGTAAGATTATATAACCAGTACATGTGGCCGGGGAGTCTAAGGCGTTATGTCTGCGCAATATGCCTACTTGGGAACTGCAAGGTTATGGGTTCGAACCCCTACATCGGCAGTTTGTCAATTATTAAGAAAAAAAATGGACGGGTAACTGACTAAACTGTCGACGTATGGACAAGTAACCGGCTATGCTTGAGAAGGGTTTTTGCACTTTCCTTCACGAACTCCAGATGAATATCGGCATAGTTCCTACCATAGTTGGCTGCAGCCGCATATCCAGTCAATTCCTAGTCTATACACAAAAATTCCTTCCACTCCCCTCCTCCCCTCCATCCTTACATCCTTAGGCATCACAATGGACCTTATGGTCGAAGTATACCCCGTCCAGGGTAGCCTCTACAATATATCTAAGATAATATAATTATTCACATAAAAATATAAGTGAAAATCGGTAGCGGGAAGATTTATCGTAAATATGGCTCGTGAATATTCTCGGAATTATAGGAAACACATATCACAAGGAAGCTTGCGTTAGAACGAATCCAACTAACCTAAAAAGTGCCAAACGAATGCGAGAGCTACGGCAGCGTTGAAAAGAAAATGAAACAAACGGCACAAAGGGATTACATATTTGGCTTATCGGGCATACAGCAGCAGGCGACAACCCAAATGTCTACGGATTATGTGCGTCTATGCGCATATGTGGTCCATAGCGCGTACTAGTATCAAATTAGTTCAAAGTCAGGACAATTTACGAAAAATCAACGCAGTGGACGGTGCCTTTCCTCTCTCCTATTGAAAAATCGGGCGAATATTTTAAAACACATTTAACAAACACTTTGAACGAGTTTTTTCGTACGTGAGATGTTAACTTGACTCTCACACAGTGGAAACCAATCTAGGGGTGTATATACAGCGATACGATCATCCATCTATCTACTCGTATATCGTATTTATCGAGATGAACCATTTAAATGGGTGATATCCATCAATCGTGATAGAATTCTGATTGTGTTAAGCACTCATACAATAGTACCTTGAACATGTACATACAGCGTCAAAAGTCGAGCTTTCGTTTCAAAATTTTATAATTAATTTGTGCTTTATTTATTTACGATTTTCGGTAAAAAATGCTTCGGATAAAAGTTATTTATTCTCACTATACTAACAACATTTTAATCGAAACATTTTTTCTGAAATCCTAATAAATAAGGCACAAATTTTGAAATGGTAGCTTGACTTTTGATGCCATTTGTACACTGATTACACTAAATCGTTTTTATCTTAATATTATATTGATAATATATTCATTCATAGAGCCATTCAAAATGCGTTTTTTTTGTTAAGGGAGTTCCAGCACTGTCCTGTATAATCAGGACCTAAAACCGGTTTGCTTTTAATATAGAACAAATACAATGTAAACATACACAACACATATATTACTTCATAAACAAATTAATGTAATTTTGAAATAAAAAAAGTGTTTAACTATAATATATCGAAAAAAAAAATCGGTAAAACGCGATTTAAAAAAAAATTTATTTAATAAATATTTATCTTTACTATCCTAGTTTTTTTTTTTGTAATTTTGTCGAGTATTTTTTGAATACAACATATAATAGTTGGGTGGGCATGAAGTTTTACATGCTTCTAATGAAAGATAATGAGAGAGAATGAATGTGTAAAGTGAATGTTTGTTATATTAAAAATTATTATTTAAATAAATAATAAATATATGTAAAAGATATAATTGATCTTTATTAATTAAAATTGATATTTAGAATTTCATTTATAAATTGTTATTTTATATGTAAATTACCAAGGTTGGTAACATTCACAGCAATCGTGATAATAGAGGGAAGTTATAGTTGAAATGCAACAGATAAAAAAGAAGAACAAAATTATAATAATAATTTAATGATGAAGCGACACCGCTACAAATACTTTGTTATTAATTATCTCGCATTCTAAACGGTCAAAAATTCTGAAACTTCGGGATTTATTAGAAAACGTCATTTTTAGCTTGTGAAAGAAATGAGCAAATGTGATTTCATGCTGAAACTCTCTTAACATAAAAATGCGTCCATCAATTATTTTCATTTTAATAAAACTAAATTCGTATTTTCTTAAAAGCATTTTATGTTATTACATAGAACTCTATATAATACACTTTTTGCATTTAATTTAAAAGTCAAAGAATATTATATTTTAAGTAATGTGTAAAAAATTAAATCTAAAAAGATTCCAAAAAAAAAAAAACACCGAACAAGAATTTATTATTATAGAATGATTCTTAAATCTAGTTAATGAGAAAACTCTTATTGAATTCTATTTAAATATAAAAACGTTTTTATAGTCAGGTTATAAACAAGTTTCTTTTCGATACTGGTTATAATATCTTTGATTCTATGTATTCAATTATTTGTTGAATGCAGTCAATTTGATTAACTTTTAAATTAAAAATTTCATTTGCAAGAATTTATAATAGCTTACCGAATATAGTCGATAATATTTCGTTTTAAATTAATTCATTATAGAATTGAGATGAATGCCGCGTGTCCTTGATTGGTATGATTAGTTGCGAATGATTAGTTGGAACGATTAGTTAGTGAACGATTTAATGATTATTGTTGACGCTTAAGTATACACAAATAAAAATATATGAATAAAAATGTTGATATTTGACAACAGAAGTAATACAGTCAATGATATGAAAAAGTTGGCTGTTACGTCAGAATCAACTTTGGTGTGGCGGTAAGCACGCTGGACTAGATATCCAGAGAGTCGAGGTTGATGAGTTAATTTTTTCTTATCAATATTAAATTAAAATTCAATGACATTTGTCTATAAAGTATACGTTAGTCCTCTCAAATTTGTCTTACGTAACCGATTTATAATAAGTGAATAAAATATTATACATACACTCCCATTCATAAAAATTGAATCATCAGTAAGTCATATTCTAAGCGTATATATTACTAAATATATGTGTATTACATACCATAACACTTAGAATGTTTCAACTGGTTCATTTTTTATGAACGAAAGTGTACATTATATTATCAACATCAGCAGGAAAATCAGTGAAAATATTTTCGACAGAAAACAAAATAAAACATACATAAAATGAACTTGAACAAAATGGTAGCTAAATGAAAACCCATCATTGCTTAACTAGCTGAAAGGTGAACAATGAACATTTGTTATGTTTTGAGCATGACATATTTAAATCTGATTTCAAAATGTAAGAGTAGGTACAATGCATTACCATATACGTGTACAGAGTCCCTCAAAAGGTGTAGGACAAACATGAGTCATATTGTACTCCACATAATGCAATCCTTAGTATATAACACCAGTCCAAGTGGCCGAGCGGTCTAAGGCGTTATGTCTGCGCAGTATGCCATTTGGAAACTAGGAGGTTATGGGTTCGAATCCCGACATCGGCAGTTTGTCAATTATTAAGAAAGAAAAGGGACGGTTAATTGACTAAACTGTCGGCGTATGGACAAGAACGAAGTAACAGGTTATGCTTGAGAAGGTTTTCTGCAGTTTCCTTCCTATCATAGTCGGCTGCCGCCGCATAACCTACCAATTCCACTCCTATCACATCTTCACATCCTTAGGCATCGCAACGGACCTTATGGTCGAAGTGTAGCCCGTCCAGGGTAGCCTCTACAATCTATCTATCTATCATTTCAATGAGTTTGTTGGAGTTGAAGAAAGATTCCAATTAGATCTAATATCCTAATCTACAAGTTATTAAATAAAGCCTGATTTTGAGTTTTAGATCAATAATGTTTTAAACAAATAATGTCAAAATAGTTTTTTGATAGTTACTGAAGTAAGATCATGTAGTTACCCAAATAACAAAGGGCATATGTAGTGAGTCCGCAAAGGTATCTAAATAGAAAAGTATATTGAGATTTAGTTGCGATTCCACTGCATACCTCCCCCCAAAATTTAACCAAAGGTTGGGAAGGTATAGGGAGGTATAAAGGGGCACATGTAGTGAGTCCACAAAGATATCTAAATATGATAGTATATTGAGATTAAGTAACGAATCTGTAGCGGTAAAAACCTCCACTATCTTGTAATTATAGAGATCCTTTCTCTGTTATCAAAAGATTTCCTAAATTTTTTGTTATTGATATCAATAACAAACCTACCTCTATTTCAATTGATAGACTAAAACCTGCATACTTTTTTCAATGTTAATCTTATGTTAATTTACTTTGTATTTAAATATAAGATGTAAATCAACTATTAAAGTTTTTTCCGCGTGAACAAGGTTGTTTTATGTTACAACCTTTTTCTAGTCGTTATTCTTTATTAGTTGATGGGGGGAAGTGTGTAGCGGTATCGCTTCTTCATTAAATTATTATTATAATTTTGTTCATCATTTTTATCTGTTGCATAACAACTATAACTTCCCTCTATTATCACGGTTGCTTTGAATGTTAACAACCATGGTAATTTACATATTAAAAATAATAACATTTCATAAATCAATTCAATAAAGATCAATTATATCTATTATACATATTTATTATTTATTAAAATAATAATTATTTAATATAACTATCATCTACCTTTACAAAACCATAACCAGTTCAACACAAATGTGCTAATTGGATCTACCGCATTTTGTTACACCCTGTACTCTATATAACATTTATAAATATATGAATGTATGTTTGAGTAGGAAGAAATATAGGAATACATGATACAAGAAATGAAGTACAGTATGGGAACATGAGAAATTTTTGGATGATAGATAATATAGAAATACCTACTACTGAGTATTGTGTTAGCGTGGTGAATGTACTTGGGATGCAAACAGGAAGAGTCGACACGGGTATGGGGTATGGTAGTCAACAGTATTTCGTAGAAATAACAGTGACACATACTACACAACTTACACACTTGATTAATGACTTTTCTTTCATTTCAGCTAACTTTTCTTCGAACAAGAAAAACTGTATCCAAGCTGATACTGAACGAACTAAATCTAGTCGTCACTTTTCTGTTTTCATCACTTTAGCTAATATATTAATAATGGTTGGGCAATCGTTTTATTACGTTTTGTTTTGTTATATTTATATTTTCAATAATTTTCTTTCGAGATTATTTCTATATCTTCGTTGTTTCTATAATACTACAATATATATATATATTTTGTGTAGAATAAAATTTTCATTTTTTTCTTCATGTTAAACCGGATAAACCGTACGAAGATAATATCCTGTGACGCTTATGTATGTTTAACAGAGATACGACTATATCCAGATTAACAGTTGGGACAGATGTGACATTGAATTAAAAACAGAAAAGTGTTTCTGATGAGGAGTTTACTCGTGGAGATGGTTGTCAAATGAGGAAAAAAGGAGATGGACGAACTTGTTTATGTCAATAGACAGAAATGACCTAATTTGTAAGATACTCTGCTGTTGTTAGTCCGTGTAAAGTTTATTATTTTATAATAATTTGACTTCATTTTATTTTATATGCATAAGAAACTTGTACACAATTCGTTTTTGTTCCTTAAGACTATGATATCTGATGGCATGAATTAGACAAAGAGTAGTCATGAGTACGTTGAATGCGTTTTTTTCTAAGTAGAAATCGGTTCAGTCGTTTAAAAATTAATAGCACTTTTCCAAGATGATGTATAGGCATTTTATTAAAATGATCTTTTTTAAACCGACTTCAAAAAGGAGGATGGTTCTCAATTCGTCATGTGTGTCATCTCAGAACTCCGTCATTTATGAACCGATTTTGAATTTTTTTATTTTGTTTTAAAGGGTTTGGTTTCCCATTGGTCCCATTGTCATCAAATCGCATTCTGATGAGGGGATCTCCGGGAAATCGAGGAAAATCCTCATTTTATATGTGATAACCAAGTTCTGCGAAATATTTTTTTTTTTGAAAGGTTATACTCATTTATAATGGGAAAATAAGAAAATTTTTTTTAAAACCGACTTCAAAAAAAACTTTAAATCTGTTATAAAAAAATGCACCAAAAATTAAAAAAAAAAACGGATAAAAAAAAAAGTTTTATGCACTAAAAATTAGTTGGTCGTTTAGTAGGTCTACCCATATTTAGACAAATAAAACCAGTTATAGAACTTCAAAGTCACTAAAAAGCGAGAAATAAAACCTATTTTGACAGAATGGAAACCCGACTTCAAAAATCAAATATTCTATAACAAAAAATGCACTTAAAAGTAAAAAAATAATTGCATATTCTTGTGCCAATTTTAGTTCACCTAAGAAAAAATTTTTAAATATATATGTACAATAATTGTTATTTTTGGAGTCGGTGTCAGCATAGAGAAATTCACATAACTTTTGGGCACTGCCTTAGAGTATTTTACACAACCCTTTTGTAATAAGTAATTCGTTTTACATGTTACCTCTCTCTCTCTCTATATATATATATATATATATATATATATATATAATGTATGTATTTGTATAAGTTAGATTTTTTTTGAACTTATCTCAATGACTGATTGTAACGGTTTGTAACTTCGTTTTCTTCTCATTAGTAATAACAGAGTAGGAACACAAACACTCACACACATCCAGCATCCAGTCAGTGGTGGGAGTACACATAATTTCAATGAATAAACAACGTTATATATTACTTATGTATAAAGAAAACAAAATTAGATTTTCATTTTGTTAAGATGAAAAAAAAATTATCATTAGTGACTGCCCCATTGAACATAATAATATTACGTGTACAGAGAGTTTGAAAATTTGTGTGGGCCCCATGGCTCGTACTTCAAAATATCACACTCAGGTACACATTTACCCTACGATTTACCCTACTTGTTGCGGTTCCTATATATGCTGCTCATTACTTATACTGCTGTGCTTAGGTAAAAGTCAGTAAACTTCATTAACTGTCTTTTATTAATTTTCATGATAATAGATTTTTCCGATGATTCTCTTCTTATATATAAAATGAATTATAAAATGAGTCATTATGAAGCTTCTTTTAACAATATCAAATATTTCAAATTGGATACATTTTCTAAATATAAAAGCAGTAAACTTATTTTTCAATGTAAAAAAGCAGTAGTTTTCAAACCGTACTGCTTATATCCACTGAAACATATAAAAGTACTGTTTATTTCTCTTTATTATAACTGTTATGATTATAGTTTGTCTAAATATTACAGTTTTTCTTAAGAGATAAGTGTATGTTTGATAGAAAACTTTAATTTCTTAATTTTAACGATTGTTATTCATTTTATGATCATAACATAGTTTGTACACTATGTAAACTTTAAATATAAACTGTTACATATTTACATATTTCTATACTCACTTATTTTTATTCTGCATTATTGAGTTTTACCTTTGACAAAATAATACATGTAAATAATAAAACAGTGAAGAAAAGTAGTAATTAATGTGTTACAGAGTATAAAGGCAGTAAATCACAGTTTACTGCTTTTCGATTTACAACAATTAAAGACTGATTATTTCTTATTTTAGGTATTTTGTTTAATTTTGATCTAAAATCACACTTAAATAACTTTTCATGAAGTCATGTAACATATTATTAGTCGTTCAATAATTATTATGGAAAATAATATTATAATGTAGTTTAGAAGTAGTAGAAATGTAGTTCAAAAACTTAGATTTCAGTTTTCGTTTTACACTTTACTGCCTTTTATCTAAGCATGGCAGCATACTGTATCCACACAAATAAAAACATCTACTATATTAATCCTTTAACTGCTACAAACTGATTAATGCGTTTCATGCATTAATCGCATTAATATGATTGACACAGTCGTGTCTCTCATACCATCACAATGGTGGGGAAGATCTTAATGTTGGGGAATACTGCTAAAGGTTGTTGTGAAACTGGTGAGGGAAAGTATGGGTGGTGAGTTTGTCCTATACTAAATGCATTGATATCTCATCCATTGCCAACTCTAAATATTTAAAAATTTTGCAATTAAATCGTTTCAAATAATTTAATTTTTGTAAAAAACATATATATGTGTAAAAAACAACATATTATTTAAAACTTATATCCTTAATTTAATTTTTTCGAAGAGTTTTAATAATTAAAAATATGTTTTTATGTATTTCAAAAAAGTTGCATGGTGATAAAACTACATTAAACTAGATAAAAATAAATAAAACAAAACTAAAACTAAATAAAAATAAAACTAGATTTAGAACATTTTCGATCTACAAATTTAATAATCTCAGAAACAAAAAACAAGATTAATTTGAAATTTTGTCCAGATATTTATACAACTTTGATAAATATTAAGTGTTTTATACATAACACTGGCATATATGGTTGTTGAGATATAGGTTTTTGTATTCATGTTTTTACCGACGAAAAATTTTTTATTTACTATGTAAATATCTCTTAAAAATCGTAACTTTAACATTTTTTACTCAAAAACTGAGATCATGATCAACTTCAAATTTTGACAGGATATTCTTTATTATTGAAATAATAAGGTGTAAAATTTTGAAGAACCTGTCATTAAATTAAATTTTCTTCATAACAACCTTAAGTTCTTGGCATATTTCAAAATAAATATTAAACAGAAAAAGATAAAGAACTAATAGACTTATTAGCTTCCAAAACCAACATCCATTATGTTCGTAGGTTTCTTACCTACGGGTCTTAATATGAAAATAAATAAACCATTATATAGTTCAACAAAATATATGACGAAACATCATCCTTAACAAATTATATAATATGTAAAGAAAGGAAAGTGCTAAAGAAGTGAAAATTATTTTGTTTTTGTTGCCATTTTAGTTTTTTTTATGGTATGACACTATTGGTACATCGTTTAGCGAATTTCTTTGTCTGTTTACATTCCTTTTTATAAAATGAAGAAGCTTGCAAGTCCTTATATTAACCAAGTAGACAAACACAGTGTTTATATATCACTATACCATTATTTTTATCTTAAAATTGATCTCTATGAACAACAAAAATAGCTTCTCTATATTGCCTGCTGGCTTATGTATATTATTATTATTAGTCTACTGAATTCTATGCTTGTATGGAATATGTAACTAGCAAAGGTGTACTTCAGAACTATTGACGAATGTCTAGATCAGATATCAACTTAAGGTCTGACTTTGTGAAATTAATGGGGTGGTTAATTGACTAAACTGTCGGCATTTGGACAAGAACGAAAATAACCGGCTATACTTGTGAAGGTTTTTTGCAGTTTCCTATCACAAACTCCAGATGAATATCGGCATAGTTTCTATCAAGATGAAGACTGCAGGCACAATAACTACGAATTCATTGTCTACATACAAATTCCTCGTCCCTTAGGGGTGAAACAGGTCAAGAGAGCCCTCTTGCCAGGATTCGACTTCCCCTACGCTACTACTACTACTAACACGGCAGCTTTTGTTTCTCATATAAAAACAAAAGAAAGCTTGATGTTTTTAAATCAAAAACAGTCAGAAAAATGATTTGCATAAAAACCATAAACACAAACGGTATTAAAATTTTGCCAGTTTTTGATAAAAGTACACTTTGAGAAGCTACCAAAAAAGAAATTTGTTTATTGTGGATCTTGTGATATTGTGGTATCTTGAGATATCGTTAGTGATACAACCAACATTACACTAGCTTCACAGTAGTTTTAAGGTTATAAAAATAGATTTCGGTAAATTTTATTTATTAGGAAAACGATCAAATAAGTTTATTTTGTGTAGGTTAGTGATCACGACTCGAATAAAGAACAAACATAACAATAAAAACTAAAAATAAATAAACAAACATTTGAAAAGATGGATCAAGATAGCAATAGATAAAGAACTATTCGCATACGAATGAACCATGAAACTTGTATTTAAAGTTATCAAACGAACCAATCATGTTGCACCATGTGTTATGATCACGCGATTATTTATATGAATGGACTCTTTAACTTGAGTTTCCTATAGATGTTCATGGATTTCATCATGTATCCAATTTTATATTATTGTTTTCATTAATCTTATGTGTATTTATATTTACTTAAATATTTTCGTTTACAAACATAATGATTCTAATGACATACCTTATTTGTCACACACAATTATGCATTTATTAAAATAACTAGGCATTATATGAAGTTCCTGGTTACAAGTTTGACAGTAATAGAACTTCAACTGTATAATGTAAGCAGAGTTTCTCAACAACGTTTACTACAATTCCTTATTATATAGTTCTGTGTTATTTACATTTTGTTTTGCACAATACTTGTCTGGTGAAGTAGGTAGGTAGGTAGGTACTCGTAAATAAAAATAATCTTTAGCTAGTACTTTTCATAGAACTTGATCGAGAATAAGTTATTGCTTATTAACAAATATTACATTGATAACTGCGTACATATTTTATAATGAAACTTTAATATCCTTTTCGCGATATTGAAATTTATAAAAATTATTTCGTACAGTTTATTATCGTAAAATAGTATATGATACCGTCACAATTATCTGCTAGATCAAGGATCTCGGTGAGTTCAAATATGTGTCAATTTTCTAAATGACGTGTTGAAAAAATTAAAAACAGATACCTCATTAAAATAAGATTTGGCTGTCCTTATCCAAATTTGGTTGTCCTTATTCAAACACTATCACAAGACTGAAAAGAGATATACAGGGTGCTCTGAAATTCATTCAAGAAAACTATACTACGGTGTAGAACTGCAAAATACAAACAAAAAAGTTTAACAAAGTTTTTCGATTTGACGCTCATTTGTTAAGATATAATCAATTAAATATTAATCAATTCAACCAATCACAGAGCGCATGGTGTAAGGCGACGGGACCTCTTATCGTCTGCGAGCCTTTTAAATGTAAAGCGCCTGGCTCTATTGCTGAGGCCACGCCTCCTTACACTATACGCTCTGTGATTGGTTGAATTTATTAATGTTTATTTGATTATATCTCAAAACTATGCGTCCAATCGAAAAACTTTAACAAATCTATTATAAAATTTTGAAAAATGACTTGGTATTTTGTGGCCCATAGTACAGCTGTTGTGTATTTCCAAAATTGTAAAGACTATTATATGTTGCACCCAATATATTTACTCGATAACCAATAACTATACAATAGAAAAATATTATCTAAAGTATAAAATAACGAACTATATAAATGAATATAGAGAAGAGTCTTACAAATGATATGAATATCTTTGTATTTGGAATCTATTTTCTTTTTGAGGTCAAAGTTCATTCATTTCAAATTAGGAATAATCTATTTTTCCCTCAAATATCCTTTTTTAGACGACAAAAGAAAAACTGTCTGTGTCATGGTTTTGCAGATATTTAAAATAAACTTTAGAAAAACTATTATAATGTCAATCATTTCAAAAACAAAAATAAAATAAAAACGAGAAAGTAAATACATATAAAAGGAAACAGTTATTTAAATGAACTCAGGATAAAATCACTACTATTACGCTGCCATCAAAGAAAGTTGTAAAAATACCATGATCGTTTTTGGAAGCTTTTATACACTGCTATTGCAATATGTACAAGAGTTTCTACTAAATATTTAAGGTGTATTATTTTTAAGAATTTCTGTTTTTGGGTCAAATATTTTATATTAACAATACGAAAAATTCAACGATTGATACTCATGAATAAGAGTGTATGTGTTTGATTGGTGTTCCGTCGGTCCAAACTAATCATAGGAATTTCTTCCATTTTAAATGGAATTTCTTCCATTTTAAATTTAAATAAAAATATTTCTTGCTTCGTAAAAAAATAATAATGAGGTTTAACCTCCGTTTCTGAGACACGGCGGTCTATAACAGAGGTCACCCTCATCATTATTTTTTCAACCTTTATTAATTTTACATTTTATTACTTTTACATTTTTATGATGTGAGAGGAGGATCAGGAATTCGTATGCAGAGAAGGAATTGGTAGGTATGCGTCTGCAGCCGACTTTGATAAGAACTATGCCGATATTCATCTGGAGTTCTTGAAGAAAAACTGCACGAACTGAACTGCAAATTGAAAAAAGCAGGTTTTAGCCTATCAATGGATACAGAGATAGGTTTGTCGTTAAAACCCACTGCAATACAGAGTATAATTACAAGATAATGGCGGTTTGACATGATCCTCCCGTATAACAACCTTTTTTGAAGAATCCAAATATTTTAAGGAAAAAAAAATTTATCGTTGACCATTTTGAGTGGATTGTTGAACAGAATGGTATATATTACTCGAAATGTGCTTATTTCACAGAGTAGAAAAAATATGTAAACATATGAAATTAATTGTAGGTAAACCATAGCCAATTCTTCCGAAGTAGTGATTTTCATTGGAATCGCCTCGACCCAACGTACACTAGGAGGAAGAAGTCCCACAATGTCTAAGATTAAGAATCGACTACGTTGATTGATTGATTGATTAATATCGGGGTAAAAAACTATTGCACTTTGACCTTATGGTCCATTGTGCTCCTCCTTCTATCTCAGTCCGACGAGACTCGCTTCTCCCATGTGTTGGCAATAGCCTGGAGCTTGCTTATCAGGTCCTCCCGAAGGTTTATTTATTCCGGGTGAGATGCACCGAATATCCTGTATCTGCTGTAACCTAGAGGGTCGCAGTTAAAGATTATGTGGCTGGATGTTTCTTCCTCCTCGCCACACAATCTGCACATAATGGACCCGTTATGGAGTCCTATTGTGTATAAATGTTTCCGCAGGGGATAATGCCCGGTAATGAATCCGGTGACCCTCCACAGTTGTATCCTGTTCAGCCTCAGTGCATCGAGAGATAGCCTCTTTGTTGCACTCTGAAGCAATAACTTCCCGAGCTCTAATCGACTACATTACACCTTCAACCTTAAAAATACTTTCTGTATAAAAATATTTAAACTACTACATAATAAAAATGGATGTATTTTGTGGTTTAGTTTACCCAATAGTGTACTATATACTTTATTACGGTAATAAGTCTGTATAAAATTTGTCTATATATATATAATATAATGCCACCATACTAAATATCAGGCAATAAATAAAATTTAGAAAAAGAATAAACACACCACACACACACACACACACGGCCGAACGGATAGACAGACGACGGCTGTAAGTAACATCAACAACAAGCAACAAAAATAATAATAATAATAATAACACTGTACCCAAAAATGGTAACAGCACTATTGTGCTTAACTGTAACAAATATGAAAGGCAAACAAAAATATACACAACAAAACAGTTCATGGCGGTGGTAGCTCAGAAAATGGTCCTAAATGATTGTTATTGTGACCTTCGTATATACAGGAAAACGAATGACACATATCTGGGGGGGTAAACAGCACTATTATTGGGTGTATGTGTATGTTTGTGAGTGCTTTGTACAAATGGCATCAAAAGTCGAGCCATAATTTCAAAACTTTATAAGTGAGTTGTTCCTTATTAGCGAATTAGCTGTTGGTCTCGTACCGACTTCAAAATTTTAGAAAAATTTCTTCAAATGTCCATTGATCCTCCCTAGTTGGTATCGAATATATATATATATATATATATATATATATATATATATATATATATGTGAGTGTGTGTGTGTCTGTGATCACTCTAGCGGTCACAATTTTAATCTGATTGAACTGAAATTTGGTATTTGAGGCGTTTTTGGTATTCAAAAGGTCGTTTATGGGTAAAATCGGACAAGGGGAAAGGGGCGTTTATAGGGGGAGGGAAACACGAAATTTGACATATCTCCTTTAATATTCGAGAACTCGAAAAATTTATAAGAAGTAAAGTTGTAGGTACTAAGTTTTACTGTAATTTTGTTACATATTATTTTTTCTGTTACACTAATATTTACAGAAATATCGACGGTTTCAGATTGAAAATTAAGGCGATGAATGGTAGCAAACATGATTTTCTACAACTTTATTTCTTACGTATTTTTCGATTGTTCTAGTATTAAGAGAGATATTATATATTTAGTGTTTTCCTCTATCTTTATGCCCCCCCTCTTCCCATTTATTAATAAAAATACTAAAATCATATACGACATTTCATTTTGTTCAGACTAAAATTGTGACCGCTAGAAAGTGATTTATGTATTCTAAGGAAATTCGCAGCCGCTGAAGCAACTCATTCGCGTAACGAATATTTTATTCGGATTTTGGAAAAATGTTTCGAATAAAATTTGTTAGTACAGTTATAATATACAACTTTTATTCAAAGCATTTTTTCGAAAACCGAATAAATAAGGCACAAATCAATTAAAAAATTTTGAAAAGCTTGACTTTTGATGCCATTTGTATATACACGAATAGAGAGCAATGCGTATAGAATTTAAACGAACATATACATCTCAAACATAACATTTGCAAGTGCTTTATAAATTGTGTTTACGGCGCTATTTTTTTTCATCGCATTTATAAAATGTATAACAATACATAATAATAATAAGAATAATAATGGTAGTTCACATTGGATCAACCCTTATTTTTTTTAGGGTATGGAAATGTAAAAAGAAAAAATACATATCCAGTTTTTCAAACGGATAACCGTAGACAAATAAAGATAGACATACATAATAGATAATATGAATAATAGTATGTATGACAATTAAATGTATTCAGGTGGTATGGTATCCAAAGCTTTATTACACTTGACCGTCGCTTTTTAATTCAGTCAACAACAAAAACATTGTAACTTCGGAATAATTTGTGCTGGTCTTAAATCAACTATTACAAATGAAATATCAAAAGTTCCTGCCGATCCTATTTCAGCTAAATTTTACTCAAGCTCATCGTTTTAGTAATTTGTTACAATAAGGTTTATTATATAGAGATTCGATTGGCCTAAGATTCGTTTTAGCAAGGTAAGCAAACTTAGAAAAAATTCTTCTCTACATTATTAGTGATTTTTATCTGCGACCGTAAAAAGAGAGAGAGAGAGAGATAATCAATGAACACTAGATAATCAATTTTACCAAGTTAAGAAACTCTTTCTTTTAAAATTTTCTTGGAATATTATATGACTACAGCTTTTACTTAATTTAATATTCAATTTTCACAATAAATAATATTAGTGAATAAGTAAACTTCATTATATCAGACAGATAGGTAAAAGGGATTTTCGGTTCTTTGCATATATGAATAAGTTAAATTATACATATATTAAATATAAAATACACTGTCCAAAGTCAATAGTGTCCATAACTATTAATGATGTCAAAAAGTTTAAACAGGGCCCATTGGGAGTTTATGTATTATTATCGTTATTATTATGTCTAATGTCAACGAACACTATATTCACTTTAGTTTACATTTTAAGTAGGTATCTCGAAATATCGATATGTTTATTAATGTCATTATATATATCTATATATATATACAGTGTGTCTACTTAAGTTGGCTCCTTATGAAAAACTTTTTTATTATAAGGTTTACGAAAAAAAGTTATTCGTTATAAAAATCTCTGCATTCGAAAATATTAATATTCACTTTTGACATCGAATGTATAGGGTGTCTAAAAATTGAAAAAGTTCGATAGGAATGTTTTGACCTCTTCAATTTTAAATTAAATTTTGTATATTTTTGTTCTAAATGTAGACCATATAGAACTGATTATACGGGAAACGGTTCAAGAAATCACTCCCGAGATATATAGGAGTGGATTTAAAGAATTTTGTAAAAGAACAATTACATGTATGGAACGCGAAGGTGGATACGTTGAGGCAAAAACCAACTGAAGATAACTGTTGTTACTTACGTCAATAATAATAATTGTATTTGTAATGTAATGTATGAAAACTAAATGTTCTGTATTCATTATTTTGTTACATATCATTCATTCTATGTTTCAAATTAGCAAATAAACATTTGAAGTACGATGGCTGGTTAATTAGAATAACAGATAACGTGTTTTATAAGTAGGATTTGCAAAATTTAATTTATGATTGAAGTGGAAAAAAAATTCCTATCGAACTTTTTCAATTTCTGCACACCCTGTACATTCGATGTCAAAAGTAAATAGCTGAATATTAATATTTTCGAAAGCAGAGATTTTTATAAAGGATAACTTTTTTTCGTAAACCTTATAATAAAAAAGTTTTCCATATGGAGCCAACTTAAGTAGACACACTGTACATATATATATATATATATATATATATATATGAATATTACTGTACATATATATACATATATATATATATATATATATATATATGTACAGTAATATTCATATATATATATATATATATATATATGAATATTAATTTCCTAGAATGTGAAAATACAAAATTGAAACTATGCACTACGTTTTGACTATGCACTACGTTAAATTATGTCTAACATTATCCATCTTCCTTGGAATCCATAATACCAAGAGAACAATTTTTTTTCGATCCAAATTCTCGGATTAAATATGTGTTTATCATTTACTGTGATAAAATAAAAATCGAATGTAACGAGCGTGCATTAAAACATTTTGAGGAGTTTAGGTATTTGGGGAAGATATTTCATCATAATGGCGGCCAAACAGCGGAAATTAAAGCCAGAATAGAAGTCAGAATTAAAGCCAGAGAGAATAGGACAGGCTAAAAGTGCATTCCTTAAACTAAATAAAATCTTAACAAACTGAAAAATAAAATAAAAGTTTTACGTGTGCGGTTTCTTAAGTGTTGTGTTTGGTCAGTTTTTTGCTTGGACTTTAACGGCTGCTATTATAAAAAATATCGACGCCTTCGAAATATGGTGCTACCGTCGCATGTTGAGAATCTCGTGGAACACCTACACGTCTAATAGTCGTGTACTTAAAATCATTGGACAAGTGCCTGAACTTACCAAAATTATAAAAAAAGAGGCAGATGAGCTATTTTGGTCATTTTATGCGGTCGGGAAAGTACGACATTTTAAAGACAACACTGATGGGCAGAAAGGATGCAAAAAGAGCAGTGGGGGCTGGCGAAGAACTGACTGGATGAATAATTTAAAAACCTGGTCTAGAATGGATCTGAGGGAAATCACCAAAACTGCAGAAAACAAAACAGCATGGAGAAGAGTGTTCTTCTGCAAAACGTGGTCTTCTAAATAAATAAACTAAATGAAATCAACTGAATTGAAATAATACATAGCGTAAATAACACTTACTTGGTTCGAAAAAAAAAAGAAGCATACATCGTTATATATTTGAATATATTTAAAAGATTTGGAAGAACATTTTTTTAATATATTGTACACCAGTGTTTGTAAAACATAGATATTAGATACATAATGTAAATATATACATTATATAGGTAGGTAGGTATATGTATATATGCTGGATTAAAATACATTACAGATTTCCCAAAAGATACACACAAAAAAATCAACCGTTTCTATCCCAATGGATAGAAAAGGGTTTCACTTACTAAATAAATATCTATCTTGTATAATATGGGTCAAACCAGACACGGTTTGTAAGTAGTACCTCGATGAATCTATGTATGGTAAAATAAACATATAAAGTGAGTTTCTAAAACATTCATGATTTAAACAACATTCATAATTAATAAGTTGATAAATTGCTATAAATCCCGATTAATGCATTAAATGCATAGTTAAATACCAAATTAAAATATATTTGACTTTTTTTTTCGAACAATAACGTGAAGAAGATAAACATTATATTATTGAATGATAATTAGTGAGAACTCTAGGTTTTTGAAATAAAATTTCAAATTCGCCCCCTTTACCTAGATCAGTTTTTTGTATTATAAATACGTATTTCGACTACAATGTAGTCATCATCAGTATAAATTAGCTAGTCGTACTTTACTCTTTGACAATTAGAAATAGATATAAAGTCGAGATCAACAGACAAAAATAAAAATAAATAGAAAATTAACTAGATTAAAATATACTGGATTTAAAATATAATAAATTTTAAATTATATTGAAGTTGCTCTTGTTAAAATTCCCTTCATTCACATTTATTCCTGTTAATTTTACTCTTATTAAACTTACTCTTATATTGTCGCAGGATATGTTACTTGTTGCTAATTTGGTGACAGTTTCACGGTAACATATCCTGCGACAATATAAGAGTAATTTTAATAAGAATAAAATTAACAGGAATAAATGTGAATGAAGGAAATTTTAACAAGAGCAATTTCAATATAATTTAAAATTTATTATATTTTAAATCTAGTATATTTTAATCTAGTTAATTTTCTATTTATTTTTATTTTTGTTTATTGATCTCGACTTTATATCTATTTCTAATTGTCAAAGAGTAAAGTTCGACTAGCTAATTTATACTGATGATGACTACATTGTAGTCGAAATACGTATTTATAATACAAAAAACTGATCTAGGTAAAGGAGGCGAATTTGAAATTTTATGTGAAGAAGATAGATAGATAGATTGTAGAGGCTGCCCTGAACGGGCTACACTTCGACCATAAGGTCCATAATACCTAAGGATGTGAGTTGGAGTGGAAGGAATTTTTTTGTATAGACTAGTAATTGGTAGGATATGCAGCTTCAGCTAACTATGATAGGAACTATGCCGATATTCATCTGAAGTTCGTGAAGGAAACTGCAGAAAACCTTCTCAAGCATAGCCGGTTACTTCGTTCTTGTCCATACATCGACGAAAGTTTAGTTAATTAACCGTCCCTCTTTTTTTTCTTAATAATTGGCAAACTGTCGATGCCGGGATTTGAATCCATAACCTCCCCGTTTCCAAGTAGGCATACTGCGCACATGGACTGGTACAACGTGAAAAATATTCATTATCGAAAATCATTGGTTGTGTTTTTACTGTGTATCTTTACGTTTTGGAGTTCAACTTATTTAGAATATGTGGATGAATGTGTGTGTATTTTTAAAAACAAAAAGCGCTAAAATATTCAATTTCATATTTCAGTTAAATATCAACAGAGAGCATGGAAGTAAACTTTTGGCGATTTCAATTTGTTATGGAATAGAATGAATTCATTTAATTCACTTTAATTCACTTTAATTCACAGAAACGTGCACTTGTATATTTTTTAAATGAAAAATATACTGCTTTAGAAACCAGTGGTCGAGGTGTAAAAGGCGCTCTTCTCGGAACTGGGAGGTTGCTGGTTCGATTCCCAACGGTGGCAGTTAAATTAATGTAATTTAAAAAAATTAACGGGGTGGTTTATTGACTAAAATGTATAGGCATGAACGAAAGTAATCGGCTATACTTGTGAAGTTTTTCTGCAGTTTCCTTTCACAAACTTAAGATGAATATCGGCATAGTTCCTATCAAAGTCAGCAACAATCGCAAAGCCTACCAGCTTCTAGTCTTTAGACAAATTTCTTTATCATTTAAGGGTCGGTAAAAAAGACCTAGAAAAACCTCTTACCAGACTTGGACCTCCCCTACGCTGATACTAATACTTACAGCTACTACTACTTAGCACATTATCCACCTTCTTTGTTTTTAGAATTCTCTGTACATGTATATATTAACGTGTAATATTATATCCTTCAATTTCACATCCAATTTTTTTTTACCTAGAGAAAATAAACCGAAAAAAAAAGTTTGGAAATTACAATTTTGTCTGTATGTAACCTTTTAATTTCATGTAAATGTAATTTATGCAATTATTTTTCATATTTATGTTTTAGAATATCGGAAAATACTTAGTAGATTGAAGTTGAGTTCCTAAAAATACTTGTCTAAAGAGAAATAGGTGGTAGGAGTTTTTATGTACAAAATTATTCATTATAGCACGCCAGATAACTTTTTATTAAAACGGAGATGTACATGAAGAGAAAATTTACGTATATAAATTTTCTATAAAAATTTATATACCTAATTAGTTGTTTATCGACTGGATGATATAATAAATTCAACATAATAATTAAAAAATACATTTCAGAGAAGCGAATCTAAACTTAATGTAAAATATAAATGCTAGAAATAGCTTCAAGCGAAGGGGTGGATTTATCACTATCGTTAAATTTTCCAAAACTTAACGTCCCACTGTGTGAACCAGACTTCCTAGTCAGTGTTGCAAGTTACATGCTTGTATGGTAATATTGTATCACTATTTCTTAACAATTTAAAAGCGGCAAACATATACAATGATTATTTTATTGTCATTAGACTATATAAATAGTTTGATTGTAATTTTACAAAAAATCCAATCTATATATGAAGTACTAAATAAACTTCACCCTACGTATCAGACCCTAAAGATTTACACACATTTCTCTTTAGTAATCCTATATGAATTGACTTATTATGCTATATTTATATATATATATATATATATATATATATATATATATTTATATATATATATATATATATATATATATAAATATTTATATATATATATATATATATATATTTATATATATATATATATATATCCTTTATAAATATATATGTATATATCGGTATATATATTTATGTATATATATATCGGTATATATTAAACTTTATAACTTTGATAAAAACATCATTGTGACAATTTGTAATTTTGTTATAAAACAAGATAAGAAGACTGAAAAGAAGAAAACTTTATTAGTTCGATCGGTACACATAAAGAAAACGAACTTTTTAAGTTTGTCGATACTGCAGTGAAAATTCTATCAATTTTATAATAGATAATAATACAACTAACACTCGTGATGATTTTGTCGCATTAATTCAGCATGATTTGATTTCAATTATTGTTTATTTTACTAAATAAATTTTTATTTTAATCACATAAATTTTAATTATTTCTGAAAAGAATTACAATTTTCAACTAAATTCTACAATCAAATATAATTATTTAAATAAATCATCCACACAACAACATACAAATATATACGTCGATTTTAGAAAGCAGTATATTAGGATCATATGGATCATATGATCTAATGAGATCTGGATAGTTCATCGGAAACTAATCTGTATCCAAATTGTTTTGCAGTTATACCTCTAAACTTCAGTCATTGTGTAAACTAGAAATCTAATGTATCTAATTTTACGATGACGAGCACTTAGAATAGATTATTTCTGAATTGTAAGTTTCATTTTTATAATATCTATGCAATATTCTTAGGAAGATTTGGATACTTCCGTTGTTGCTCCACTGTGTCACCAAATTAGCAACGAATAACATATCCAGAGACAATATAAAAGTAATTTTAATAAGAGTAATTTCAATAAAATTTATTTTGTTTAATTTTTTATTTATTTATATTTTTGTCTTTTGATCTCGATTTTCTATTTCTAATTGCCAAAGAGTAAATTACGACTCGCTAATTTATACTGATGATGACTACTTGGTAGTCGAAATACGTTGTTATAACACAAAAACTGATCTAGGTATTGGAGCGAATTTAAAATTTTATTTCAAAAACCTCAGAGTTGTCATTAATTATCATTTGATAATCTAATATTGAAAATATGGATAATCTAACTAAAACAAATACGTGAATAATTGTTATAAAGTCAAAATAATTACCATGATTCTAAGAAAAAACAGACGCAAACAAAAATACTATAAACAAATAATAAAAAAAAAAAAAACGATAGTAAATTTAACTGTGAAACCCAAGTGTATACCACCAATTGACAAGATAAAGGTAGAAAATTATGTTTTCTAAGAATTTTCTTCATGTTTTTTTTTATTGTATTGCAGATATATACTAATGCATTTTATTACAAAAAGCAAACATTTATTTATGGCAATCATAAATAAAACGAAAACACACCGTCTGGAAGTTTAACTGAAATATCACATGGGAAATATCAATGATTTGACGTTATATACTACTAGAAAACATACAAAATATATTAAAGAAATGAATGATAAACTCAGTAATACTCAGAGCATACTTAACTATATCAGGTGAACTGTATTAGGCAATATGAGAAATAACCTCTATATATTATGTTTATCAGTTGCTTCATGGTTTTGAGTTTCCATCACAAATTATGTGCTCTGCGTATTATTTATGATTGGAATATTTGAATAATTCTAAGGTAATTATTTATATAATTCTTAGGAAATTATTTGAAAACTTATATTTTAAAATAACCCGCCTTGTTAATAAATTTCGATTTTTTGCCCCAATTTCCTAGATCAACATTTTTTGTATTTTATAAATATGTATTTCGACTACAAAGTAGTCATCATCAGTATGAATTAGCACGTGCAGACCGTCACCAAATTAGCAACAAGTAACATCTTCTCGGAGAATAATTACAATTAGCTAATTCATACTGATGATAACTACTTTGTAGTCGAAATACGTAATTATAAAATACTAAAAATTTTGATCTAGGAAATTGGGGCAAAAAATCGAAATTTATTTCGAAACATCCGAATCGAGTTCTCGTTAATATTATTTACGCCTTGTTAAGATAATATCCAACAACATAGATCTTGGGATCCAAAAAAGTATTGCACTTCGACTTTTCTGCTCGAATTTTCGAAAAATAAGTAGCTATTGGTTTTTTATCTATCACCGAATTTCGGAAAAATTTCTTTATATATATTTATATATATTATATGAATGATTCAACAAATTAATTTTCAATTTGTTCCACTTGTCGGACTGAGGAGCACTTTTGAGGATATTGTATCATACTTATATAAACATTCCGTCAAAATTGTACCAACTTCTGGTTTAATGGAAATTTTGATGGTAAAATCAGCCTTATTTGACTGGCCTATTAAATTATTACAATTCAGACAATCCGACATGATTTATAGCCACTTTTTATAACATGGACTCTTATTATTAATGTTCAATCAGGGATATCTATAATTTCTTTCAATGTGAATATTAACTACATTTCACAATATATTATTATATATTACATATAGATAAAAAGTTGTGTCTTAAGCAATGTAGTTATAAAGATAAAAATAAGTTTGTATCATTAATAATAGGAAAACTTGAACAGAAGGCTTGTAATAGACGGTTGTAAAGTATACATGGTTTATACAGCTTGTTTTTTTAAATGCACCTAATCTGGAATACTGAATAGTGTATCTATCGCTGTCTATATGTAATGTACTATGATGTGATTTACTTTATCCCACTTAAACAATCAGTATTGTATTAAAACATAAATAACTATTATATTATACTTATCACTCTCTAAATACAATCATTTATATCTAGTTACATCTTACTCGTGCATGTATACATCGTCGTTATTGTCCGTCGTCAGTCGAGTGTGTGTAACACCATATTATAGCATACTGTGCATAGCTAGTGATAGATGCACTACACAATGTTGCTATTGGGTCTGTTTTAATTTACGTAGTGTATACATTTAGCCATAAAAGTATCTTTTTTTTTTAAATTTTATAGTTGAGTTGTACCTTATTGATTATGATGTATTCGAATCAAAATTTCAAATAAAAGTTGTTACAATATATTTCTAATAAACAACTTTTATCCGAAACATTTTTTTGAGAACCGAATCAATAAGGCCCAAATTAATTATAAAATTTTAAAAACTGATATATGTACTTTTGTAGTACATTGTACAATTATAGCCCTATAGTCGTAAGTATCATGGATGCCAGAATTATTATTATTATAACAATCATTAAAAGGGCTAGTAAAATTCAATTTTCAAATAGTGAATTTCAAATAGAATGTGAATTTTATGACCAGAGAGTAATAAACCAGTTAAGTGTATTATTAATTATTGGATATGAGACTTAACCCTAATGGTTTATGGCTCTGTGTTATATTTTTAATTGAATTCATACCTATCTTCTTTGAGATCATGATGATAAAAATTCAGGCCGCCATCTTACTTACAACTTAAGCACTGTGTTTGTACCTCTGTAGTAAGATACTGATAGTAGTGAAAATATTATGGCTGCTCATTATGAATTTGTAACCGCAACTTGTATATATATATATATATATATATATATATATATATATATATATATATATATATATATATGTGTGTGTGTGTGAGTGTGTATAATAATGCTCAGAGAAAACGTGTGACAATTCCAAGAACGGTCGGTTCTAATCCCAAAACAACCTATGGATTATATTAATGTTGTATAAGTGTATGTATCCGTACATTACACATACCTAAGTATAATACATATACATATATTTATACATAATATATTACATGTACATATATATATATATATATATATATATATATATATACATATATATATATATATATATATATATATATATATATATATATATATATATATATATATATATATATATATATATATGTACAGTGTGTCTACTTAAGTTGGCTCCATATGGAAAACTTTTTTATTATAAGGTTTACGAAAAAAAGTTATTCTTTATAAAAATCTCTGCATTCGAAAATATTAATATTCAGCTATTCACTTTTGACATCGAATGTAGAGGGTGTCTAAAAATTGAAAAAGTTCGATAGGAATGTTTTGACCACTTCAATTTTAAATGAAATTTTGTATATTTTTGTTCTAAATGTAGACCATATAGAAGAGATTATACGGGAAACGGTTCAAGAAATCACTCCCGAGATATGTAGGAATGGATTTAAAGAATTTTGTAAAAGAACAACTACATGTATGGAACGCGAAGGTGGTGGATACGTTGAGGCAAAAACGAACTGAAGATAACTGTTGTTACTTACGTCAACAATAATAATTGTATTTGTAATGTAATGTATGAAAACTAAATGTTCTGATTCATTATTTTGTTACATATCATTCATTCAATGTTTCAAATCAGCAAATAAACATTTGAAGTACGATGACTGGTTAATTCGAATAACAGATAACGTGATTTATAAGTAGGATTTGCAAAATTTAATTTAAAATTGAAGTGGAAAAAAAAATTCCTATCGAACTTTTTCAATTTCTGCACACCCTGTACATTCGATGTCAAAAGTAAATAGCTGAATGTTAATATTTTCGAAAGCAGAGATTTTTATAAAGGGTAACTTTTTTTCGTATATATTTCCATATGGAGGCAACTTAAGTAGACACACTGTATATATATATATGCGTGTGTGTGTGTGTAATTCTCAAGTGTTCCATAGGGATCTTAACTCAATTCAAATTTTACGTTTGTATTGTGTATTTATTATATTATGCGTACTAAACTATCTAAGTATATATTATGTTTAGAACAATATGATAATATGTTTTAAACATACAGATTGTGATAAAATCCAGTCCAAATGGCAGTTTGTTAATTATAATTAATCGGGTGATAAATTGACTAAACTGGCGGCGTGTGGACAAGAACGAATTAAGCTGCTATGCTTGAGCAAGTTTTCCAAGTTGGCTGCAGCCGCACAACGTGTCCAATTCTGCATGCAAACTTCTTGTCCTCCATCCACTTCATTAATGTATGATTAAACTAAAGACTAAAAAAATAATGATAGGGTTGGCCTCTGTGAGAGACGTTAGGACTGTCGCTGCCGTACTCTCACATTCGTCCGGCACGGGACTTTTAAGTGGGATTCTATTCGACGCGAGCTCTCCTTTGATATTAATTTCCTGTGGTCCCGAACATATTTACGAATCATATGAGACGAAATCTTTAATTATTTTTTTTCGTTTTTAATTAATACTTATTTTACAATGCCTCCTTGTAGTGCTTCGCAAACTCTTCACAATGACACTAGAATCAAGATAAACGCGTATCCACGCCACATAAATTTATATCTTTACACAAATCTAGATAGATAGTAAGATAGACTGCAGAGGTTGCCCTGAACGGGCTACAGTTCGACCATAAGGTTCATTGTGATGCCTAAGGATGTGAGGATGTCAGTGGAGTGGAAGGAATTTTTGTGTGTATAATTATAATTTTAATTCGCATAATGTAATGAAGCATTCTGTATATATTTGTATTTCAGTTCTTTATCTACATACACATCTTACGTCCAGGTGGGTTTTCTTTATATATGGTATCTATTTAACCAGGAAGGTCTTAGAATCCTCTTAAATTGTTAGTACAGCTCTAAAAGTTTGTTCAACTCTAATATATAAACAAAACTTATAAATAATTAAACTTAATATATTAAATAATTAAAATAAATTTAATAATTGTTTGTATAAAATTTTCTCTAAATATCTCAGGAAAAACTAAATTTATCGAGTAAACTTAAAAGGAAGTAATTTTATTAATTTTGATGCTAATAGAGTTTTCAGATGATTCTCTATGAATGAATCCTTCAGAATGTTATTTCAACAAGATAATATTTTGTAAAATATATCAAATTGATAACATTTCATAAATATAAAATCAGTAAATTCATTTTTCATAGTAAAAAACCAGTAGTTTTCAAACAGCTTTTATCCACTGAAAAATAAAAGTACTGCTTTCTTAGTCTTTATTACCTGTTATGATTATAGTTTGTTATTAGAAGTATATGGTACGAAAGAAAAATTTAATTTCTGTATTTTATCGATTACTATTCATTTTATGATCATAACGTAGTTTGTGACACTTTATAAACTTTAAATGTAAACTTTAACATATTTACATACTTCTAACTTCACTTACTTTTATTCTGTATTCTTGCGTTTTACTTTGGACAAAATAATACATATAAATAATACAAACTGTGACAAAAAGCAGTAATTCATGTGTAACAGAGTATAAAGGCAGTAAATCACATGTTTCTGATTTACGATTTACAACAATTAAACACAGATGATTTCTTATTTTTGGCATTTTGATTAATTGTGATTATGAAGTCATATAACATATTATTGTTCGTTCAATAATTATTATGGAAAATAATATTATTTTAGTTTAGAAATATCAAAATCTTAGATTTCAGTTTTCTCTGTTTTTACTATTTAAAGGCACGCTACTGCCTTTTTCCTAAGCACGACAGTATACGTCATGTAACAACTGATTCGATATAAAATTAAAGTCATTCCATATTATATTTTGTTATTGCGAACATTATTTTGAAATACACTGTAATCTACAATAATAATATATTTATAATATTGTTGCATGTTTATCAAATACATAATTTTCGCGTTCTATTAAATTTTAATATCAATATATTAAAATTTCAATAGTTACGGTACAAATATTATAATATTTGAAACAAAATTTAGAAAACTTTTAACATGCTCTACATTAAAAATAATTAAATTTTATATTCGGAAAATAGAATATTCATTTTACTACTATGGTACGAGATTTTATTATTCTTAAATAGAAACTAAATAGAACACAGACAATTAAAATATATTTTACCGTATGGAGTTTGTTACATTTTCAATTGAATTTAAAATCAAATGAAAAGTAACAAAAAAAAAAACAAAAACAGGATATTTAAATAAATTCGAAACTATATTAAACTACGCAACTGGGAGAGACTTCAAATCAAAAAAGAAAACTGAAACTATTAATATATAGTAAATTTTGTACTTTGTAAGACTAAATATATAAAGTTTAAAATATCTACCCGGTTTCGTATATTTATATTGGGTGAAATGTCCCTCTAGCTACACATAGAAATGTTAGATAAACTTAAAACAGTGTTACTTCTATTGGGAAAACTTGTGTAATTTACCTGAGTTTTTAATTAATATGTATATGAATGCAATTTAAGGACGTTCCAGCACTGTGTTATAAAATCAGGACAAAAAACCGGTTAGATTTTATTATAGCACAAATACATAAACACACATACACAACACATAGCCACCAAATACACTGTTCATATATACAAAATAATGGTATTTTCAAGAAAAAAATAATTTTAAACTTTTATATAATAAATATTTTGCTTTACTCTCCTAGTTTTCTTTTTAAATTCTGTCGAGTATTTTTTCTAATACAACAGATAATAGTTGGACGGGCATGAAGTTTTACATGCTTCTAATGAGAGAGAATGATATTAATTATCTCGCGTTCTAAACGGTCAAACATTCTGAAAGTTCGGGATTTATTAAAAAACGTTATTTTTAGCCTGTGAAAAAAATGAGCAAAATCTGTCGAAAAGTGGTACTATGCTGGAACATCCTTAACAGTAAAATACAGACTATATGATGATAGTATGTACGCAAAGAAACCTTAAACTTTCTTTCTTTAAACTCTTCATATGTTTTCTTTAGTATTTTTCCTATACGATTTAGTATAATTTTCTGGTAAAAATTATAGAAAGAATTTTTAACAATCCCAAATCATTGATTTATATGGAAAGTTATACTGTCAATTATCTTACTAGGCATACCAGGTTCAATACCTGGTCGATGAGTTAATTTTTTCATATCATTATTAATTAAAATTCAATGACAGGTTTGTCTATGTAGTGCACACTGGTGCTATCATACTATGTCTTACATAACGTTAATAGAAATTGACATTATAATTTTATTATGGAGCTTAAGTATACACAAATAATATGTGGAATAATGAGTTAATTTTGACTTGCGTGGGAGGTTGCTGGTTCGAATTCCAACGGCGGAACGACAGTTTTTCTATTAAATTAATTTTAAAAAGACAGTTAATGGGGAAGTTAATTGACTAAACTGTCGGCGTCCATACGCCAAAGAACGAAAGTAACCGGCTGTGCCAATGCTCATGATGGTTTTTTTACAGTTTCTTTTCACAAACTACAGATGAATATCGGCATATTTCCTATCAAGGCTGCACAACCTGCCAATCCGTAGTTTACATACAAATTCCTGGTCGTTTAGGGGTCAGTATAAAAGTTGAAGCTAGAAAAGCCTAGTTACCAGGTTTCGACCTTCCCCCCGCTTCTACTAAAATAATACGGTAAATAATATGTAAAAATTGACTTATTTATCTATATAATCCGTGGTGTAGCGGTAGCACATTGAGCATTAAAACCAGTGATCCAGGGTTCGATACCTGATGGATGATTAAATTTCTTCATATTATACTGTTTCTTCTTAAGACTAAAACCCAATTTAATTATTAGATACGTCCACAAAACCAGTTAAATAAAAGGTTTTTAAATATGCATCTTAAATATTATTTGTAGAATACATGGTAATGCAAGGTAAATAACATTTCCCAAATGAAACTAATGTAGTCAAAGTTTTTCATTACCTCTAGAAATTTTATGTGGAAAATACGTTGTTGTGTTAGTGTATATAATTTTAAAATTATATTGCACAAAATATAATATATACGTTTATTTTTCTCAACAGAAAACTTTTTCATTACCTATTAATTAAATTGCTTTATTATATTAAATATTTATCGTGAAGAATTTATACAGGCTACTTTATCTACCAAACAAACTCATGAACCATCATACACAGATAGTAAATGTTCTTAAAAATCTAATATGAATGCCATGCGACCTCCGTATACATTACTTGAAAAAAATAATAACAGAAATAGTTTACTCAATCTGTTTGGAATTTTTAAATTAATGTACCTCATTTTGTAAATTTTAATGATAGTGGCATTTGAACAAATTTTCATGAAATCGCGTCATTGGTCCAATCTAAACAAATATAAACTGTCAAACAATAAAACAAAAGAATATATTATAAAATTATTATCTTAAAAATTAAAGTCTTTATTCCATTTGAGTTATAAAGAATTGTATTTCACCCGTTTAGGATGTTAGTCATTAATTGTATTCATAAATAGTATTGCATAACGGTTTTGCGTTAGGCAAAATTTTCAACTAAATATGTCCAAAAATACTATACGGTTTAAACAATGCTTACACAAATTTTTAGCGTCTGTTAATTTGGTTCATACCAACAAATTATTTGAAACCAAGCTCCTAAAGCATTAGTAGAGAACTGGTGCTTTTAAAGATTCATAATATTCAACGAATCATTATGAAATCGAGAATTTGATGTATAACAACTTTGATCAAGAATCTGGGCCTGGTGAAAGTCCTCGAACATACACACCCGTGAGGTGTGTACAAAAAGATAAGTGTAAAATTTCAAAAAAATCTATTTGCACTATTCAGCTTGGGATGGCTTTTCGCCCTTTCAAGAACAATTTTTGACGACAATGACGATCCAGTATACTTATATTGTAACGGTCCATTTTCCACGTTTGCCACTGAAATAGGGTTTTTTCAATGATTACTAAATGCTTTCTCTTAGATATTTATACTTTCATATTATTTCAACAAAATAAGACTAATGTAAGAGATTAAAATATACATACTCTTAGGTTATCTTACCATATATATGGAGGTAGAAAGTTGGTGTCTATTATTTAATGGTTATATTCTTTTAGTTAACTATATTTAAGTTTTTTTAAATAAATATTTATAAATAAACTAACTTTATGCATATTTAAAAATTTAAATGCAGTGTTGCACACAGGTGGAAAGGAAATCATTATGCAATATATCAACTAAGAATTTAACTAAGTAGTTAAGAGAAAAGTGTTTGCTGCCATCTTCACTGAAAAGAAAACTTTTACCTGATTTGTTTTAAATCAATTTTAAAAGCATTAGCGGTATTTAAATATTTTTTTTAAACAAGATATTTTACTATAACCAAGGTATATTTTAATTTATTTAAAACACGTTTTTTCACATGAAAATATCTTTGAAAATTCTATTCTATGTTGAAGTCCATGGTTGTGGTATATAAAATACTGAAAGACGTTTTTTACGCGATGATTTCAGAAACGAATGAGCTACTCACAAATTCCTCTATTCATTAATTTTTTTATTTAATATTCATATGTAGTAATTCTATCCACGCGGTTAATGTTGTGAATCCCATATATTTTTGGATTCTATCAAATTTGATTAATGTTAAACAAGATATGTTTGCAATCCGAGGGTGCCGTACTTTGACATGTCGAAATTTTAATAGGAATGTTAACAGTTTATGTTTTTAATTAATCAAAAGCTGTTGAATTAAAAAATTTAATTTAATTTTCCTGTAAAATATAAATACTTATTTATCTATTTGAACATTCATTTTTTGAACATTTATACCAAATATTTATAAAGGATTTAGAATGGCTGTTTTTTTTGTTGTACATGTTGATGTTGTGTTTTCCATCAGTGCTGAGAGAAAAATTACTATGAAGTAACCTTAATATGTTTATTTACACAAAGCTTTTTTTTTACAAACCCAAAAATTTCAAACTAAATTTAGCTTACAACTATAGATAAAGGATTGTTCGGTAAAACCTACAAAAACAGGTATGCTCATTACTAAGATCAACTCCCAGAAGTACAGCATACAATGTATCATTTAAATAAATCGTTTACTGACTGAGAGAATCAAGATAGTAAATACCAAAAATGTTATATAACGTATAACGTTTCCTTTTTCGCATTCAAAACCTTCTTTTTTCTCATAGTGTTTTGATGTTTATGTTAATATTTTATTTTATATCATAAAAGAAGTTTTTAAAATTATGTAAGTAGAATTAAGTTCAACAATCCGGAGCTACTTTCAATAATTAAGATTAAGTAGATTTTTGGCAGTTCACTAAAACGATTTGTGTGTATTCGATTATTTACAGAGGAGGGTACAATTGAGAAATTATGGGGAAAAACTATTTTATTACTTTATCATACTTCTTTCTTTTAGAGACGTATCATTTAATTGAAGCTTTTTTTAATGCGCATAACTGTAACTTTTTTCAAATTTTTATTTTAAACCGAACGTTCAATCCATTGACGTTACTGACAAAACTGTTTAGAAAATTATTGATAACGATTTGGTAGTTTCTGATAAAAACAAATATTAAGATAAAAAAATATTTGTTACGCAGAAGCTGCGTCAACTTAGAGAATTTCCTCATAATATATACATCCCTTCTTTTTGTGAAATATACCTGAATTTACTTTAATCGTATTAACGTTTACCTACTTTTTCGTGCTGGATTCGATTTTGGTATGTCACTTGGCCTTTTGTACTCAATGTGGCGTTACTTGATGAAAATCCATTATAATTATTAAATAAAACAAAAATAATTTTTTTTAAATTTATTTTTTTGTCTATTCTATCTAGGTATCCAGGGGCGAATTTGAAATTTTATTTCAAAAACCTATCTCATTAATTATCATTTGATAATCTAATAATTATATGGAATGTCAAACTTCAATATTTTATTAACACTCTATACATACACATATGATTATTTTCTTTTGCTTGTGTGTGAGTGGGTGTGTGTGTGTGCGTGCGTGTTTGTGTGGGTTTATAAAGGTTTGTACATAATATGTAAATGTAATGAATTATTTTAAATCTGTTGTATAAATGTGAAATATAAGGTACTGACTACCATGTCGTCTTGCTTCATATATGGTTGTTGTATTACAAACTATACAACTCTCATGAATGTACCACTTACTTTCCATATCATTGCTATTAAGGTTGTTAAAACTTATATAAACAAAACCTTTTAGAACTTTTACTGAAATGAGATTTCACAAATATCTTTTTAGTGTACAACAACACGTATAACATTTATTTTTGAGAAATAATGAAATGACCTTGTTAATGCTATGCACATGTTTTTAGGGTGACATATCAATTCTCGATGTCACGAAAAAACATAGAAAAACGTCTTACTAGCTAACTATTATTTCTTTAAAAATGCCTTTTAATATCCGGTGTATAATATTTCGGTATAGGTGTTCATAAAATAACTTCAATAGTCCGTCAACACGATAACTCAAAAACAAAAAAAGCTAACGAGCTGAAATGTTGTTTGTGTATTCTTGAGCTAGAGAGTAAGGCCCAGTTCGAGAATGGACACAATCGGACCATGTATGGGGAAAAAGGACAAAACTATCTATCTTTGAACCGGTCAAAGTTAGAACAAAAATTTAAAGACAAAAAATGTTTCTTTTTAAATAAAATAAAAACTTTTGTTTTAATTTATTTTTCATAAATTCAGTGTATACCGCGTATAGACGCAATTAACTCGGTTAGGGGTTCTTTTTACTTGTTTATATACTAATCAGAATATAACCCTATTGATTTTCATAATAGCTAGTCGACTAAATTAATTATACATACAATTTACGATAAAAATTGATCACAAAATTTAAATTTATGAAATAGTGGAGGCGCTGTGAATTTAAGATATAAACAAGACAAAAAAACTTTGAGTCCAGGGCATGATTTGAAATAATATCCCACTAGCTGAAAAAAATTTATGTCATATAATTAGTTTTTTATAAATTTTTGAAAACGTCAATTTTTTTTATGTCTAAAATTTATATAATTTATTTCCATTATTAACAATTTTGTTAATGACGATGTTTCTATAGAAACTATATACAATATGAAAGATCTAGCCACTAAAAAACTTTATATTCATATACAATGTTAAATACCCATAAAAAACACGAATGCCGATAGTAGCCGATTGTGACAGCCCAAAAGAAAACGTCACTTGCATAGCCTCGCTATAGATGTTTTCACATCAAAAACATATTATTTAAATTAAATTAATAATAATAGCTGATTTTATTTTTTCAAATGTTGTATGATATAATTAAAAATATCTTAATTTTTTATTTTATTAAAAAATTAATATTTAAAGTTCCATTAAAAAAAAAGGATAAATATGCATAAAATACGGAAATTCTTCATATATTTACTTTTTTGGTTACCTACCTCTTCATTATCTCATTAATGTAGTCTTTATTTATTTAATAAATACACAAATGAATTCTATTCTTTTTCGTTATCATTACAGTAGATAATAAATATATAATAATGTAAACAAACAAATAATGCAAATAATATACATAATGCAGAGATATGAAAAGGTAATTATTTTTTATGTATTTTAAAAAATTAATTTTTATTATTATAAAAAAAACATTTATTGGAATTATTATAAATTTAATGTGTAAATAATTTTATTTATTAATTTAAATATTATTATTTGTTAACTATATTTCTATTTATATATTTATATATTTATTATTTTAATATTTAAATAAAATAAAACAATTAAAATAAAACAATTAGAAAAATCTACAAATACAAACTGTTAATAAATAATTATTAATGAATTGTATTTTTTTTAAATATGGTATATAAATGATAAATAAATAAATATAGCCGAAACCGAATATAACGACATTGAATGAACCACATAACTTGGACGCTGTACCCGATAGTTGTTATAAGCAATATACAGTCGAAGCCGGATATAACGACATTGAAGGGAGCACATAACTAAGGACACTATATCCGATAGTTGAAATGGCACAGAGCGCACAAGAGGCGCGAAGGTAATCATAAAACACAATAATCCATCTTACTGAAAAAAATATGACGGTTGGTCATTATAGTCGATAAATTTCGATAAAGGTTCGTCACTTTAAGCGATATGTCGCTTTACCCATTGTTTTTATAGGGAATCGACCGGGACCTTTGATAGATAGGTAGATTGTAGAGGTTGTCCTGGACAGAACACACTTCGACCATAAGGTCCATTGTGATGCCTAAGAATGTGAGGATATGCGTGGAGGACAAGGTATTTTGTGTGTAGACTAGAAATTGGTAGGATATGCGGCTGCAGCCGACTTTGAAAGGAACTTTGCCGATATTGATCTGGAGTTTGTGAAGGCAAACTGCAGAAAACGATTACGATCTTGCCCATATGGCGACAGTTAAGTCCCGTACCAATAAATAAAATTGACAAACAACCAACGCCGAGATTCGAACTCGCAATTATTTACAAGGAAAAATAAACGTTTGGTTTAAATTCCAAAATATTGTCTATATAATTATTTGTAGAGACGGTTTTATATATCGTGAAACCTTCTCCCGTTACGTTGGCGCCCGAGAAGTGGCTTGTACCTTCTCCCCTTACATGTAATACCCGCTAATTGACAAAGGCTTGACATTCAAAGAGAATATATTGACTGCCATTTTTCATACAACTTTTGATCAGTGATTGTACAAATATTTATTTATAAGTTCTAGGTCGCATTGGTTGATTCAGTTTAAATCAATTATCATGATTTTGCGTGCACAGAAGTGTTGTATATGATCTTATTTTTTCCTTTATATTATACATCTACAGAATGTTTCAAGGTGACAAAACACATTAGTAAAATTTTTTTTTTCGTATTTATCAAGATATGAAATAAAATTTATGTAATCAAGAAAAACCAAAAACGATGATACATTTGGCTAAACTTGAGAAACGTAATTTTTGTACATTCTGTATACACTTAACTATACTATAGCTGCGGCTGTGATTATTACAGTTGATATCACTTTTAAATGATTGACAGCTGATGAAAATGATTGAAGAGTAAATTCATTTCATCATAAATTAAATATTCGATAACGATTTTGTTCAATTAAATTGCTGTCTCCTTTGCTCTGTAAATGTGTTCCTAGACACTCATGGAATAATATAATATAATAAATATGGTATATTACATATATATATATATATATATATATATATATATATATATATATATATATATATATATATATATATATATAATATTTCAAGATCAATTTATATCATTTGTCGTTGAGTTCGGAGTATAGTTGATGTACAATACAATACAGGAAGTAGCTCTGTACAATATTATGATCAATTTACATTATAAATAATTACTTATTTACCTAGTTTATATTGTGAACGGAATAATAAATTGAAATTTTCATTTTGAGATACTTGATTGTGAAGAAGTTTGAAATACTTTAAGATGTGTTAAATATTTGCATTCATTAAAAGTTCTACAAATCCAAGTCCATCGAAGTCTAATAGATATATATATATATATATATATATATATATATATATATATATATATATATATATATATATATATATATATATATATATATATATATATGTGTGTATAAACATATTATTATTTGGAAGTTTAACATATTGTGAATAGCAAATGTTGAATGAACGTATTCATTTTCGATAATGTTGCTCCACTTTCTACAGATTAAATAGTAAAAAACATCTAGTTTTATAAATTAAATCTTGTACGTTACAATAAAATTAAAAAAATAAATAGTCTGACGATGAATTTTGTAAATATTTTAATTAAAAAGATCAGAAAATTAAGAAAATCACGAAAATTTTCATCAAATCGTCAAAATAATAGTTAATAATTACTAGTGATATTAGATGCTATCTAAAATTAAATCATTAATTTACAGATTAAAATTTGTAATTTCTGTCTAAAAAAGAGTGTTTCTATTTATTATGAAATGTAGTGTACTGTCCGGTCAATCTTAAATAGAACCATTTAAAATTTAAACAATTAATAAAATTGAACAAAACATAATTTTGAATGAACGTTGTGAAACGGACCATGGAAAAATGTAAATAAAATACAAGAATATCAAATATTCATTAAAATCCTCAATTTGTTTTGTGTGTGAGTTTATGATTATTTAATTAACATAAAAGACCAATGCGGTCGATGGTCCTAAACAGTAAAACAAAGAAAACATTCAGTAGCAACAAATAATGATGATGTTATGTTATGTTGCAGAGGTATTTATTAGCTGAGTTTGAGCTAATAGTAGAGTCAAATAAGGATTTTTCAGGCAGCTTGCTTGGAACCATTTGAAATTTGAAATGACGATATATAGACTTTGGTTAAACAATCATGCTGTCTTTTTTTTTGATGAAATTTATGACGCTGTATATAAATAATAAAATTATTATTTTGTAATAAAATAAGCACAAATTTTATACTGCTTTTCTTTATGAAATAAACCATATGGGTCGGAAAATTTTTTTGAGTTTATACTTATGTAGGTTAGTGTTTAAGCTTGGATTAAGGCTTATAAAAGTTAAAAATATTAATTTGTTTATAAGTAAATTAACAAAAGGTAAAACATACGATAACTCTCTTAAAAGTTAACGTATCGTTATATATACATATTTTTTTTAATTCTATAAAAAATCTATAAGTTAAAAGAAAATAAAGATTATTTAAATAATTTTTAAAAAACTTATTAGATTATTTAAAAAACTGTTTTTCTTTTTTTTTTAAATTTGTTTATAGCTCGTTATAAACAAATTGAAAAATAATGGGTAAAAATACAGTAAAAAAAATAACTTTCTTGTTCATTTTATAGATATTTTAAAGAACTTTCATTTAAAAAAAGATTTATTCATCTCCAATCAAATGCACCCTTTTTATTTATAAAAATAGGTGACATGAAATTTTATTGTCGTGGACCTAAGGGCTAAAATTGCGCATATTTTAAAAAAAAAAACCATACTTTGCCATTGTTAAAAGAATGAAGTAATTTTCAGATTTTTTATTTTAATTTAAAATTTTTGCGTTTTTCGAAATTTGGGAATTTTTTCCTTGAATTCTACTAAACCTATTTTAATGTTTATGAGCTCATTTGTTTTCTTTTTTTATATAGATTTAAATTATATTCTATGTCATTTTTAATATTTTTAGTTTGAAAAAAAATTGTAAGAAAAAACGCTTTTTTGTTATAAACAAATTCAATTTTGACCCTGTTTCGTCACGAATCGATCCAAAAAAAATTGCGGTTCCGACCAAGCTGCCTGAAACCGGCTTTTTGAAGCTAATTTGACTCTAATATATCTGTTTTAGTTTAGGTTGACTTTCATTTCAAAAGGATGTGTATTTCGTGTTCTAAAATATATATACGAATGAATATAGAAGATAATTTCATTAGATGTACTTAATATGAATGGGGTATGGCTGTACTCTGAACCTGTGTGACGTAATTTAATCAGATTCCTGTGGGAAACTCTTCTTCTGTACATTAATATCTCGAATGTCTATATGTATCTCTTTGTCTGACTATATTCAAATTGAGTAGGTAACATAGGTAAAATATATTTCAGAATAGAATTGCTATAAAGTCATACCAAACTACACAAATTTCGTAATAAAATTATAATATCTAGCTCTAGATTCGTTTACTTTAGTTGCAATGGGTATGTAGAAAATAATAATAAATAGCTTGTCAAATGTTTGTTATGTTTATTACATTCTTCATAAATTACATCCGAGAACACCGCTTAGATTTACATATGATAATGATGTGTATAACATTTTTTCAAGTTTATGTATCTGTGGACTCTCTAGTGGTCTCAGTTTTATTCCGATTGGAATGAAATTTGGTATTTGAGGCGCTTTTAGAATTCAAAAAGTCAAGTTCGTTATTGGGTAAAATCGGACGAGGAGAAAGGAGGGGGGGGGTTAGAGGGAAAGGGAAACACAAAAGTTGGTATATCTCCCTTAATATTTGAAAAATCGAAAAGTTTAGCACAAGTTAAGTTTAAGGTACTTACTGTAATTTTGTTTCTTAACATTTTTCTGTTACACTAATATTTCCAGAAATATTTACAATTAAAGATTGAAAGTTAAAATTCTAAATATTTCTGTACACATGAGAGTTTGAGAAAAATGATATGATAATGAATTATAGCAAACTTGATTTTCTACAACTTTACTCCTTATACATTTTTCGATTGTTCCAATATTACAAGAGATATTTTATATTTTCTTCTATCTTTCCCTTTCTTCTTGAAGTATGCCATTTATTAATAATATTGGCCTTGAAAATACTAAAATTATATCAAAAACGACATTTCATTTTGATCAGACTTAAATTATGACTAGACAGTGATCTATGTATTCTAAGAAAATTCGCAAAGTTGGCGCAGCTCCTGCGTAACGACTTTTTTTATGTATTAAAAAGAAACAAATAATTTAGAAATTTTTTTGTTCTCTTTATCTTTTTATATATATTTGATGAATGGATTGTACGTTCCACCAACCAGAGACGATGAATATTGTTTTATATTCATTATTCTGTAATTTTATTTATGATTTTTAATATAATATTGTTGTTTTTTTTTGTAAGTCTGTTTCTGCTGTTGTTATAAATGTTATCATGAAAATTGATTACCTTCTTACTCTCTACAAAAAGGCTTTTAAAATATATATATACAGGGTGAGTCAAAAGTCATGGAATTTTTTGAAAATGGGTGGATATAGAATGAAATTCTAAGATGAAAAGTCTTTGGACATTTTTGCACCTGCTCCACTGTTAATTTGATATTAATTAATTAAAGTAACCAATTAGAGAAGCGCGTTAAAGGAATCAGAAATGGTGGCAAATGAACGCAGCGGCAGCTGAGATATTTGAGAGCGAGCTACCGAACACCACTACCGTAGAGCGTGGTTGAATTCGTAAGAAATCTAATAAAAATTGAATAATTCATTTAATTAGATTTTTCGGGGAATTTTTTTTCCAAAATTTGTCAAAACTCTGCTATAAAAATTATACCGGATTTGAAATACATAAGATTGACTCGATCCTTGCGCTTATTCCGCACCATTTTTTATTCTGGTAACGCGCTTCTCTAATTGGTTACTTTATTTAATTAATATCTAATTAACGGTGGGTCAGGTGCAAAAATGTTCAAGAAGTTTTCATCTTAGAATTTCATTCCCTATCCACCGTTTAGAAAAAACTCCATGACTTTTGACTCACCCTGTATATATAAAACAAAACATACAATTTTTATTATTTTTTTTTCGTTCTGTTGTTTATGTAAAAATGTAATTAATTTTTCTTTGTGCTGATTCATATCGATATGATATATATTATAATAATTTTTACTGATAATCTATGTAAGTGTAAAGCAGAAGTGTCCTTTTTTCTTTCAAATTTTCTGTGTATACAAAAAATAAATGACGTTGATTTCGTTCGTTGTTTCAGGAACTTTTTACGTGATGAAACTGTTATCATATGTTAGCTGAAATTATGATAATGAATTTGTGCCAATAACATAGTTTATCGTTCTTCTATAAGGATATTCTCTTTCTTATACACATGGTGTATAAGAAATGGTGGTTTTAAGTAGGCTTCTTCAGCATTGTACATACTTCAATTCTGAAGACAGACCCTTAACCCTACAATATTCGTACGCGGACTCAAAGTCCATGAAAACATTTGCCGATCTGCTATTTAAAATTTCGGGACCCTATCAACCGGAGGATTTTAGTACCGTCATACAGTCACTTTTTAAATATGTAATGACGTAAATATACATATGTAAATGACGTAATTAAATATGTATATGATACTAATAGTGCAAATATTTGGCCAAATACCTAATCATGGAGAAAAAAAACTATTTATTTCAATAAAAAATTTCTACTTTAATACTTAAAATCTATCAGTGGTACGTTTTATGATGAATACTCCAAACGATTGCATTTTTCCTCATAGATAAAACCTGCTTCTGAAAATAGTTATACGCCTATATACACTACTGTCAGGAGACGATATCGAATATTGAAAAAAAAGTGAGTGAATAGGCCGAATACTGATTATAAGCCGAATATTCGTGGTATCTCTAATGTTAACCGAATGCGTAACGTATTTATATAACAATAATAATATAAACAAATAAACATAAAATTTCACTTTTGAAAGTAGCTAATGAAATTTAATGTTGAATCTATAAGCAATAAATTGTCGTAAAAAACCTAAATATATTTATTTTCGATGGAGGATATTGTCATTTATATTTTACGATATTACTTGGAAAATATAAATATACACATAGAATATAGAATATAGAGAGTTCATACTACATATAAATAGAACATAAAATAAGTGTTCAATACTATCTATACATACGCAACTTGATTTGAATTTAATATTATATAATATCAAAACAAAAAACTGAACTTTGTGAATCACTTCATGTATACAGAAAAGTATTTATTTGAACCCAAACTTTCAAAACAAAACATTTATATTTGATATGGACATATACTTGGCGTCAAAAGTCAAGCTATTATTTCAAAATTTACTAATTGATTTGTGCCTTATTTATACGGTTCACGAAAAAATGCTTCGCCTAAAAGTTAATCATTATAACCATACTAACAACTTTTACTCGACACAGTTTTCCGAAATCCGAATAATCAAGATACAAATTCAAAATTTTGAAATGATAGTGCAACTTTTGACGCCATTGACGTACATATGGAAGGGATAAACCATACCATCAGCATTCAATTTGAAAACAACATTGTAAAGATGTAGGCGACTTAAACGATTTCCAATAGATTTTTTTTTACGAAAAAATTGGAGATATTACTGATGTTTTTATTTTTAATGCTTTTAAAAGTTATCTATTCCCTGAAACAAATCTTATAGAAAGTCGATAGGGAACACTTCAAAGAGTACGTGGATTTGTAAATTTTACAAACTTTTTGCAATTTCGGTTGTAATATTTTAATTTGAAACGAACAAGCGCATTATTACTGACGCAATTAAACAATTTGCTCTTAAATTAGATAGATATTCCTCTTCGAATAAAAATTCCCAAAATTAATGTCATCAAGAAAGTAACGTCGGCTTGCATTAAACAAATAAAAGCTTGTGGAAAAAGGTTGAATATTACAGACTTTTATATACTTTCAAATATTATATATTTTAACCTAGAAAATATTAATTAAAAATCAATTGAAATGTTAATAAAACACCCTCCACAATATTAATTTTATCAATTGGAACTTGTACCTTACTTTTGAAATACATTGTGACAGTGTTCATAAAACTACAAATATATAATCATTTTGGAGAAACAGAAAACGTGTAAAAATTTTCTGATATGATCATTTGTATGCGTACTATTGTCGTAAAAAAGAAAAATGTGGTTTAAAGGTCAGATCATCTAATCTATATCTTATTATACGACTGTCTACTTTCTTATTTATTATATGTATATATATATATATAGATTTTTTTATACGGATATTGCAAGCTCCTTAAAAACACCAAGGGTGATACAATTCTGCAAAGTCCCACCCGAAAGTCAATATCCCTAGTAGAACCTTCCCCTTTAGTTAGTTGTTTTTGGCTCTTATAATATACCTTTATCTCTATGTAAAAAGGTTTCAGGACCATCCAATCAGAATAAAATTTTCTGTATCTGATAGGGAGTGCAAAAGGGAGTTTTTTTTAAATATTTTTTCGGTAAAATTAACCGTTTTTGACTTTTTTTGATGACAATGTAATCGAGACATCACAATGTTACCGCCCAAGTAGCCTTGCTTGTTAAGGCGCTCTACTTGGAACTGGGAGGTTATGGGTTCGAATCACAACATTGGCAGTTTGTCAATTATTAAAATAAAAGGGGGCGGTTAATTGACTAAACTGTCGGCGTATGGAGAAGAACGAAGAAACCGGCTATGCTTGAAAAGGTTTTCTGCAGTTTCCTTCACGAACTCCAGATGAATATCGGCATAATCCCTATCAAAGTAAAAACCGCACAACCTAGCAATAGTCTACACACAAATATAGTCTAGGTCTAGTCTGCACACAAATGTAGTCATTGTCTTCCACTCACATCCCTAGGTCATAATGGACTTTATGGTCTAAGTGTGTCCCGTCTAGGACAGCCGCTACAACCTAACCCAACCTAACCTATCACAGTGTTACAATTTTGGGCGTGTTCATGCTTTCAGCATCATCACGACGCTGTGTACGCTGAAAAACTGTGCTAATGGTTGAATTCAACGATAGACACCACGTTCACAGACGCTGTATTCATCGATGTTGTGCAGAAAAAGGGAGAGCACAAAATCGTAGTCTCCCAAAACGATTACTGGTTTACCGTTTGTATATTTATCTGTCATGTGCATCGGGATTTGTTTAGATGTATTCCATTCATTGAATTTCTTAATTTTTAAATATTTTAAATTATTATTTTTTCTGAATAAACAAAAAAACGTGATAATATAATTTATACTGAACCACTTTTATACGAAACATTTTAGCAAAAATCCAATAAAGAAAATTTTAAAATGATAACTCGATTTTTCACGCCATTTGTACATCCATATAAACAGTTTAGTCCCATTTAATAATATGAACAAGAAAAAAAAAACGGAGAAAATTGTAACACTGATGATCTATCTATCTTGGTTTGTCTGTAAGTAAACACAAACAAATGGTCATACTAAAAGATATTATACGATGTTGATATGGGACGGACACCAACATTTATTATTAATTGATATTTGCGTTTTTTTTGTTGCCGTATCTATCTATATCTATGCATGACTACAAAAAAAAAACTATACCAAGACTACCACCAAGAGTTTTGATAAAAAAGTTATTTTATAGTTTTTATGTCTATCCACTATTTAAACCAAATGGCGAAAATCTAAATCTTATTTCACACCAACCTGATGGTATTTAGCCGACTACGACACTAAACTTTGATTCGCATAGACCCGTAAACAGTCCACTCGATTATGCTATGTTGCACTGAAATTTGGGCAGACCAACTCGCCTACAAGAAGTTTAGGAAGAAGCTCGATGCAGTTCAATGAAGAGCCGCATTACGGTTCGATTGTGCATATCGCAGTCTTGGAAGCCGCGGAACGCTGCGTGCAGAAAGTAGTATCCATTCCATGCTCAGCTCTGTGCAGAATTCGTAAGCTCTGTTCTACGCTACGCTGAAGAAGTGCTCAACTTCACACAGGAAGGGAGGAAAGAAGATTGTTTTTAGTCAGTAAAATCTGACACTACCAACAAAATCTGACACCCAACTCCATCTTGTTGGTGTCCTTAACCCTATTTTTAACATTCAATAAAAAGTATAAAGAATAGAGGTCAAATTCGTCAAATCTGTTTGTAAAATTCCTCTAGCACTAACAGTTTTTGAGTAATTTTCAAAAAAAGTAGAACCCTTTTCTTTGGTATCTTTAATTGTTTATAACTTTTGCAATTGTTTATGGGCGGGTTTGAAATGTTTGCACATTTTACTAGACGTCATAATGAGTTCGACTCAGCCATCGCACGTATTTCAATTCGCAGTAGCAAGAAACTAAGTAGTAAGACAGATAGATAATCATCATGACGATGGTAGTATTCTAAAAATGAAATCTTTATACATTTTCCAGTAAATACACTTTATTTTTATGATAGTCATTATAACGTCATCACTATTTACATAAAATCACTATTTTGTATCATAAAATCAGTATTGCCATCATAATAATATCTATAGCTTTATAATGCTAAAAAAAAGAGTACCGCTAGAGGTATGGAGAGAGAAAGATATAAAAAGAGAACCTTCCACATATTTTTTTATAGATATTTGTGTTGTAACAATTGAATACTAATTTAACTAATACATAGAAATATGGATCTATTTTGATATAAAATACATACAATACCTTCTTATAGAAAAGTTTTTTGTAATAATTTTATATTGTATTTCCTTCATGAAATTGAACCTAAAATATTTTTACACCTATAGACAGACGTTCATGTGCTACGCTAGAGTCTAATAAGTACTATCTTTAATAAAATTTATTTAGGATTTAAAAAAAGTTGAAAAGTATATCAATAATCTTACAACGATTTATAACCTTTTTTTAATTGTTCAAAATATATTAAAAGTATTTGTTGTAAAATATCAGTAAATGTTAATTAGAAATTGATTTGTTATTAATATTTGTTTATTTGTGTATACTTAAGCGTCAACATAACGATGTTTGTCCAAATTCCTTTCGGTTAAGTATGACACACTGTAGAAGACTTTAGCATATACTACTCAGACAAATTTCATTGTCATTAAATTTTTTAATTAAATTAAAATACTGATATTTGATTAGATTTTTACGAAATTCTATCATCAGTACAAAAAAACAATAGCTGCAGCAGTTCCTCTGGAGAAAATTAGCTAATAATATATCTGTAAATATGTTCCATCAATTATGTATACTCACATTCAAAAAAAAAATGAACAGCCTTGAACCGAATCAGTCTCTCACAATTTTGATTATTCTTGTAGTAAATGTTTTTTTACAGATACAACATTTTATTTAATTTTTATACATAAGAGTAAGATATAACACTTCACATGTATCAACATTACATATATTTTTTAAATTCTCACTCTGTCACTGACACCGTATATACAAAATATAAATTCAGTTTATACTTCCATTTCTTTTTTACACACTTAAAAAATATACTACCTATCTTTGTTTATAAATAAATAAAATTATACATTATACAAAGAGATACAAAAGTGAAGAGTTATATGAAATGTAAGAAAATCAACATTTCAAGTTTCATTTTGTTTTGAACGAGAGTGTACATACAAAATATTAAATCATTTATGACAAATTTTATTTAGATGAGATACAAGCGCCAAAAATATACACATAATAATTGAAAATATCATAAAACAACATAGTTTATGCCCTTTTATCCACACACATAAATATGATATTTTATGAGTAAGTACTAAGTATGTATATACTACTCTCATTCATTCTACACTACACATATGTATGTACATATATGTATGTGCACTACATATAAAATGAAACAAACCTGTAGGGATTTATCATTTTGATTAACCTATTTTTAAAACGGTCGTTTTTATGCTCATATGACACTAGAAATAATGGGATCGCCGTGTTTAATTTATCGTCATGTATGTATTGTTATATATATATATATATATATATATATATATATATATATATATATATATATATATATATATATATATATATTTATATATATGTATGTATACAGTCGACACCGGATATAACGACATTGAAGGGACCACATAACTAAAGACGCTTTATCCGATAGTTTAAATGGCACAGAGTGCGCAAGAGGTGCGCTTGGGGTTGGAGGAAGTGCGTAGCTAATACTAAGAAAAAATAATCCTGCTTACTTATTGAAAAAATGTGACGGTTAGTCGTTATAGTCGATAAACTTCGATCAAGGTTCGTCGCTTTATCCGATTTGATGAGTGTTTGTATAGAGATTCGACGGGACCTTGTCTCATTTAGTCGTTATAACCGATTTGTCGTTGTAAACGATGTCGGTATTGCCGGTTTCGACTATATATATATATATATATATATATATACACGTGTGTGTGTGTATCACAGTTGTTGGAATGATAACAACTAAAAAAAAACTTTATTCTCCGAATTTCATTTGGTTTGGATCAGCGATTTTTACATTTGTACCTCCTCTTACCATTTATCTACTACCCACGTTTTAATAGTGATAGTAACATCATATTTGCCCCCCTTACGGTAGCGATCATCCTCCGACATTGAATTGAATATTTAGAGAATAATAACTATGGTTCTAGTTGAATGAAAACTTACACATACTACTAACAATAATACAAAATATACCCTGTATGTACTACAGGTACAAAATCCAAAATCTTTAATTACCGGAAAAAAAAGTATAGTGCAAGTGCTAAAACAATAGTTTAAAGTCCGGGTCTCAAACATGATGTGAAAAAATATCCTACTAGCTGAAAACGTCCGTTTTAGGGATATTTTGTCCTTAGGTTATTTCGTCGGGGATATTTTGTCATTGGGATATTTGGTCAGGGGATATTTTGTCTTTTGGGCCAAAACGCACAGAAGTAGCCAAGCGGTATAAGGCGTTATGTCTACTTGGGTACTGGGAGGTTATGGGTTCGAATCCTGGCATCAGCAGTTTGTCAATTATTAAGAAAAAAAAAGGGGCGGTTAATTAACTAAACTGTTGGCGTATGGACAAGTACGAAGTAACCGGCTATGCTTGAGAAGGTTTTCTGCAGTTTCTTTCACGAACTCCAGATGAATATTGGCATAGTTCCTATCCATCCTACCAATTCCTAGTCTACATACAAAAATTCCTTCCACTCCCCTCACATCCTCACATCCTTAGGCATCACAATGGACCTTATGGTCGAAGTGTAGCCCGTCCAGGGCAGCCGATACAATCTATCTATCTATCTAACACAGTTTATTCGAAATATTTTCCCAAAAACCAAATGAATAAGATACAAATAAACTAAACATTTTTGAAAAAAGAACGCTACTTTTGTGGTCCGTAGTACAATTGAATTTTGATATCAAAGTGCATATCACTTTCAAATTTCATAATTGTACATAAAAAAATTGTACATACAAAAAATGTACATAATATTTTTAAAGTGATTTGCTTAATTTAACCGTTCGCTGTTAATGGATGGTTGATTCGAAAATGTATAGGGTGGCGCATAAATAACGTTATGATTTAATTAGTAAATAAATTTTTTCAAATTCACCCCCTTTTAAATTTTATTTCAAAAATCTAGAGTTCTGCCTAATTATCATTCGATAATATAATGTTTAATAAATTTTTTGTTTACGTATTTTTTTTCAAGAATTAATTTTGAAAGACGTGGGAAATTTATGATTGAAAGGCTGAGCACAGAGCAAAGAACCAAAAGTCAGCATTCGATTATTCAACAATTATCCGATAATTTACCGATTGGTTCAGCGTTTTCGACAACATGGAGCTGTCTGTGATCTTCCACGTGCTGGAAGTTCTCGTGCAGTTCGAAATATGAACATTGCTCGGGTGCAAGCAAGTATTTAGGCGACGTTCTCAGCAGTTGGTGATGTTAAGGCGGTCTTTGCAAAGAATTTTACATACGTTACACCTTTTCCCATATAAAATTCAATTGGTTCACGAGTTGATGCACAAATACGCATTCACTAAATAAATCATAATGTTATTTATGCGCCAACCTTTATATGATCAATATGTGCCCGGAATGCTATTTTATCGCTCCAAATGTACCTTCACGTTTTTATAAATATATTATTATTTTTAACTCTTTTTTTTTTGTATTATTTTTGTACAAAAGTGTAATTGAATTTTGATTCTAGTTTACTTTTCAACCGTGAAATGAAAGCACTTTCATAGTTACAAAAAAAAAAAATATTGTTCAATTTTATGTTTTAATCTTTGCATACATTATTGGGCCCAGTTGTGACACATTCAAAGTATACCAAATAAAATTTACAATTATGCAATTTTAATTTATATTTCTATGCTAGTTTTTTTTTTTTTTTTTATCCGTATGTAATCTTTAATACAAATATGGTTTCGGATTAAATAACTTTAATATTTTCATATTCCGAATACCGTGGATCTTAAATTTTGATATAATGATCAAATACTAAAACGAAAAAGTTAGTTCCTCGAATATAAAAGTATATTTTATGTTTATGTACGCATGTAAGAAGTTATACTCATAAAAAAAAATTATTAAAATAATATTAAATAAGGACAACACTACTATTAAGATATAGAAGTTTGATAAAATGGTGTAGTGATTTTTATTATTATTTTGACCCACACATTCCAAAAATCCGGTTCACTTCAACGTCAGACAAACAGATTCCGCAGATTGGTAAATTTTAGTAATATGGAGCTGATATCATGAAAACAGTCAGTTAGATCGTATTTTAACTAACAGCATCGTTTTCGCTGCCTTCAAATTAGTTTAGAACAAAGTTTTTATCAAATTTTTTTTTTCTCGAATTTTTGTCATTTTATTAATGGGTACCCATTAGATTAAATATTTGAAAGAAAAAGAAAAAATTTTTTGTCAATGATTTTAATAAAAATAATTTTCTAAGATAATTTTGACCGACACATTCCAAAAATCTGGTTCATTTCAACGTCAGACAAACATATTTCGAAATATCTCATTTTCTTTCCGCAGACTCGTAAATTTTAGTAATATGGAGCTGATATCATGATAACTGTCAGTTAGATCGTATTTTAACCAACAGCATCGTTTTCGCTGTATTCAAATTAGTTTAGAACAAAGTTTTTATCAAAATCAAACAGAAATATTTTTCTCGAATTTTTGTGATTTTATTAAGGGGTTCCCATTAGAAATATGACAAAAAAGAAAAAACATTTTTTGTCACTGATTTCAATAAAAATAATTTTCTAAGATAATTTTGACCTACACATTCCAAAAATCTGGTTCATTTCAACGTCAGACAAACATATTTCGAAATATCTCATTTTCTTTCCACAGATTTGTAAATTTTAGCCCTATGGAGCTGATATCATGAAAACTATCAGTTAGATCGTATTTTAACTAACAGCATCGTTTTCGCTGCCTTCAAATTAGTTTAGAACAAAGTTTTTATCAAAATCAAACAGACATTTTCTAGAATTTTTGTCATTTTATTAAGGGGTACTCATTAGAAATATTTCAAAAAAAGAGAAAACATCTGTTGTTAGTGATTTTAATAAAAATAATTTTCTAAGATAATTTTGACCCACACAATCCAAAATCAGGTTCATTTTAACATCAGACGCACAGACTTCGAAATGTCTTAGACATAAAGAATATCTTAAAATATAGATAATTAACTATACAGCCATCATTCTTCTGATTAATATGAAAAATCGTATTCAATCAAATTTTTGATAGACTTCTGAACAAGTTTCGATGAACAGAAGCAACATTGCATATTTCCTCCTTTCTGATTTATAATAGTTTTCAGAATCGTAAATTTCATTCAATTAGTTTTTTTTCATAAATTTTATAAAATTTGGAAACCCGAGTCAACAATTTTGGTCAGATTGATGAACCAATAGTAGAAAATGAGTTCACATGATAAGGTTATTTTAAAAGGTAATGAATGTATAATTGCATCCGAATTGACGAGGATGGTTTGCAGTAGACTGGACTCTAGTTTTCAAAGGCATCAAATAACAAGTTTGTAGTGAAGGACCCACCTTTCGAACTCAGCCCCTTTTTTTTAAATTTTATTTGAGACACCTTTTATCAATTTTTATATTCAGTATTTGATTAAGTGAATTAGTTTAGCACATATGCTAGCGTACATTGAGTAACATTCTATTACGTTAAAAATGAATTTTCAAAAATTTTTAACAACATTACCATATATATATATACACACACATATATATATATATATATATATATATATATATATATATATATATATATATATATATATATATATATACATGTAGATAGATATATGTTTAATATGAAAATATATCCATCATGTTTGTAAAATGCATTAAAATATAATCAATATTCGTTATAACAATAATTCAGCACCTGTGTAGATATAAAGTGCTCAGGATAACGGTCTACTGAACAATTTTTTTGATAATGGAAAATTTTGTTAGATATGGGAGAAGCGAATCTCAGTTAGATTGAAGTCGAAGGGGGGCCACAATGGTCCATAAGGTCGAATATATATATATATATATATATATATATATATATATTGCTCCCCCATATCTTGACAATGCCTAAAAACTTACTCCCAGATTTTCCTGAAGGTTCATAGCACTGTTATATTGCCCAATCAGATTTTCAAAACTACAAATTACATAACTCAATTATTTTAAGGACATTATTTTTCCATTGGACTGGAACTTAAAAGTAGTACACTTAAATCAATAAATTAAAATAAAATGGGTACCCAACAATTGAATCCTTCTGGGCATACTCAACCTAATTTTTAAATAGACCAAATTTAATGAAGCATTTATTGAACACAGACAACATTGAATTTATATATTTCAAAATTAATAATTAACCTTCAACTGTATATAATATTCGCACAGAGTTTGATTAACGGCCTACTTATTCATGCAATTAAATTATTATTCCTCTCGAAATTGAGAAGCTAAAGACAATTAATTATTCATTTGAGAATTGATTTACTACACCAATAACTACTAAACACAATCATCAAACGCGATACTATACATAATGTAATTCTAAAATATTGAACGTAGAGAATCAGGCATTTTAAACCCTTGACTGGTATCGTAAATTCTACAAACGTATCTTGAATACGCAAAAGCTAAAATTCTTAGAAAATCAGTTAAACATGACCTGTATTTAATAAAATTAAAACAGTTTTGTTAGGTTGGTTTTTGAAAACTGGCGACAGCGTACAGTTAAAAAATATACACATACATATATACACATACATATATGTGGACGTCATAACAAAACATTGTTTATTGTCAGATCTGTCAAATAAAGTCAAATCAATTGCTAATTTACATTTACTGATATTTTACATTAAATACTTTTAACATATTTAGGACAAATAAAAAAAGCTTATAAATCGTTGTAGGATTATTGATATACTTTACAAATTTTTTCAAATCCTAAATAAATTTTATTAAAGATAGTAAAAACGAACATCCTTTTATAAATTTTAACAATTCTATTTAGAATAATTCTTATTTTGAAAGTTATTTTGATCAAACAATTGATGAAGGGTACAAAGAGAGATTTAAAATAATAATGAGTGCCTTTGTTTTCAAACAGTAGCCTTGTTAAGGCACGTTTTTTTTTTAAATAAACTTTTTGTAGATTTTGGTTTTTACAACCCTATCCAATAGAGAATGCAGAGAATAAGGGTATTATGTTACAATGTTGACAAAACTTTTAATACTATTAAAAAAACAAAAACTTTTTGTACATTTTGATGATAATGGTGAGCAGTTTCAAGTTAAATGTTCTGAGTTGAACACAGTAATGTGTTGTTGTTAAATCTTTATGCTTTATTCAATTACTTTCTTAACATCACACTGGAAGTTTTTAGTTTGTTGTTTAGTAAATTGTTGATATACTCAAAATTATCACCAAGTTTTGGATCATTTTTTTAGGGTTTACTCATTTAGAATCGATTTCAGTTTAAAGTCCCCAAGTACGACATTCTGATGAGTGAAATAAAGTATTAAAAAATTGCGTTATGTATTTTTTTACAAGCTAACACTAAGCTGTGATATTTGAATTTATGATCTTTTACAATATCTTTTCAGATTGATTTTACATTATAAATTTTCCTTTTTCGTAGGTCATTAAATTATTGAGTTAAGAAAAGAGTTGAATTGAGTTCATGTACGTTAATAAATGTTTTAGTTAATTTTGCACAAAAAAGGCACCCTATAAAATTCGCGATACAGCACCAATAGTTCGCGATACATACGATTGTGATCTAGTTAAATAGTACTTTGATCTATTGAATAAAAAACAAATGGAGATTTTCCAATCACAAACGCGATTTTGTTATTCACTTTTTGATATGTTTCCATAGTGCTAAAATGAAAAGAATTTCGTAGAAAATCTCTGCATTCTTCAAGAAAAGTAAAAGTACTATTTGTCCTTTGGATACAGTCATATATATCGAGAACTATATAATTTATAGTTTCTAATAATAGGATCATTTTATATTTATACGAGCAGGATTATTAATATAATTATTTAAATATAATTTAAATTTCATTTAATAATAAGATAGTTCCAACACTGTCTTGTATAATCAGGACAAACACACATACACAACACATACATATATTTATATACAAATCAATGTAATTTTGAAAAATAAATAAATTTTTAACTATTATATTTCGAAAACAAAACGGTAAAATGCGATTTTAAAAAAAATGTATTTAATAAATATTTATATTTACTATCTTAGTTTTTATTTAAATTCTGTCGAGTATTTTTTTTAATACAACAGTTATTATATATATTGCGTTCTAAATGGTCAAAAATTCTGAAACTTCGGGATTTATTAGAAAACGTTATTTTTAAATGTGAAAAAAAAATGAGCAAAATCTGTCAAAAAGTGGTATCATCCTGGAACTCCCTTAAGATGACACATTACATGTATAATAAAGCTGAAGGCAAAAACAATACAAATTTGTGTAAACTAAGTTACATGTTTTAACTTTGTATGTATTATATACATACAAACGAAGGTATGTCGAATGCCAAACTACAACAAAGTTTCTGTTTTATAATAATATACAATTTAGGTTGCAATTGTACTGTATGTACTGTAATTGTACTGTATACCGTGTGTGTTGGAAAGTATTTCCAATAGAGAATCAATGTTAAATATTATTTATTACTGGCTGTCCGTGTGGTTACTGTATGAAGTCAGTCATGTAATGAGAGTGTGTTAAATATGTTCATTGAATTCTTAACTGTAGTAAGTGCATCACAAAATCCCCACTCTTAAATGACAAACAAACAACTATACGCATACAGTATGCCTATAGACTATCCAGATGTTTGTATGTATGAGATGACTCTCAGTACATGTGTACTGACTGACTTCATACCATAATCACACGGCCAGTCAGTAATAAATAATATTTAACATTGATTCTCTATTGGAAAAGCTTTCCAACACACACGGCATAACATCTTAGGTAGCTCAGTTGGTAGAGCATTGGTCTAGAATGCCATAGGTCGTGGGTTCGATCCCCATTCCTAGATGTGTATGATTTTTCATATCAAACATTTGATGTCAAAATATGTTATTTTTAGTTATATTTATTTTATCTAGTTTTATTTAGTTTTATCTAGTTTTTATCACCATGCAACTTTTTTGAAATACATAAAAATATATTTTTAATTATTAAAACTCTTCGAAAAAATGAAATCTAGGATTTAATTTTTAAACAATATTATTTTTTTACAAAAATATATTTATTTTTACAAAAATTAAATTATTTGAAACGATTTAATTGCAAAATTTTTACTTATTTTGACTTGGCAATGGATGAGATATCAATGCATTTAGTATAGGACAAACTTATCACCCGTAAGTTACCCCTTCCTGTTTCACAACAACCTTAAATTTAGAGAATTCTCAACGCCCCCCCATTTTACACTACATAAATTTTATGAAAATAAAAGTTTTATGGAAATTGAACAAATTTTTTGTACACTACATAAATTACGTCAAATTGATTTGAGATGATTATCTGAGATTAAATATACAAATGAAAAGTACTGCATAAAATATGTTCCCATATAATCTTAATAATACTGCTGTTTTCATATTAAACTAAGAGCTAAAACTTTGTGAACAATTTATTACTACCATAGTTATTTCATTCACTAGTTTAAATGAGTGTATACATATATAAAGGGTGTCCCATAACTCTTGCAAGATTTGAATTTACCGCCATTTGTGCGTTAAAGTATTGCGAACCAAAAAAAGAAAACAGTTTGACAGCTGACAGTTTAGGGTTAGTAAAAATGGAGCACAATACGGAAGAACAACGTGTTTTCTTTGTTGAACAATATTTCAAATATAATGAAAGTTTGGCCACTGCATTCGCAAATTTCGTACAAAATATGGTCGGAATATTGATTTGAACTTCGCCAACTGTCAAAAATTCAGGGAGACTGGATCAATTGGGGACAAATATCGATTCGGCGTCGTGGACAAGAATTGAAAATTTCGAAGTTTTCTACAGCGTATACTCACTGAGGATCTGCTTACAAACACAAGAACTGAAGCCTAATGACCATGCACAGCGAAAAGCGTTCGTTGAATGGATTATTGAACAACAAGAAGTGAATGCTTATTTTTCGAGTAAAATCATCCTAAGCAATGAAGCTCATTTTCATCTACATGGCTTCGTAAATCGACAAAATTGTCACATTTGAGGTTCAGAGAATCCACATGTGTTTGTCAAAAAACAAATTGCATCCACAACGTATCATTGTTTGATACGAATTTTGGGTTGAAGGCGTCGCCTGGTCGTGTACTCTCTCGTTTCAATGATCAGAGTCGGATCATGTGATTTAACAGTGTTGGATTTCTTCCTATGGGGTTATTTGAAGTCAAAGGTCTATGTCACTAAGCCCCATTCCACCCGTGCATTGAACAAGGAGATTCAACACTGCATTAACAAAATCCAGTCTCATTTATACAAAATGGAAAATTTCGACATAAGAGTGCGTATGTGCCAGCAATGCCGTGGGTGTCATTTGTTGGAAGTGATATTCTATACATAACCCTATCCTATGTACTTTATATTTCAATAAAAAAAATACAATTGAAAACAAATGTGTTTTCTATTTAATTCGAAACTTGTGTGATTTATGGGACATCCTATATATATATATATATATATATATATATATATATATATATATATATATATATATATATATATATATATTTATTTATATTTATATATATATATATATATATATATATATATATATGTATATATATATTTAAATACAATTTACTTGTTCTATTTATTTGTTAAATAACATTACATGATTAAACTGTATAACTTTGCTTTTATAATAACTACATCGTTAATTTACTTTACATTTTTTTAATAGCTAATTTATTTTTTATCTTTATTTTTAATGCAACAAATGAAGGGCACTTCGAAATAAAAAATCTCTTTCTAGGAACTAGAATTCAAAATCAAATAGTTCAAATACTATAAAATATTTTGTCCAAAATGTACTGAAATATCAAATATTTGACCTCTAAAGGACAAGTAATATGTATGTACACAAGGAATTGTGCGACTGTACCCGACTTTGATAGGATCTGTGCCGATGTTTTTCTGGAGTTTTTGAGATAAAACTGCAGAAAACCTTCACAAGCATAGCCGGTTACTTTCGTTCTTTTTCATATGCCGACAGTTTAGTCAATTAACCAACCCATTTATTTTATTTTTTTAAATTAAATTAAATGGCAAATTGCTACCGATGGAATCGAACCAGTAATCTCTCAGTTCCGAGTTTCTAGAGTAGCTTTAGCAGCATGACCACTCGAACTGGTGAAGAAGTAATCCTACGTAGTAGATCAAGGTCAATGTAAATAACTTAAATTTCGTGTTGCTGTTTCAAATAAATAAATATCGTATGTGTATTTTATATTTGAAAGGTTAAGCTGGTTTACGAGCAACTCCGGTTCTAGAAAAAGGATATCTTGAAAAAGAGAAAAACACAATGTTTCGAATACCTCTCTTAATATCAATAAAACGTAAATATTCATTAACAAGTTGTAGGAAGTAAATTGTACTACGTTCAATATCTGGCCAATTTTTTCGGTAACTCAATAGGAGCTGTCGTCATTATAGTAAATATGTTTTCGATAATTTTTATCTGATGTTATAATATTCTAATAATTTATATTAATATGTAAGAGTTATTATTGGTAAAAGTTACTCATGACGTCATATTCCATAATGGTGGCTTTAGTCAGGCTACATTTCAACAATAAGTTATTTTAATACTATGGCATTGAAATATTTAAGTTTGGGTGAGATTGTTTCGTTCGCGGATTCGAAATTATGTTTCAAAGTATCATAATAGTACAATACTTCATAATTGAGTGCAAATCAGCTTCTTAGAATTCTTTACAAAACTACTTACATGCATATAGACAACTTTATAAGAGGAAAAGAATGGCAAATTCAATTTAAGTATAGTAATATACATTTCAAAGATATTTTATTCAAGGTATTAATGTGTGTCTTTTTTGTTTCAGGTAAGGAATAACCCAATGTTAATAATTAGTTCAGTAGGCAAGTGAGTATTCAAAATATTTTTACACGTTATTTTTTTGATAAAGACTGCAAAACGGTTATGAAAAACATAAACTTAAAGAAAAGTTTATCAACTATCTAAAAAAAACTCTCTTAAAAAACCCTCTCAAATCTTGCAGCTTATTCTACAGCTATCCAAAATACAAAACATTAATCGTATTATCTCGAAAAACCATATTAATTTTTATAATGAAGTTGGATATTTGTGCAGAGCTTAACTATGACAGAAATTGATTTGGGAACAAAAATATGATTATTGCATTTGTGTCTATCTTAAAACTAAGCAATATTTTTGAATAATTTTAACTGATTTTTTCCATATTTTAAAAAATATTTAAACAAAACTTGTGGAAACTTTTCAAATGAACCCAATGTATGTATTAAGGGTAATGTATTGTATGCTTTTATAATTAACAATAAACGATTTCATACATACAACGCAGTTTAAAAATTATTATTATTCAAATCAGTACATTTATTTGTATGATATATATATATATATATATATATATATATATATATATATATATATATATATATATATATATATATATATATATATACATAATGTATGAATAAAGTTAACGATCTTACTACAGTTAAATTAAAATAATAACACGTATAACCAACTACCTATATCGGTAAACGATAATCAAGTCCATATGTTGAAAGCATTTACATACTATATCTCTTGTATGGACGTATTTAGAACTCTACCACCAATAATTATTGTAAACTAAAATACCCGTTAGTGGTATTGAAGAGCATTAATTGAATTTGTATGCGGTTTGTTTCTCAACATATATATATATATATATATATATATATATATATATATATATATATATATATATATATATATATATATATATATTTATATATATATATATACTTGAAATTCAACCCATTTAACAATTATTTTATTGTAGCAAGTTTTTTAAAATTTTATATCCAAATTACTTAACAACAGATTTTAGAATATTACTCAAAGAGATTATTATGATATTTTTCTTGATGAAACATAAATTCTAGACTTTCATTATAAAAACAGAGTGAAATATTGATTACCTTCTCACATGAATAACCACAGCTTGAATAACCACATTTGTTTAGGAAATCGGAACTTACTACTAATGTCTTGCGAAATATCATGCGATTTCTGTTTTAACCTCCACTTAAAAACAAATGTGTGTTTATTGATGACATACGGTTGTCTTTACGTCTGGTAGTCGGTTCTGGATCTCCGAAATAGTTAATTCATACATATATGATAGGTTCATTTATAAAATAAAAACACAAATAGTAAACAAAACATGTTAATAAAGTTTCATGAATCAAGAAACTTGTTGATGTCTTTTATTTAAATACAAATTTTATATTGGGTAAAATATTGATATATATTTATATAAATATAAATATTGACAAACCTAAGTATACATAAAATATATTATTTATTTATGACATGGTCAATATATATTAAGTACGATATTTGTTTGATAAATATTTTACAAAAGTCAACATAACATATAAGTAATAATAAAATCATAAAATAAAACTGTAACTTGTAAGCAATAAGTTTGTTGTGGAGTTTACTATATAATAATATAAAATAATCATAAAATATGTTGTCAATATAGCTACCAGCCAAATCATAACTGCTGATATAACTATTATACACAGATGTATAGAATAAATATATTTAGGGAAAATGATTTCTTATTTGAAAATAATTTTGTTTTACAAACAAGCTTGTGATTTAATGAACTAAATTGTAGAAACTCAAATAAATTTTCCCAAATGGTTACTATGTGAATATAAACAAAAGCTTGGGGCGCTCAGATTTGAAATATTTTTCAAACATCCTTAACTTTTGCTTATAGTCGCATATTAGTGATTGAGGAACACATTTTATTTTATACTTTTTAGTTTATGAAATAAAAGTTTGTTTTAAAGAGTTATTTTTATGTCTATTAATTTCTATACTTTTTAGTCTATAATATTAAAAACAAAATTTAATTTATTTCATTTTAAGACTAAAAAAACTTCAAGTCTTTTTCCCACCGATTCCACTACTTCAAAAATTCATCCACAATTCCAACAAATTATTATTTCAAAGAATTATTTCAAATTCTATCTAGAATAGAATAATATCAGATCTACTATATTTCATTGTCACGTGTACAAAATTATAAAGCTCTAACTTAATTTGAGCTAGGCAAATATGCACTGCGGATTTCTAAGATGATATTTTATTTGCTAATTACGAAACCAAAAATATTGAATAAACACAAGTCTTACATAGTTTAACAAAGTATTAATATTAAAACACCATATATGGCAAAGTAGATATGTCCAATTGATATAGCTGTAATAAAAAAAGTTTATCATACCGTATTTTATACTTTTTGCGTTGATGTTATGAGATAATTTGTTTAAATGGGCGATTATACGGAATACTTGCGTTTAGCAGTTCGAATCGATATGAGCCCGAAAATGTTTTCGTTTTGAAATACAGCCATGATAAACAGTGTTAATAAAATGAGTTTCAAAAAAAAAATACAACTCTAAGGATCGATTGTATTCATCTAACTATGACAAATATTTTATTTGAAAAGGATCGGACATTGCTATTTTCATAGCACGACACAAATAGCTGAATGTCCAAAATTCACTTATTAGTTATTTAATATTTGTTTATTTGTGTATACTTTCGCGTCAACATAACGATGTTTGTCCAAATTCCTTTCGGTTACGTATGACAAACTGTAGAAGCCTTTAGCGTATACTCCGACAAATTTCATTGTCATTGAATTTTTAATTAAATTAAATACTGATATGAAAAAATTAACTCGTCAACCAGGAATCGAACCTCGGCCCTCTGGATAACTAGTCCAGTATGCTTCCGCTACACCAAAGACGATTGTGATGTAATAGGCAAATTTTTCATATTATTCTAATTTTTTATTTATTTAGACGGTATTACTTCTGTTGAAGTGATTTATTAATTTAATATTTGTTTATTTGTGTATACTTTCGAGGTTCGATTCCTGGTTGACGAGTTAATTTTTTCATATCAATATTTAATTTAATTAAAAATTATTAGTTATTGAAACAATCATAAAACGTCAAATTAGTGGTAATGAAAATTACAATTTCAATATTTTATGTACTCTCTGTAGCTCTCTGTTAAAGATTGCTAGTAGCTACAACTACTTTATTTCATGTTTTATTTATATGGGTTTAGATATTATCAAAGTTATCAAACTATTATTATTTGGTAGAATATAACAATAGTTTGGGACATTTGAACCTTAACTTACATTTTATATCGATACATACGTGAAGAATAATATACCAGTGCTGACCAAACATACAAATAATTATATGGTTTGTGAATAAATGGTAAACATTCGACAAAAACCATAAATAGAGATTGGAACCAAGTTTTCGCTAGAAAAAAGTATTGATATCCCTGCATACACAAAAATGTTCGCCTGCAAAAAAAGTGAAATTTATGTAAGAACCAAGTTTTATTTAACTGATAAGTGAGAAACTGATTGGTATATACTTATTGGGTATGTTACTCAGAGTATATATTTTTTTTACGTCTTTAAATTTGATGATAATATCAAAAAACTGATGATAACAAAATCGGGGAATACAGTTTGGTGTTTCAGCTACATTTCTATCATCTACATCCAAAATTCAATTACACCATTCGATTGCTAAAGGATCAAAGAATTGGTTACCTTGAGTGAAGACTGTGACGCATTGCACGCAGTGGAAGGGAAGGCACCGCCAACTGCAGGTCGTTTCGTTGCGTCACATAATTTCAGTTTAGTATAACTTTTGATTCGAAGAAGCTAGGACGTTCGTGTAAGTTTCAATCGTCAGCTCTCGCCCAGATCTATCGATTGCGTATATGAAACATGATTGTGTATATATATATGGTGTTAAAGTAAAAATTTCATTTTTTCCCTGAAATTATCTTTATGAATCTGTGAATTACCAATCCGTTATCGAATTTATATAATTTTGAATTCATCAATAGCTATTAAGAGATGGTATTATAGTTAAGGAACATCTGTAAATAAATGTATGACACTTGTAATTTTACAAATCTGGCAATAAAAATTATCTTATCTTATCTTGAAGTAAAAATTAAAATAAATAATGCAATCGGTCGGTCTATACTCGTCGAAAACCCAAATCAAAATATAAAGATCGTATACGGTTGGAAAGGGCTTCTCAAGAGCAATCTAGTGATACTCCGTTACGTTATCCGTTACCCGTTACGTACACGTATTCACGCAAAACACAAGGCCGTGTCCACATCACACCACAATTTGAGATTGAAAATTTAAATCCTAAATATTTTTGAAAATATTAGAATTTGAGAAAAAAATGATCTTGCAATGAACTGAAGTAATTGACGTTGATTTGATACAACTTTACACCTCATACGAATTTTCTAATAATAAAAGAGATATGTCGTGTTTGTGATATCGTGTTAACATACATACAATCCATTCACACAGACTATTTTGACAAAACGTAAAGAGACGGTAAAAAATAAACATCCATATCGTTTTTGTAGAGGTTAAAAATTGCATACTTTATATTTCTTATTTATTAAACAATAAATTTATTATATTGTCAAGAAATTGCTTTATCTTGACTACATCGACAGGACAGAATACACATTTTTAACCGCACTAAACAATATTAAAACATATTACCGACATATATTTTTATTTAATAAATAAAACTAAATATTTATCACCTAAATATGTCAACTCGATATAGTATGTGTCGGCTAAACATATCAACAAGAAACGCTAGACAACGATCTATTGAAATATTTACTATATTTGTAAACTACGATCTATTATTACTTGAGTTGTACTTATGTATACATATATATATATATATATATATATATATATATATATATATATATATATATATATATATATATATATATATATATATACACATATATATCATGCAGCCGAAAAGTGGCATCGAATACTATAGAATTACTATCTACATTACACTGCAGCATTCTTGTCATCATATCCAATTGTTTAGGGTGGCCTAAGATAATGTTATTAATTATTCCCTCATCTTTTAAGAGAAATACTTCCTTTTGGCGCGTTATGCGAATCCGATCAGAGTGAATTTTCAGCATGCAACGAATCGCTGTGTAATATTCCATGGAAGTGTTTGGGAGACATTCAGTATTACACGTGTATCATACAGTAGGTATATAGACAAAATTTATATTTACATACATTATATGCTTAAGCGAAACTGACAAGAGTTACATAAGCAGTGTAACTACACTCTACACTCTAATAATTTAGTGTAATATGATTTTTGTATATTGAAAGACAAGAAAATATTATATACGCTATAGAAAGATGAATGATCGTTTTTTTTTAATTGCTATTTTTGTAAATAGCTACACCGCCAGCCCTTTAAAACATTTAAATTTTATTATAATTGAATTATTATATTTATTATAGTTGAAATTAGGTACAGAAATGTCTTCAACGTTATTACTCCATGTTTCTGATAAAAGAAGAATATTATAATTACGAGCCACATTATCACTAATATCATTTCAATGGTACTAAATGTATATGTTATAGATAAACCGGGCCTGGTCTTGATAAATTTTACTATTTCTGATTCTAATGTAAATAATGGTTTTAATGTCAATCTTTCAAACTCTAATTGTAAGAAGTGACGTTGATTCTGTTCTACCATGATAAAATGTAGAATCGTTGGTCTTAGATACAATATATAATTTTTCTTATAATTATTTAAAATTTATTTTATTCGTTTTACGTTCAAAATTGTTATCCGCAAGTCAGTGTCATCTAACAGTGGTCTTGAGCTACTATTAGTGACATTAAAATAGACGGTATACTTCCAAATATTGTAGTATCATATCTTGTAAATATATAACGATTCTTCTTGAGGGTTCTCAAATCATTTTAAATTTTTCAGTGCCCCCAAAAGTTACAGCAGTGATTCTCTAAGTCACATCAAAAGCTCTGGTCAAAGAAGTCATTGATATTCGTTTCTTTGACTAGGTGTCCACTTTTTCATTTGCTCCTGTTGCTCATATTATTCATAATAAACGGACACCCTAAACAAAGCACATAATATGCCGAATAAAAACTGTACAGTTAAGTTGCTTTCAAACATACACATGAATTTGGGTTAATATTTCTCAACTTGTGTGCAGCGAAATTGTTGTATATTATCGTATACTGAGAACCACAAAAGTAGTCCCCTCTTTTCAAAATTTTTAAATTCCTTTGTACCTACCTTATTTAGTCCGTTTTTGGGAAAATGTTTTCAATAAAAGTTGTTACTATATTTATAATACATAACTTTTATTCGAGGCCGTTTTTACGGAAACCGAATTATTCAAGCACAAATCAATTATGAAATTTTGAAAAATGAATGCGATTTTTGTTGCCATATCAATACTCCCGTCCAAAAAAAAAAAATGAACAGATCTGAACCAAATCAGTCTCTCACAATTTTGATTTTTCTTGTAGTAAATGTCTTTTATAGATACAACATTTAATTGAATTTTTATACGTAAGAGGAAGATATAACACTTAACATGTAGTACCGTTACGTATATTTTTTAAATGTTTACTCTGTTACTGACACCGTATATACAAATAAAAAATATAAATTCAATTTATACTTTCATTTCTTTTTTACACACTTAAAAAATATACTACTTATCTTTGTTTATAAATAAATAAAATTATACATCATACAGAGAGTTACAAAAGTGAGGAGTCTTATGAAATGTAAGATAATTAATATTTCAGGTCTGTTCATTTTTTTTTGAACGGGAGTGTTCATTCCGGAATGAAATTCTAGTATATTTATGTGAGTGTGTGTGTACTTATAAAATATACCACATATATATAAGAGTTATAGTACTGAAGAGTAGATTTGTTGAACCGGAAAATTCGTTTTAGTCTACTTGTATGGGGATGACGACAATATAAGAAACTCACAAACGTGTACACATATACGGGGTTGACATAAAGTTTGAACATCCTCGTATATCTCACGTATTAAAAGTCAGATCAATAGCCAATTAAATATGAGAATTCGATCAGAGTGTATTTTTATCATGTAACGAAGTGCTGATATAACACTTGACTGATCGTGATGTAACACTGATTTATATCCTGTTGTATTGCGGAATTATAGCTTAAGAAAATCAGACAGTCTGTTTGTCACATAAGCAGTGTGACTACACTCTGCAGTGGACAATCATGTTGTTGTGTGTTATGATTTATGGATAACGAAAGACAAGACAATATTATACATTATAGAAAGATGAATGATCGTTAAATCGTTAAATTACGAGCCATATTATCGATGATATCATACTTGGTATATCCAATGAATATATTAATAAACCTGGCGAGGTCTTGATAAATTTCACTCTGATTCTAATGTAAATCATTGATTTAATGCCAGTCTTTCAAACTCTAATTTAAACGGAATAAGTGACGCTGGTTCTGTTTTACCATATGAAAACGTAGAAATCATTGGTTTTAGATTCAATATATAATTTTTCTATTGTAGTTTTTCACTACTTTATCATTTTATTAAACTTTTGTGTCTCAATAGTAGTGTGGACCTTATTTGATATTATTTTAATAAATTATTTGAGTGTAACTTCTTACGTGCGTACACAAGTGCATACACATTTATTCTAATGCTCAACCCGTTAATGATGTTGCAAAAAGAATTTCTCTCCTCTGGCGTAGATGATACTCAACTTAACTCATATAAAAACCATTTTTGTTTTCAATTCTATTTCTTAAGATATTCGGACGTTTATTTCTGGAAAGCTCTAAAACTTTATGTCCATCCCTTACATAAACGAATATAATGTGATGGTGGTATCACCAATCAGGTTCTTCGAATGTTGCAATATAGATAGTATCGGTGTATAAAACAATGGCACAGATACACATGGGTATGTGTATCAATGGATTTTGATATTGAAAATAAATTAATATATCAGCCAATAAATGAAGAAAAAAAAATCAAATATAATTGGAAAAAAAACCGATTAAATGGAAACATTTTGACATTTGACACTTTACTTTTTTAGCATTTTTTTTTTTAAATCTATTTCATATCTCAGTTAGCTTCATTCACCATTCGTATTTTTAATAATATTGAATTTATATTTTTAAGTATTTGCTATTTATATTCAATCCATTGATTAATTTTTATTTTTGCTGTAATGTTTCTTGTCGCAAAATATTTCTAAACTACCAATTTCAGAAATACAACTATAATACTATTATAAGCTTGAAGGTATTTTAAATTAAGGCAAAAATTTATGGCAAATGTTTGTTACGGACCCCTACAACATGTTTTTTGAAAAAAAATGGGTAAAATTTAATTATAAAAATAACCTAAAGAACTAAAAAGAATGTTAGTTTTATGTTTAACTGTACCTGCCTTGTAGGCAAAAGCATGTTGACTGTCGAGCGTCAACAACAACAACATTACTATGTAGCTAAACATATTATTGAAGTTTTAATTAACCTGGTAATTAACCGACCAGGTATCGAACCCTAGAGGATTTCTAGCCCAGCCTGCTACCGTTATACCAGGGATAAATTTTTTCATAGCAATATTTTATTAAAAATTCAATGACATGTTTGTCTATATAGTGTACGCTAGTTTTTTCATAATATGTCTTTGTAACCTTAATGGAAATTAACACTAGTATTGTATTGTGACGATAAGCATACAAAAATAATAATAAGTTGATGTTAACTTCAAAGTAGTACTGTCAATGATATGAAAAAATTGACTCATTCATCAGTATCATCCGTGATGTGATGGTAGCACACTGGAGTACAAATTCAGAGGTCCAGCGTTCGATACCTGGTGGATGAGTTAATTGGTTCATATCAATATTTAATTATATTTGATGTTACTTATCTCGTGTTACAAGGTCTATGGACAAATACATGAATGTACACTCTCGTTCAAAAAAAATGAACAGACCTGAAATGTTAATTTTCTTACGTTTCAGAAAAATCCTCACTTTTGTAACTCTGTATAATGTATAATTTTATTTATTTATAAACAAAGATAAGTAGTATATTTTTAAGTGTGTAAAACAGAAATAGAAGTATAAACTGAATTTATATTTTTTATTTGTATATACGGTGTCAGTGACAGAGTGAGATTTTCAAGAGTATATGTAATGTTAATACATGTTAAGTGTTATATCTTACTCTTACGTGTAAAAATTAAATAAACTGTTGTATCTGCTACTACAAGAATAATCAAAATTCTGAGAGACTGATTCGGTTCCGATCTGTTCTTTTTTTTTGAACGAGAGTGTATGTATTTTATTCTATAATGTTAGGAAGGAGTTTGTATGTATATTTTCGTAGGTGTACAATGTACAGCAGTATAGCAAAAGGACATAACAATCATTTGCTTCTTCTATATAATATATAATTTGACGTTGTGTACCTTCTATTACGATCACTTGACCTGAAGAATATAATTGTTGTTGAGCAGAAGTGGATCTCATCTCATATTGTGAACAAAGACAGTAGTCAGTAGTGTGTTTGTATATATAAGGAGACTATAACTACTGAACGACTACGGTGATGAACACATGGGCATGACCAGAAGGATAGATGAAGAACACATACAAAGATAGCAAGCATACACCTACAAGATGTCTTAAGTTGTCATACTTCGTCATTGTATAGTAAGCATTATATAATCAATGAGTCAGATTGGTAAGAAACCTATAAATTTCTGCAGGGTTTACAATAACAAAATTCGTATTTTGGCAGACATTTTTGTTGGATAGATCGATGGGCATTATACGACTTTGTTGTAAAAACAATTTGAGAAGTTTTTTAGGATAAAATGCTAAATTAAATATCATAAACTTCTAGGATGGAAGTCGAACCTACGTCCTCTGGTATTCTAGACTAATGCTCTGCTGCTGAGGCACCTGATATGTTATGGTAGTTGAATGCATATGATCTTTCACTATCTTAATGTCAATGTATTAGTAATTTGTTTATTTACTGTTTACGTAATTGGTTTTTTTGAAACCTAGCGTCTATTTATCCATTGATAGTATGATTGTCTTTTGGTTATATTATACCCATGGAAGTGACTAGCGTTTACTTAATTTGACGTAATATGTCTGGACATTGATTACATTCTTGGACATCAAATGTTTGATATTCAAAATCCTTCACATCTAGTGTGGGAATCGAACTCACGACCTTTGGCATTCTAAATCAATGCGCGTTGCAATTAAAATACCGGTATCCAGGTATCCAGGGGTGAGTCATATGTGTATTTTTTTATTATATTTTATAATCAAACTAGCTGATTCCCCGACGTTGCCCATGAAATGACACTCTTTTTCCCTGACGTTGAAAGCCATTATTGATGTCGATCGTATCTACTGAATTATTCTACTTTTTAAACTTTTCCCGGCGCTCCCGCTAATGTTATTTTGCTCGCAGAACCTCCGCCAAATTATATAGTTTGAACTTGACTGTAGCGGCACAAATCGGATCATAGCTAGGAACCATCCCGTCGACAAAACTAATATATTGTGTCAATATGACCTAAACCAGTTTAGTCGTTCAGAAGTTACACGCTTTCTAACATACGCACCAACGATTATTTACATATATTAAGATTTTCTAATATACAATTATATTTCGAGTATGGTGGTATAAGTTTTATTATTTGAGTGAGTAATTCTTAAACAAAGTTTCATCGCAAGTTTGAAATATAATTGAATCAAGATGAACTCAACAGTAGATATCGTAACGATAATACAAATTTTTGAATCAATACGGACGACTTTCTTAAAACATGGTGTACCAACTTAAATATATTATTATTATACACATTACACATATATGAACACTGTAGACCATTCTAAACGTATAGTATATATTATACGGATGTAATGATACCTGTATCGAAATTGTTTGTAATATTTCTAATACCAGGTATTATATACAACATATATTCTATATCTATAATGTGATTTATTCGTCCATGAAATCATTAAAATATATATTTGATATATTGCATACATGCACCAATGCTTATATCGTAGTTCTTGTTATTAATATAAATTTGAAAAGTTTAACTTGATATGTAGTAGTTTAATTCATATAATTAACGATAGTCGAACTTTTTAAATGCTTGGATAAACGCTATGGATATGGTAAAATAAAAAGTTAATATTAAACAAAATAAAAATAAAATATCAACGATAAGACGATTTTCCCTTGAATTATTTATTCCGATTTACGATTTTCCCTTGACTAAGTTGAGTACTATCTTTAATAAAATTTATTAAGGATTTTAAAAAAGAATGTAGAGAAGTATATCAATAATCTTACAACGATTTATAACCTTTTTTTATTTGTCCTAAATATTTTAAAAGTATTTATTGTAAAATATCAGTAAATGTAAATTAGACATTGATTTGACTTTATTTGACAGTTTTTATGACGTTTACGTGTATATATATGTGTATAATGTTTTACTGTGCGCTATCGCCAGTTATCAAAATTTGGTGGCAAAAAACAAACCTAACAAAACAGTCTACACCATTTATTTAATGCAAATATATAAACTGCATATTTCAAAGAATATTGATAAACATTATTTATTATGGTGCTCACTTTAATAATATAGTTATTATAATTTTGAGTAAAAAAAAATTATGTTCTCCAGAAGACGCTGAATTAAAAGTTTGATTTTTAATCGATAATTACTCTTTGAAATGATCGTCAACAGATTTTAAATTTTGAAGGAGGATAACTACTGAATTAAGCTATTCAATTCACTAAAAGAAATTTGTTTATCAACTGAAAGCCTCTTGCATGAACGTTCTTAATATTCAGAATATTAATCGAATTATTTTGTAATGAACCATTAGGTATTGGGGTATGCGAAATTTTAATAATTTTGATATTTAGTTTTGTGGCCAAAAGTATTAAATTGCAACCGTATACAAATTCAACATTTTAGATTTAGATAGTTAATATTAATAATTTAGTAAATATTACTTTCATATGTTTTCGAATGGGTTGATTCTCTCTTTTAGAGATATACACCCCAACTTTACCAAATTATAAAATTTGGTAAAAAAACACTTCAGAATTAAATTTACATAAATACCATGTAAATTATTTCCTGTTTTGGTTTTTTTTATTAGTTCCATGTATGTAAGTAACCACCAGATGCTTATGCAGTTTTTGAATAGTCGTCTAAAGACAATTTAATTCTACAACCTTTACTTTTTTTATTTTCCCTTGATCTTTAACCGTTAAAAATATATTTGCAATCGTGAGTGTTTTTTTTTAAATTTCTCGATGAAACACAATTTGAAGTTTTTGTATTTTATTTTCAAGAGTATTTTCGATGTCCACCATGTATAAACGTATTGCAATAAAAGCGATAAAAATAACTAAATAGATGTAATTTAAACCACCAATCTGATATCAATTCTACTTTAATGTTCTCTCTATACACAAAAACGATACAATTCTTCAGTATCGAAACCGTAATCTTTTGTTGGGCTACATATATATATGTATGCAATAGAAAAAAATACAATGGGATCATTTTCTCCTATATAATTGGTTCGTTGAAATGAATTATCGATAGTTTATAACAGTGATAGTATATAGTAGACTATTGCTTTTTTTTTAGTTTTTCTGTTAAGCAGTAATATACCATCAAGTTTTATCGAAAAACAAAAGTGGTTTTCTATTAAAATAAAAAACAATATAATTTTCAAAAAAAATAAAAAGAGATATATAGCAAAACAGTAACATTTATGAAAGTAGGAAGAGAATTTTATTACATAACATTTTTAACTTTTTTTTTTTCAGTTAAAAAACAGTTTTTATTACTTATTTTTATGACAAAATCTGCAAAAAAAAAAAACAACTACACAATAGAAGGACTAGTACAGACGAAATGTTTTGTTGTGATGTATTGTATAAGTATATGATTTTTTTTAGCAATCATAAAATGTGAAAAATTATGGATACAGTGTGTGTGGACTAGTAATAGATAGATTGTATAGGCTGTCCTGACACTTCGACCATAAGGATCATTGTGATGCCTAAGGATGTGAGGACGTGAGTGGTGTGGAAGGAATTTTTGTGTATAGACTGAGAATTGGTAGGATACGTGGCTGCAGCCGGCTCTGATAAGAACTATGCCGATATTCATCTGAAGTTCGTGAAGGAAACTGCAGAAAACCTTCTCAAGCATAGCCGGTTACTTACACTACTTACACTATGATTACTTAATTTTGAAGGAAAAAAAAACAAGAAGTAACTTAGTGGTTATTTTCACTTGTTGTTAGAATTATATTTTGAATTAATATTAAACGTAACAGGTTGATGAACCTGTTAAAAAACATTTGGATCAAAAAATATATTTTTAATCGTATTTATTTTATGTTTAGACAGATAATGTTTAGACAGGTAAAAACATCAACTAATAAATTGTATTAAAATTATTTTGATAGATATTCTATATTTTTGTTAAGTTATGATGTAATTTGTTTTTAATTGATATTGACTATAATAATACATAAGGCGTGTTGATTTGAATAATATTTATATGTAAACAATGAATTTTTTATTCAAAAATAACAAGTAATGTAACAACTAACAGAGTTAATTGTTTTATTACCCAGTATGTACTGAGTTGTATATCAATGATTGAATTGTTAACAATTCTGCATATTCGAATTGTTAATAATTCACTTTCTGAGGAACATTTAATCATAAATTGTGCGAAAACTATTGAGTCTATGAAAAAAATTTTGAAACAAAAGTTATTTATTTTAAAAGAGAAGATTTCTTGCTATCAAACTTTTGTTATATTTATACGGTTTCAAAGATAGGCAGTTTGGCCCATTTTGCCCAAACATGGTTCAAATTTGCCTATTAACGAACTTGACCTTACTTTTCTGCTCTAAAACGCTATCTCTTTTCGTTCTTGAGTTATCATATTCACAGACGGACAGACGAACATGCTGAATGGACGACTTATTAGGTAGTTAATTTTATCAACATCTATAACAAAAAATTTTTCCTGCGATCAATATTTTCAAGCGTTACAAAGTCGGAACTAGACAATATACTGGGTATAAAAAGTGAAAGTGACTCATTTTTTTAATAAATCTTGGCCCGTACATAGATTTTACTATTATATATCATATACTACTACATATATCACTATTTTTTGTATGCGAAAACTTGGCGCTTCTTTCATTTTTTCTTTTTGGTCGAATAAAAGTGAGTAATTAAATATTTTGTAGCGGTGTAGATTTAATGTCCACGTAATCAGAGCCTCAGATCACAATTAGTTTGATAATAAATTAATAATAAAATTTTGTTACATTTTGTATACAAACTTTTTTTTTAAAGAGCCTGTAGTAATTGGATATGGTCGATGGTGTTTTTAATTGCACATAAATCATTTGTGTTATGAGTTAGTTTTTATATTAAATCTGATATATAATTGGTATTCTTAACAATACATGATATATATATATATATATATATATATATATATATATATATATATATATATATATATATATATATATATATATATATATAATATATTTTTGTACAGTTTTTTTATGCTTCAGTTAATTTGATATGATTTTTACTCTTAATTAAAATTCTAATGTTATATGTAATTGCATATAATAAAAAAGTATTTTACGATTTGTTATAAAAAATTATTATAATAACATTAAAAAAATAAAAAATAAAATAAAATAAATAAGTTCCAAAAAATATATGTACATGTATTTTAAATATTAGTGTTGGGCCAATTCAGGACTGAATACAGCTGATTCACGAATACCATGAGAGCTATTCCTTCTATTTGTCTCATAATATAGAATATTTTCTTTAATATTAGAAAAATAAAAAATTTGTATTAGTAGTAAAGTTGTAGAAAATTAATTTTACTACAATTCATTACCTACTCATTTTATCTAAAACCCTAGATAAAAAGGATTTAAATTTTCATTCTTAACTCATAAATATCTGTTAATATGTAACAGAAAAAATGATAAGAAACAAAATTGTAGTTAAATTAATTTTCTATAACTCTAGAGGAAAAATGTTATCACTTACAGCTGCACTACATGATGTGAAGCTTCATAGTGTTGATTTAGTAAAGAAAATTTACCGAATCAAAGTTCCACAATACAACACACTTAACGAATACAAAATCGTTGAACTAAACAACTAATTTTTATGATATAGTAATTATTTGCAACTGTGTGGTTAGTTACATTTATTTATTTAAATTACTGAATGTTAGTTTTTTTTTTTTTCATAAATATAATGACCTTTAATGTAATGCAATGACGACAACATTCATTTTTATCTACAGACTGTATTTTTTTGATGCTTGTTTAGGGATTATATTCTCATTGTAAAACTCGGAAATACATACTTTATAATGATGTTACAATAATCGTTATATACAATGTTTGTTGTATTGTAAAATTATATGAAACAGTGGTACAATATTAGTTAAGTTTTTCATTCAAGCATTTTATGATAAGTCTCATCTAGAGGAAATATTTATCTATTACAATTATCAAACTAGCGATACGAGTAACATATCTCCCCGGAATAATATTTACAATTAACTATGTCAGAAGCTTGATGAAATAAAGTGATCCATCTTCTTTTATTTTAAAAAAGATGGAGAAAGATATTTTTTTCATTCCCTTGAACTTGATCTTAGTTTTTAGCTATTGAATACAAACACAAATTTTAGCTCGTTATCTCTTTTTATTTTTGAGATATTGTTTTGACGGACAGATGGACAGAATGCGGTGATATACTAATTATGCCATTTTATAAACACCTATACCAAAAGTTGTTTTCTTCGATCAATATTTTCCACCGTTAGGCTAAATTTAATAAACCCTTGTATATATTAAATATACCGGGTATTGAAATCACGGGATCTACAGGACAAAAAAGTTTGGTACGATGCTTTTGCTTCAAAATATATTGACTATAATAAAAATGAAAAATTGAAAAAAACTAAGGGCTGGGTGCTTCTATCAAGTTAAAAATTGTTGAGTTAAATACATCAGTCTAGTCATTTAAAGGAATTTGTTCGCTGTTCTTTGTTTTATGAATTTTCATAAATTCCAGTATATTAAGTTTTAGGCCATTCTTAGCTATATAAACTCAAATCTCGTAGTATTTCAGCACAGTTTGAAAATCGCTATATAAGCTGAAACATGTCAATAATATGAAAACAAATAATTGATTCCTCCTATTGATTTCTAAGTTTTATTATCGTATTTGCAACGGCATTATTACTAAAGATTAATATTGGAGAGTAATTTCCAATTTAATTCATATTCTTACCTGAAATAGAATATATCAAAGGCGTAATATTTTGAAAAAATATTTGTCGTCAATACAACTGATATCTTTTTCTAGGCACACCTTTCGAACTGATTGACATCAATTTATACTACAATTTTGATATTAAATACTCGAAACAAAATTTTTGGTTCGAGTAGTTCGCTATAATTTTGGTTATTAACTACGAACCTTAATCAATGAAATACAATCAAAAACTGTTTTTGAATAGTAATCAGTATAACATAAATTTTTTTATTTTATGAAATAAAAATACGTTAATAACATTGCTTAAATAAATCGAGGAAATAATAATTATTTGACTGATTTTATGATATCTCCAAACTTTATTAGAAAGCTGTAAAACTAGTAACACATTGAATAAATGTTCTCGAAAAAAAAACTTTTTCCATTATGTGGGCGTTTATTTATAAAAATTAATATTAATGTTATAACAAACCAAAAAAAAAAATCAAAGAAGAAAATAAATAAAATCTCATAACACAAAATTTTCTAGTAAACTTGTTAAGGGTATTAACCAAAACTCCTTGGAGGGAACTAAAAAGAATGTAAGGAATAAAAATCGTGTACACCAACCAAGTAAGTCCAGACATAATGGTAGTTGGTGAATGCATAAGCACATCCTTTCTTCTTAACAACATAACCCATTTGAAGAATGAACATTGTACGAAGAAGCGTTGTATATTCTTTAAGATTATCAGTCCCATGAGAACTATTAACCTGCTTGAAGTTGTACGATGTTGGGTCTTTTCTCATCTGGTAAGCACCAACCACTATTCACTCATTCACTCAGAGTGTTACGATGTGAATTTACAGAGTGATTTATTTTGTAGAGTAAATTTAAAAAAAAAAAATTATGAAACGTAACAAATCATCGGTACGTGTAATATTTGCTTCGACGTAAGCATTGTCTCGGCCTGCTGGAGCTGGCAAAACGGAACAATGTTAAATTGATCTGGGTGCTGGGTCACAGGGGTTAGGAAGGAATTGGAAAAGCAGATGCATTAGCAAAGAAGGGAGTCGGAATGCCTTTCATAAGCCCAGAGCCTATTTTAGGAATTCTTAGGACTGTATGTAAACAGGTGATCAACGAGTCGTCAAATCCTAAACACCGTGATCACTGGGAAAAAGTACCGCGGCTGGAGCTCGGGAAAGTACTGCTTCAGAGTGCAACCAAGAAGCTGTATCTCGATGCACTCAATCCGAACAGGATGCAACCGCGGAAGGTTACCGGATTCATTACTGGGCATTGTGCCCTGCGGAAGCATCTCCACACAATGGGATCCCATAACGGCTCCATTGTGTGCAGACTGTGTGGCGAGGAGGAAGAAACATTCAGCTACGTTATCTTTGACTGCGAAATTCTGGGTTACATCAGATACAGGATATTCGGTGTATTTCACCTCGAATATATGAAACTTCGGGAGGACCTGATAAGCAAGATCCAGGCTATTGCCAACATATGGGAGAAACAATGGACTATAAGGCCGAAGTGCAATACTTTTTAGACCCAAAGATGTATCTATCTATATATCTAGCGACACAAGCAAAGACTAACAAGACTAACAAGAAAATTAAATAAAATCCGACTGCGTAAAAATTATTTATAACAGAAACTTTTTTGTAGTTTGTGTCAAAATGGTAGCATGCAAGTTACTGATAAACGAAATATGTAAAACTCGCCGAAAAAGTATTGAAAATGAAAATTACTGAATAAGACTTAATGAAATTAAAATGTAGAATTATTTGTGAAATTTCACCCGTTTCAATTTTTATGTAACACCTTATACAGTATGTAAAACGGCAAATTTTTGGTTCTCCTGTCTTTTACAATTTTTTTTATCTGTCAAGATTTCTACGACATATACACAAAGCTTTTCTCTGATACTTTTTTTACTTAAGAAGCGCATACACAGACATATATTTAGTTCTTTTACACTTTAGTTTGTTTGTCCGAGTTAAAAAAGAACAGAACGTTTATTTAAACTTTTTTTACACGGTCTAACACTGACACGGTCTTCCCATTATATATTAACATGATTAATTCACTTTTTATCACATTCAAATTTAAATTTATTTATAAAGAGGGTATTGTTATCCATTCTATTTTCATATCAACTTTCCTTTGTTAAAATGGCTTATTTAAAAACTGTGTTAAATCTGTTTGGTTTTAACGAATTTCCTGAAAGGAAATAGAGCTATTGGTCCCGTACCAAAGTCAAAATTTCGCAAAAATTTCTTCAAATGTCCATCGATCCTACCTAGTAGATGTCAAAAATCACCATCTGTAAAATTTATATATATATATATCGATGCACATATATATATATATATATACATATATATAAATATATAAATATATATATATATATATATATATATATATATTTATACATGTGTCTGTAATCACTCTTGTGGTCACAGTTTTCATTTTATCGGAATGAAATTTGGTATTTAAAAGGTCAAGTTCGTTAATGGGTAAAATCGGCCATGGTGAAAGGGGTGTTCAAAGGGAGGGGGAAACACAAAATTTGACATATCTCCCTTAATATTTGAAAAATCGAAGAATTTATAAGATATAAAGTTGTAGTTACTAAGTTTTACTGTAATTTTGTTTCTTATCATTTTTTCTGTTACACTAATATTTACAGAAATATTGACGGTTTAAGATTGAAAATTAAATTCCTTAATATCTCTGTACACATTAGAGTTTGAGCAAAAATGATAAGATGATGAAATGTAGCAAATTTGATTTTTTACAACTTTTTTCCTTACGCATTTTTCGATTGTTCTAATATTAAGAGAGATATGTTATATTTTGTGTTTTCTTCTTTTTTTATATGTAGTCTCTAATCCTGCCTGTAAAACATATGAGGTAGACGTTTTTGTGAAACTGTCACCAAATTAGCAACGAATAACATATCCTGAGACAATATAAGAGTAATTTTAATAAGAGTGATGTTAACAAGAGTAAATCGAATGAAAGCAATTTTAACAAAAGTAATTTTTTTTTGTCTATTGATGTCTATTTTCTATCATTTTCTAATTGTCAAAGAGTAAATTACGACTAGCTAATTTATACTGATGATGACTACTTTGTAGTCGAAATACGTATTTAAAATACAAAAACTGATCTAGGTATCGAGGCAAATTTGAAATTTTATATATTAAGTAGGCGTCCATGCTTAAATATTAAACCCTGGCGCACTGCTGTGCTATATGATAACATACACCTTAATGATTTCATATTTGCAACAATAAAAATATCATCAAATTACTTTCAATGATTATCATTTACAAATTATTATCTTAATCTATCTAATTACGAACATATATACATTTCTATATATATCTACACATTTCTATAAAATAGTTGCGATCAAATCATTCTAGGATATAGCCAGGCCATATGTGTTCTTCGTGCGTATCAGATATTAGGAGTAAAATACGTTTAACCCCGTAAGTTTATTCGATTTTTACGACTAAGATTCTGTATTGATTATTTTTATTGTTATAAAACTGAAATAAAAGTACGGAAAATATACAAAGAAGATTTTATCTTTCTATTATATCTGAATAAAATATTTTATTCTTCAAGCCTACATGTTTGTCCGTCTGTCCGCCTACTATATTATGTATTAAATATGAAACACAACTAGAATATGAAAGTTGGAAACAAAAATTCTTTTTTATTCAACTTAACTAAGAAGATTGTCAACACATCTTACTCATATATTTACAATATGTGGAAAAAAGTTTCGGTGAATGTATATTTCATAATAAAATACATCATAAGTAGAAAAGCAGTAACAGTCGCAAAAATATAGAAAGATGTTGTTTGATAGCATCGTCATCATCACTATTAAAAACCTCCGTTAAGCTAGCAGAGCAAAGAACTGAAAATGAATTTACTACGTACCAAAATTATGTGCTAATTATGTGCTGCAATTAAAATTTTTGTGCGTTTTTGTTTCGGCGGAAATTGAAAATTGAAAGTGCTCGGCTAGCTTAACCTCAAGACAGAAGAAATTCGGTTATTAAGTTTCGAAAATAAATTAACTACGTACCAGAATTAAGTGCTAATTATGTGCTGCAATTAATAATTTGGTGCTTTTTTAGTTTGGGCGGAAATTGAAAAAATTTTGTGTACTCGGCTAGCTGAACATCACGACAGCAGAGCGTCGGTTAAATCATCAATAAAATGTTTGTGCTTTTTTTAATTCGTAAAAAGTGCAATTAAAGTCCAAAAATTATAATTGCAGCATATAATTGGTACATAATTATGGTACGTAGTAGATTCATTTTCGGTACTTTGCTCTGCTAGCTTAACGGACGTCTATTACCTTTCTATGCGCCTACCGGCTCCACCTATCTACAAAGAAAGTACACCTATTCGTTGGTTGTAATAAGATAGATTCAGCAACTTTGTAATAAAAGCTTACTTTCCATTTATCCAGGTGTTGACTACCCAAAAGAAATATAATGTTTCTTCTCTTATATATAAAAAAGTTTTGAGAAGAAATATTTTTATGTTCGTTTTTTTTCTTTCTTTTTTTTTATTGTGCGATGGTTGTTTTACTTATTATTTGTTTAAATCAAATTATTTATCCTTTAAAAATAATGCCAATTATTGAATTCTTGGAACAATTATTTGTACAAATCTGTTGTAAGTGTAATTTTCCAATTACATACTCAGCGTTTTCTTGGCGAATGTTTTGTTGTTGTTAAATTAGCAATTTCTATTGAAAATAAAAGTATAGATTAAAAAAAAAACTATGGTATCAAACATTCATACGACTTTTATATACTGATTTTAAATGGCTTTAACAGATATTATTGAATTCATCATTGAAAGAATGTATGCGAATTTGTGAGCTTAAATTGAACTTACAATTAAATGCTTGATATGAAAAACTATACACATCTAGATTGGGAATCGGACCCTCGATCTCTAGCATTCTAAACCAACGCTCTGCGTCGAAGCAACCAGATGTTATGGTAGAGGTATGCCTATGATTTCTCACTATCATGATATCAATGTACTATCGATTTGTTTATTTATTGTTTCCATATTTTAATCGCTTTTTTGTACCGTCTATTTATCCATTGTAAGTAAGGTTGCCTTTCGGTTATATTATACCAACGGAAGTGTTTAACGTCTACTTAATTTGCCTTTTTAAGTAATATGTCTAAATATGGATAACATTCTTGACATCAAATGCTTGATATGAAAAATTATACACATCTAGGGTGGGAATCGAACCCACGACCTTTGGCATTCTAGACCAACGCCTCGCCTGCGAGCTACCTGAGAAATTCTGGTAGTAGAATAAATATAAAGATAGTGAGAAATCATATGCATTCTACTATCTTAACATCATAATATAGAGGATTTTTTAATTTAAAAAGTAAACCTTTCGAAATAAAGTGCTTTAATATTACTAGCTGCCCGCGCAAGCTTCGCGGGCTTGTGCCTAAACTATTCATTGTGTGCAAAAAGTTGTTTGATTTTATAAGATTAACACTTTTTATATTTAAAGAATTTCTCTATCTCACCCCGTTTAAAAGTTAGGTATTTAGCGTAGCTGCCACACCTCTGCCGACGCGGCAGAGGTGTGATACCATTTTGATACGGAACCCTAGAAATAAAACGATATAGATAAAAATTCGATAGTATGTGAATAAAATGTGAAAAATATATATAAAGAAAAGTATATATATATTTAGTGCATATCATGAAAATTTATTTGTTATAAAATTATAGTACCTATCTATGTATCCACTGCAAACGAATGTATCAACCTACCTACGTAGGTAGATACTAGCTCCAGCTATACTTAGTACACAATAAAATATTGTTTAACTTTGAAAATACCATTTCTATAAATTGTTATTGTTTCTGTTCTTGAGATTCGTATTGGATTAAACAAAATATTCGTTACGCAGGAGCTGCATCAACTCCTGCGCCAATTTCTCTAGAGTATATACAGAGTATATATCCTCCGATCGGATTAAATCTACGACCGATAGACCTGTAGCCAGCACATATATATTAATAAATATATGGTTTATGTACCAATGTGTGTATTCTCTATTGGACACAATATTTGTCCGATCCAAATGAAATTTATTATCTTATATGCATTTGGTATTTAGTAGGCAAAGTTCGTTAATGAGTGAAAAAAGGGGGGGGGGTGGTTTAAGAAAGAAAAAAACATAATATACAGAATATGTCTATTAATATTAGATAATAACTATAATTCATTATCTGATCATTTTTAAACCCGGTATATAATACACACCAGGGTATATTACTTACGACTTTGTAACGGTTAAAAATATTGATAGTTGGAAAACAATTTATTATAGGTGTTCACAACATGACCTAATTAGTCCATTTCCGCATGTCCGTCCGTTCGTTCGTCGACACAATAACTCAAAAACAAAAAGAGATAATGAGCTGAAATGTGTTCTTGAGCTAATAATTAATGTTAACTTCGTGAATGGGCAAAATGTCTGGGGAAAATGATCAAAACTGTCTATCATAAACCGTAAGAGATAGAACAAAAATTAAAAGACAAAAAATGTTCCTTGTTTAAAAATTAACAACTTTTTTTCATAAACTTTTTTCCATAAATTCAGTAAATACCGGGTCCGACCTTAAGTATGTTGAAGCAATTAACTCAGTTCGTTGTTATTTTCACTTTTGTTAAACTCTATTATATACAGAGATATTCAGGATTTCAATATACAATTTTAAAACGTAAATATTTCTGTAAACCCATGCTTTCGTTAGAGAGTATCGCACTAAAAATTAAAAATAAATACCTAAACAGTAAAAGTTATATACTAAATGTACCAAACTATACGAAAACGCCAATAACTGATAACTTTATAAATACAAATTATTGAAAAAAAAGAAAAAGATTAATAAAAACTGTGTCGCAATTTATTTAATAAAAGTTTTTTTGTCACAGGAAATGAATAATAATAAAATAAATTTTTCAGCAGTTTCTCAACGTATTTTTTGTGACTTTTTCACAAAACCATTTAAATGAGAGATCATCAACCATGTTTTATCTCATACAATGCACAAACTATTACATAATATCTAGGTGACGCTACATACAAACTTACATACAAACGTCTCTCTACAACAATTTTCAAGTATTATAAATTATGTTTAAATAAATCAACTTATTTTAGGTCATACTTGAAAAACTGTAAGTGTTGACATACAAAGTAGTTCTATTAACTTATACACGACGACGTAGACGACATCATTCGATGTGAAACTTTTAGAATGGAGTATAAGTATTATAAATATGCTTTATTGTTTCCCTCTTCAGATATAACTGTCGTATTCGGTTTGCTGCCCCTATTGGAATATATACCGTATGTATTGAAAAGCATTGCTAATAGAGAATCAATATTAAATATTATTTACTACACTAACTATACACAATATGCTTAATAAAGAAATAAAAATAGTGGGGGTACTCTTTAGTGTGTCTGTTGTGTATGCTTGCTGGACTGTTTTGTACTTCATTAACATGTAATGAGAGTGGGTTAACTATGTTCATTGTTGTCTTCTTAAGCTTAGCATTACTTCTAACAATTGAAAATTCTTTTTTGAATATTCCTTATTATTTGTATGTGGAATGTTTGAAAATAAATGATAGTATACAGCAACTAGATATACTCTAGTTGCTATATTAAATAAATATAGCAACTAGATATACAACCCCATTTTTCAAAACAAACAGCTAATCAAATGAGTAACTGTTCAAATGCTTGGCGATTGCCTATTGTCAAATGCCACAATAAACAAATTGGCACATTCCTCTGCCGAATGTCTCCCAAAGTACCATTTAATAATTTACGCTTTTTATATTATTGTGTAATAACCCATTGTTGAAATACGGTAATGCCATTAAAACACACAACCAAATATTTCCCATGCATTCATTTACGTAATGATAAGTTTTATCAGTTATAATGTGCATCAAAACATCCCACTCTTAAATGACATCAAACAAACACCATACAGGCATATAACACAAGCTATAGCCAGATGTATGTAAGTGTATGTATGGTTTTATAGTAAATATTTTATTTATTTATAACATTGATTTCCTATTAGAAATGCTTTTGAAAACGATCTGTATATATATATATATATATATATATATATATATATACATATATATATAGATAGAGAGAGAGAGATAGAGAGAGAGATATGTTATAACAATCACCGTATACTTTAACAATTTCAAGATGACAGAGTTCTTCTGAGAGTGTGTATAGGTACTACAGTAGAATGGCGTGATGGTTCAATTCAACAACAGCGCTTTATGATATAATTTATATGGAAAATCTAGTGATTACCATTATAAATGTACAGTGTGTTTATATAAAGATTATTAAGACAATCAAAGAGAACTCTTTGGTTTGTTGAAAATTAAATTTCCAAATTTTTGCCCCAATTCTTAGAACATTGATGCGTATTTTATAAATATGTATTTCGAATACAAAATAGTCATAATCAAATTGAATAAGCTAATCGTGACTATCATCGAGATGGAGTCGCTGATATGTTACTCGTAGCTATTTTTGTACGTGTAATAAAAAAATGTATGCTTTATAATGTTCCACGGGCAGTGATTTGTGACACATAGTTATGTGTCTGCGAACTTGCAGGGGAATACTTGGACAGATGAACTTCAAATACCCAGTTATTTGAACATGTAAGGGTGGGGGACCTACCTGTCACACCATCCATTTTGTAGGACACAAGTTTTTTTGAAGTCTTTATTACATTATCTCCCAATTGAACTAACAAATTAACTGATAAAATTTTTGCTATCGTCAAACAAACAAATTACTCTCTTACGCGCTTCGTTAGTCACTATCATCGATAATTTTCGCGAGATAAAAGTTGGGCATCTAGTCGAAAAAATTTAGCCTGTAACTAATCATTAAAAAAAACCGTGCTGTACTGTGGACTATCAGATTTCTCAAATATTTGAAGCTAGTATATTTTTTAATTCATTTTGTCTGTGTTTCCGAAGCCCGTGTTTTCTATGCAAGCCTTATTTGTGTGCATATAATTGAATGTTTCAACGAACATCCTGTACAGAGAATATTGTAAACATTTCTGTGTATATAGTACTTACCCGATTTTATGTGTTACTTGTAACAAATTCAAAAGAATTAGTGTCATTGCCTAAAAGAGAATAATACATAAATCGTTATTTGTATTTTTTTTACTGTTTATATCAATTCATTCCATTTTACTTGTACCATAGAGAGAGTATTTTATCTTTTCTAACTCATTTGCTTGTATTTTGTTTTTTTGCTTTATATTTGCTGAAAAACGATGTACAATCACATTTTGTTCATATATAAATCACTTATTGTTATATGATTTAAATAAATTATTTATTATTCTCTTTTGGTTATTTTGGGTGTTGTTTTTTTCTGTTTGTTGTACAGTCAGCAAATGTGCATAACTTTCCATTTTACTATGTGTAAATGTGTTGACATCAAACCGCAATGTGTTTTTATTTTTGTTTTGCATATACGCACGAATTTGCAAATGTCAATGGAACAAATATCATAAAATGTTTTTCTATTTATTTTATTATTTTTGGTTTTTTTAGATGTACACTCCCGTTCAATAAAATTGAACAGATCTAAACCGAATCAGTCTTACAATTTTGATTATTCTTGTAGTAAATGTTTTTTACTATACTCCCATTTCTTTTTACTCACTTAAAATATATACTAGTTACCTTTGTGTATAAATGAATCACAGAGAGTTACAAAAGTGAGGAGTTATATGAAATGTAAGAAAATTAACATTTTAGGTCTGTTCAATTTTATTGAACGGGAGTGTACATATTTAGAGGCCTGAAATTCAAATGTTTTTTCAATGCCGGATTAGTACAGATTATATTTGATAACCTTTATTCCTGTTTCATTTGCCTTATTTATTGATGATTTTGTAAAAATAAAATAAGTTTACATGGTTCTACACTTATGTAGATCAATGGTGGTAATCTATAACACTATAGCAACCACGAGTGGTATTACTCATACAGTAGCCCCAAGCGGATTCATTTTTCGTCTAGCGATTTAAAATTCCCCCACCTTATCAATTAGAGGCTTGTAGTACCTTCATACAGTCACCTTTTGAATGTTCTGGCGTGATCAATCAGTGCGGTTATTGGTTTGTTATAAGAATTTTCAGACTGTTACTCCGCAATCGACCACTGACGTAATTAAATTTGTATGTTATGTTTAACTACAAATTACAAATATTTAAACTACACATTATTATTTAACAACTTAAATATATAGTCCGTCAGTCCATGCGCGACCATTGGTCTGAAAATTGCACGAGACTACTGCAGGGTTAAAAAAATATTATGTGCCAAGAAATATTAATCATTTGTTGGATCAAATTTTTTTTTAATTGGTCCAATGCATCAGTCATCGTTTCACACACATATGCAATTGACTCAATTGAAGTTAATTGATTAAATACTCTACATATATCAAGTTATATAGCATTTAACACTGACATTGTGCTAATTATTCAACGAAACAAATCATTCAATAATAATAATAATGATGATTAAAACTATAAAATTGACGGTAATAGTAAGATAGTAAGATAGCAAGAATAGTAATCAATAATATTTGTATAAATCATTGTTTTGAAAGTTTTTCAAGTACTATATATTAGATGCAAATTATTTGAAAGAGGATAACACTTACTTATTTAGGATTATGTATTGTTTACTATGCATAATATGTTAAGTAAGATGCATCATAATGTGAATGTTACGGTTAATTGAATTATATGCTGAATATTAATAATAACTGGTTAGTATAAATGAAATTTGTGGTATATTTTAAATGGGAGTAGAGTGTTATAAGTATTATAATGTAAAATAGAAAATGTAAACATTAGGACGAGCACTTGGTGATCACATTACATTTCTTTATTCAATTTTTTATTTTAATTGTGTACGAATATACTAGCACTATTATTTATAAATCAATAATATTTTTTGTCAACAAGATTACTTTAAATGCTTCACGTTTTTAATTTATAACATGAATTATTAATTCTAAATAGTGAACATAATATTCGATTTAGTTTTCTATGCCGTATTCTGACAGAATGTAGTTCACAAAAACAATTTTTTATAAGTATATTTACCAGCAAGGGTTATTAATTTCCAGTGTAGCTAGGTATTTTTCATGAAATCCTTTTTTATTACTTTCTATTATTTATTAACAACTAGTTTTTTTAGCGAATTTCCTGAAAGGAAATAGAGCTATTGGTCCCGTACCGAAGTCAAAATTTCGCAAAAATTTCTTCAAATGTCCATCGATCCTACCTTGTAGATGTCAAAAACCACCATCTGTAAAATTTATATATATATATATCTATGGACATATATATATATATATATATATATATATATATATATATATATATATACATATATATATATATATACATATATATATATATGTGTCTGTAATCACTCTAGCGGTCACAGTTTTCATTTTATCAGAATGAGATTTGGTATTTGAAGCGCTTTTGGTATTCAAAAGGCCAAGTTCGTTAATGGGTAAAATCGGACCAGGGAAAAGGGGGGTTTAGAGGGAGGGGGAAACACAAAATTTGACATATCTCCCTTAATATTCAAAAAATCGAAAATTTTATAAGAAGTAAAGTTGTAGGTATTAAGTTTTACTGTAATTTTGTTTCTTATCATTTTTTCTGTAACCCTAATATTTACAAAAATATTGACGGTTTAAGATTGAAAATTAAATTCCTCAATATCTCTGTACGCATTAGAGTTTGAGTAAAAATGATAAGGTGGTGAATTGTAGCAAACATGATTTTCTACAACTTTGTTTCTTACGCATTTTTCGATTGTTCTAATATTAAGAGAGAAATTTTATATTTTGTGTTTTCTTCTATCTTTATGCCCCCCTTTCCCCTTGACGTAAGTTATTTATTAATAAAATTGGCCATGCAAATACTAAAATCAGATACGACATTTCATTTTGATCAGACTAACATTGTGACCGCTAGTGAGTAGTTTATTTATTCCAAGGAAATTCGCTAAGTTGAAGCAGCTCCTGCGTAACGAATTTTTGATTATATGTTGTATCTAGCATTTAACTCGGGTACAGACTTACCGGAGTAACACAAAATTTCCAGCAACTAAGAACCAAAAAACTTGAGTAATTGACTTGAGTAATTGACGTACTTCGATATTTGAAGTCGTAAAAGATGTAAAAACTCATAAACATAGCCAAGAAAATCTAACCAAAAAAGTTATTAACTTCTGTCAAAAGCCACTAAATATGTTCTTGACGTTATAAATTCAACCACCGCTAGTTGAATATATAATATGAAATAACTAAGGACCAGAAAATCCTTCGACTCGATCAAATCCGTGACATGTCTGTCTAAATATACTGGTAGTGTAGGTATTTGACAATCAACATTTGCCAATGAATGTTGTTTTTTTTTTTACATAAAAATTAAACGAAAGATTAATTCTCGTTGACCGCTTTATTTGGTGAGCGTTATTAATAATATATTACTAAAATAAATCGATTAGGCAGTTTGACCGTAACATATATTGTAGATACAAATAATATATACTATAGATTTAAGTGCATAAAATCAATTTAGTGAAAATAAATATAAAATCCATTGTTGTATTACAGAAAGCAGATTATTTAAACTTTGCAGATTATACATAGTCCAATAAATACCAACATTCGACCATGCAAAAGGTCATCTAGTTCTGATTTTTTAATATTTTTCTCAGCCAGTAGTTAAACACCAAATTTGCTACTCCAAATGGCCAGGGCCAACTGCGTAGTTACCATAACACAGTGAGATTTTCGAACATCTGTTGCTCAATATCTCTTAAAGCATGTGTCAGGCAGAAAAATTTATTAATATTTATTTTCAACAAAATGCAATTGACAACAATTTGAAACCAAAATAAATACTGTACGTATAGAAATTACCGTGATACCGTTCTTCAAGAATTTGCGTGTTGAGTGAAAATGTTTGGTGAACACTCGGTATAAATAATTACGTATGCGAATTTAAAAAAAGATTTGAGATATTTTTTTTTTTTTGCTTTTTGGACGTGATATATTTCTTTTTAAGTAGTTTTAAAATGATTCATTTTACACGGAAAATAAGCAAAACTGAGAAAATTGTAGCTACTATGTTTTATATAGAAAATGAAGTCTAGTAATGTTGAAAAACTTTTTTCAATTTACATGAATTGTAATTTTTGTAACTTTTTTAACAAATGTTTTATATTGTAAATTTTTTATAAAAAATTTGAATATAGGTACGCAAAGTTTGCTGAGACCTAAAATGCTCCCTAATATGTCGTGTAAATAAAAAAAAAACAGTAGTGTACACTTCACTACAAAATATTTCAACTAGTTGAAACACTCTAAATGTCATTGAATTTAATATTGTATGTATACTAGCTAATACAGAAGGTTCGCGCACGTTTTATAATTATATCTCTAGCTCCCGTCATTTTTTAGTTTAAAATTCTCAATGTTATTTTCCACCGCTTCCACTAATTTAAATACTTATCAATCCCACCGCTTCCACTACTTCAAATATTTATTGACAATTCTACCAAATTTATATTTCACCGAATATATTCTAATTCTTTCTCTCATAGTAGTTTTTAAGTATAATCACAAACTTTTAAATAAAAAAGATTTCATCAAAATCGGTCCAGTAGTTTTGGCGTTATGCTGGAACAAACAAACAAAACAAATAATCAAAAAAGTTATACATTTACAATTTTATAATACTAGAAATTCAGTAATAACTGTTTCAAATACATGGCATTTGAGTGTTCATACATAAAAAGCAATACTCGAACTTTGGCTAACGCACTCCCATGCTATTAGATTTGTAATATAAAAAGAATTAATAAGTAAATAACATTTTTTTCATGTTTTTCATCTCTTTCGCTTACTGTTTATAAATTATAACCAGTACAGTGTTGATGTCCCTTATTACCAAGGGTGCTCCAGCCTTTTTGTCATGCATAATAGAAAATTTAACTGTTTACATACATAACACAACAGCAGAGCTTGGTCCGGAATGTTAAAATAACTGACCCCAATCACCAGTTTTCAGTTGTGAATAATTACTCCTTGTGTATGTCCCATATATAGAGGTATGATAATGTTCATTACGATTGTATCTCAAATAACAAAATGTACAATGACCATTAAGTACGTTTATTTATTTTAAGTATATATAACTGATTTTAGGTTAAGCTACCCTACTCATGGGCTGATTTAAAATTGAAAAAATTGACATGATTTTTTTTAAAATTTACAATATGCATTTCTTTTGGAAACACAAAATTTGACATATCTCCCTTAATATTCGAAAAATTAAAAAATTATTAAGAAGTAAAGTTGTAGGTACTAAATTTTACTGTAATTTTGTATCTTATCATTTTTTCTGTTAGCCTAATATTTACGGAAATATTGACGGTTTAAGATTGAAAATTAAATTCCTCAATATCTATGTACACATTAGTGTTTGAGCAAAAATGATCAGGTGATGAATTGTAGCAAACATGATTTTCTACAACTTTATTCCTTATGCATTTTTCGATTGTTCTAATATTAAGAGAGATATTTTATATTTTGTGTTTTATCCTTTCTTTATGCCCCCATTTCGCCTTGACGTATGTCATTTTTTTAATAAAATTGACCTCGCAAATACTAAAATCATATACGACATTTCATTTCGATCAGACTAAAATTGTGACCGCTAGAAAGTGATTTATGTATTTTAAGGAAATTCGCTAAGTTGAAGCAGCTCCTGCGTAATGAATTTTTTTTAACTTTTATTCGACTATGTATGTATATCTGTGGTGACTGTACTCCAATATTTTCTCGTAAATGGTGTGAGGCAGAAAAATGGTTTGAAGATTCAAAATGTTTCAATCAAATTTCGAATGAAACATTTTTTTTCACACAGCCAATACCCAGTTATAGCTGAAATACCAGCAGAAGGAGTTAATTTGTAAATAGTATTCGTAGATGTATTTATTCATAATATTTATAAGTACGTTTTGGGAATTTTTTATTATCCAGTTTTTTATTATCCAGTGTTTTAAATGTAGACCAGAAGTGGTGGGGTTTTTTAATTACGTGATATAATTTTATAAAATAATAATTTTTTTTATTTTGTATAATTATTTTTGTTCCGAAATAAATGAAAACATAAATTTTATTTAATATTTAAATAATAATAGCAAACAATTAAAAAAAAAACAACAAAATAACAAAATATACAGACTTTCCCCGTCTAAAATAATTTTTTTTTGATTATATTTTTATATTTATTGTATATTCTTTTTTAAATTAACATCATCACACTTTTTTTTTTAAATTTAATTTTAATATGTACACGTAGATATTTTATAAAACCATTTTATTCATAAAAAAACAAATCTACTATAAATACGGTTTTTTCTCTCTCTCTCTGGGAAGTGATTATGTTTTTAATTTCCACACAAAACACCACTTCGACCGTTTATTTAAATATTATTTGCTATTTATTGCTAAACTAATAGAAACTGATTTTTTTTTCAACTGAACTATGAAAATAGATCAGTCGCATTATACAAATCTTTGTCCCAACTTGGAACTGGGAGGTTATGGTTTCGAATCCCGACACCGGCAGTTTTCCAATTAAAAAATTAATGGGGCGTGAAATTGCTGCATGAAAGTATTTCTCATACAAGTGAAATATAGTAAATACTTTTGAATAGTTTCCTAGAAATATTTTTGGATCTCATTTTTTTGTTTCCTTGAACATTTATACCGCCTTATATTTAATTTAACCATTCTTCAAAGACCGCGCCCGAAGTAACGTTATGAAAAAAGATCAAGTCGGTTTTTTCAACGTTTGTATCAACACTATGTATGTTCGCAGTTCACATTTGGACGTGTTCGTGAAAGGTTCGTCGTTTTTAGCGCGCATGTGATTATTGTTTTTTTAAATATTAATTTAAATGTAGTATTTTAGCTCAACTTGAACATTTTTCAAGCTGAACTCAAATGTAAACATTTTAATTAATATCTTTAGATTATTTTCAAGCTTAAATAACGGGTTTTTGTGATTGATTCAACTTCACTGCAATATGAATATATGTTCATGGGTTTCCAATGGATCGCTGGAGGTTCGTTGAAATCAACAATTCCAACGAATCAAAGGCGAGCACACCGCTTGGGGTTCGTGGCGCGTATATGTGAACGCACCTTTAGGTCCATTTTGAATTGATAATCATTTTGATGAATTTTTTTTGACACGTATAAATAGATATATATTTTTCTTTATAAAACCAGCCATCTTTATAAAGCCAAAATGTTTTTATGATTAAAAATAGAATATTAGAGATGTAAAAGCTGTCATATTACTATTACTATATTCTTGGATACAGAGACTACTTACCCACTACTATCTCTTCCGTTGATGATGCTATAACAACAGTCAGTTTCTACCGTCTATAACAACCATATTTGAAGGATAGTAATTTAAAATCATACATAGTAATCTTATTGTAACATTATCAAAAGTAATTTTCTTTCATCCATTGTTAAGTGCTTGCAATTTCTGTAAGTCAAGAAAATGTGTTGTTGCCTCCTTTTGCCTAACTATGTTCATTTTAGCCTTCTTATTCCTTTATTATGTACACCTATTCATATAAACAGGACGTATATAGAATATTGTATAAGTATTCGTGTGCAATTATTGTTGAAAATGGGATTTAAGATTGACACACCATAAATTTATATTTTAGTTTGTATAGATTATGGTAAAAAAAAGAGAAAATGCCGTTAAAAACTTTAAAAACTATTTAAAAAACTTAAAGAATCTTTACGAGATTACCTACAAATCGTGTGTAGATTTATCGTACAAATTTAAAAAGTCGTACTAAGACATATTTTAACTTTAAAGGTTATTATTAAAGAGCACTTTTTTCAAATCATATAAATAGTACTTGAACTAGCAACTTGACTAGTTTAGGTCTAGCAAATTGATTAATTTAAAATTTGACAAAAGGGTTTTTAGAAAAATGGTGAAAAGCTCGCATTCGTAAAAAAAAATTTCCCAATTATTTTGTATATTTACGTTTGAGGCATGAATTAAAGCATCAAGCTTTGTCTACAAAAATTTAGTCCCGAATTTGGGCCAACCCGAATGACCGAATATTTTGACCCTATTGAAGGTTTGTTTAGATAATTTTGGTCATTTTAGACAAAAAGGGTCTCTTTGCATTGGTTAAACACATGAAGTTTAGACTATCCTTTAGACGTCTTGCTCATGTTTCATAGACGTTTAGACTATCGTTGGCCACTTTGCACCGCGTTTTCTTTTCCGAGCTTTCCTCTGATATACGTTTTCTATAATTCTGATCATATTTACGAGTATTCAAAATGAATTATGGCGGCTTACCGAGACGTAATTTGAAAGTATGTGGTTTAAAAAAATCAAAGCATGAATTCTAAACTCAACATTATATGAATATGTAGCCGCCCGGTCTTTGCCAATATATGTGCATACTTATATTGAACATTGAGTTTACTTGTATATTGCATGAGTATGGTCATGTGTGTTTGTGTGTGTGTGTGTGTGTGTGAGTGTATGCGAAATTTATTGTGTAATATATAGAATTTTATTTTTATTTTTATTTTTTTTCACAACATAACTTGTATCCGCCTTTGTCATCTGACAATCAATTTCCTACTTTAATGCCCTTTTCAGTTATTGTTGGCAATAACGTTGCTTCACCTACTGTTGCTGTAACAATTTTCACCTATGCACACAGCCCAGATATAAACGATAATGATCATCAACAATTTGGCCAAACAAAAATATACATTTTGTATGGGTGTACATATTATATATTATATATTTATCGATCGATAACATTTTAAAACTCAATTACTGATGATTGTTGGTTATGTAGGATCTGATTGATGGTTATTAAAGAGTTATTATTATTATTAAGGGTTATTATTTGTACAGTGGGTGATTTATTATTAAAGTTGTAAGTAAAATTGTAATGTGGCGTTTCGCAACTTTAAATGCAATGGGTTATTATCTGTACTGATTATCACATGTGAAAATGAAACTATTTAATGTTGCGAAACGTCATATTAAAATTTTACTAAACATCCACTCCACAAAATATAATACATTGCATTTAATAATCATCAATCTGATTCTACATTACTAACAATCAGCAATTATATAAGCATCCGTCAACCATGACAACAATATTAATGTATTTTATAATAAAAAATGTCGTTTTATTGAATAGGTAATATGCTGAAAATTTTTTTTCACATTTATTTTTAGAATATGAAAATACTGTTAATACGGTTATAATATTTAAAAACGAAATTAAAATACGACAAATATCAAGGATGCTATAAGCTTTTAAAGATTATTATCTGTCTCTTTCTTGCAAAAATACTAAAAACGGAGTTTTACGTGTATTTTAAATGGTGAAAGTGTAATATGACGTCACATAACATATCAAGAGGGCTATCACCCTCTTTGTCTAATCGAGAATTTCAATCATTCATATCTCGCTTATTTTTAAAGTTATTTAAAAAGTAATTTTACCTTGATATTTGTCAAGTAAACATGCTTCAATTCTAGTGATAAAAAATTTTCATGCATATTCCCTATTCTTGACCTTAGAAAACACTAATCGTATCATATAAACTGCAACACAATCTCTGTCTCATCATCCAGTGGTTGAGCCATGTTCTGATTCAGGTGCAGGGTATTTCACATTAACTTGATAATTTTTTTTCTTTGTACATTAAATGCAAAAAAATCTGACCATATATATTTATTTGTGTATACTTAAGCGTCAACAATACGATGTTTGTCCAAATTCCTTTCGGTTACTTAAGACAAACTGTAGAAGACTTTAGCGTATAGTATATGAATAATAACTTCGACAGAAGTAATACTGTCTAAATAAATAAAAATAAGAATGATATGAAAAGGTTGGCTGTTACGTCACAGTCGTCTTTGGTGTAGCGGAAGCATACAGGACTAGATATCCAGAGGCGCGAGGTTCGATTCCTGGTTGACTAGTTAATTTTTTCATATCAGTATTTAAATAAACATCTGACCACTTGCCCAGTAAAATAAGAAATACCACGCATCTGAGAAACTTGATAAAAAACTTGGTTCTTACGCTACGTTTTAAGCGTTGAGCTTCATAGATTTTTTGGTTCCAAAACATACGGTAGGTGTTTATGTTTAATACGGTTGGCGTCTAAGTGCAAACTTGGCCCGACACACTACCGTGTTATATATTTAATAAAATCATTTTATAGTTAATTTCAAATAACTTTATGAATAAAATCTTTTATTTTCGTTTTCATTATATAGTGGACTGTGTTCACATAAACTACGTCTTGGATATATATTATGTATTTTTTATTATATTTATTTAATAATACAACAACTTTAGTCATTACAAGTGTCTTTATTCGCTAAAGTTATTTTACAATTGCATGAAGACATTTTTATCGGCACTGAATTATTGCAAATACACATCGACCAACTTAACTTTTCGTTTATAATTCAATTTTCTAACATGTTTATATGATGAACAAATGACGTCAAAATAGAACCATCATTTAAACTTTTTATAGATGATTTGTGCCATATTTATATGGTTTTCGAAAAAATGCTTCGAATAAAACTTGTTTCTTATGACTACACTAACAGCTTTTATTCGAAACATTTTTCCGAAATCCGAATAATTAAAGTACAAAAAAATTAAAAAATTTTGAAATGACGTTATTAACAAATAACGTTATAATGTTATTTGTAGATACACTAGACCCCAAAGGTGAATGTCATTTTTTTTAAATTTTATAATAGATTTGTGCCTTATTCATTCGGTTTTCAAAAGAAAATTTCGAATAAAAGTTGTTACAATATTTCTAATGAACAGCTTTTTCCGAAGATTTTTTCGTGAACCGAATCAATAAGCCACAAATTAATTATCAAATTTTAGAAAATGATTTCATCTTTAGTAGCCAAAAAGTGTACATACATGATACATGATACATACATGATACATAATATACAGGTTGGCCGAAAATTCATAAAAAAGAAAACTGTACCATGATGTAGATCTGGAAAAAACAACTAAAAAAATTTAATAAAGTTTTTAGATTTGACGCTTAGTTTTTAATTAAACATTAATAATAAATTCAGCTAATCACATTTGTATTTTTGAGTATCGCTACACTATTCCACCAATCACAGAGCGCATAGTGTAAGCGGGTGAGGCCATAATAGTGGAGTAGGGCAGCCACAGAAGAGCATGCTACAATCAGAGTTCTCAATAAGTGTAGCGACACCCACAAAATGGTTGAATTTATTAATGTTTAATTAATTATATCTCAAAAACTAAGCGTCAAATCGAAAAACTTTATGAAAATTTTTGGTTGCTTTTTCCAGCTCTACATCGTGGTATCGTTTTCTCGAATGAATTTCAGAACATTCTGTATATAGATATTTTCCAATAACATTTTATTCTTGTAAAAAGAATAAAATTGATGCACGCGATCGTGTAGAAATTTGTCTGTGTATGGTAAAACAATAGATTTTTAATTTAAATATTGTTAGTAGAAGAGAATATAAATTTGCATTTTCAAATGAATGAAATGTTCGAGAAGTGAAAGATTTATTTTATTGCTGCATTTGTGAGAAGAATTGAATAATCGAGGCAAACGGTTTTTCTTTACAAATATAATTTTGTGTTAGTTTGTTATAAATTAAATTAAATTTTTATGCCATGTTCATCTCTCTTTGTTTTTTTGTTTCTCTACTTGTTTTATGTAAATTAGAGATTGATTTGGTTTATGCATTGTTCAGATACCTAACCTACAATATAAAATATATACCTGTTGTATTAAACGTTGAATATACACCATTCAACGTACATCATCTTTTGTTGCCAAGTCACAAAAGTTGATGTCCTTTTTTAAAATTTTAAACTTGATTTGTACCTTATTAATTCGGTTTTCGAGAAAATTTTTTGAATAAAAGTTGTAACTATTATTAATAAACACATTTTATCCGAAGAATTTGTTCGTTAACCCAATCAATAAGGCACAAATCAATTATAAGATTTTAAAAACTGATCAACTTTTTTGGTCCATAGTACAAAATTATTTTATGTTAAGGACGTTCGAAAGAGTCATTTTGCAGGGAAAGACGTAAAGGGGGTGTCATACAGATTTATTGTATACGTTGAAACTAGATTTAAATATTATATGGTTATTTGGTAGATAATAATACTCGTGAGTGTGACTCGTAATGTTTCTTTTATTTTAAATAAAAAAGTTAAATCCTGTGTTTTGCTTCTCTAAAATGAAAAAATTACTTATATATTTCATTATTACTTTCCAAAATGCATTCGAACATACCTTCATCTTTGGCTCAAATAAATCCTTGTTTATTTAACAACAATTAATTTTTTTATAAAAACTTCCCTGCATTTTAAACTATGTTTTATTCGATTATAAAGATTAAATTTGTAGTTTCTCCTTAAGAGCCATTGTTAAAAGTATGATTTTCAATATCGAACAAAACGAAAAAATGCATTTTAACTAACATTTTGAAGCATACCCATGAATTCGTATTGACTTCTTTTTATAACACATTTAATTTACAGGAACTTCCCTGCATTTTTTTCTCTCTTTCGAACGTCCTTAAATCATTGCAATAAAAATTTTGCATAGATTTAAACTTGTATAATTTTTTATAAACTAGTTTTATGTTGAATAGTTTTCATTAAGTTTTTTTCACAAATAAAAAAAACTTAATGAATGAAACAATCGGAAAATATTTGCCTACCCAGGGTACGAAATGAGATTGTAGATCAATTTGAGAATTCTAGAAACAGGATGAAACATATTTAGTTATTCTCAATAAGATAAATACAACCTTGATATCATTAAAACTTAATTCGTTTGTTTGTACATCTATCTACATTACTGAACACCTTCAACCTGTAAAAAACACATAAAGAAAGAAATTTGTACCACTATTCTTCAATCAAATCGAACGAGAAAGAAGTTTAAATTAGTTTATTACTCTGTACAGTAAACAGTTTTCAAGGTACGAATTCTTTTCAAACAAAAAAGGAACACTTTCCCCATGCCAACAACGGAAGAATATCCCATACTAGTATTTCTATTATACAATAAAGACGGACATCATTGAAAGATACATTAAACATCACACCTTGAACAAAAAAAAACTTGGTATGAGACTCTCACATCACGTCTATATACAGAAATATTTGAAATCGTGCCACTGAAACTTAACACCCAAATAAATCAAGTAAAAATAACAGCTAACTGAGTTAGTTTCTGAAATACCCGGTATATACTAAGTTTATGAAAAAAAGTTTTTTATTTTTAACATTTCTTTTGTCTATAAAGTTTTTTTCAATCACTTACCGTTTCATAGATCGATATTTTGCCCCCTAGCAAACCGACTTTTCAACCATTAAAAAGTCGAGACTAAATTGAATACATCCATGTATATATTTATGGACGAAAGTGTGTACAGGAATTATTTGGCCAAAAATGATTCCCTTGTTACTTTTGCACTAAAAGATCCACAGAGCTTAGTTATAGATTGAACTGAGATTACACCCTTTTCACACACCGTTTAGGAATAAAAAGTTTTAAAGATATTTTAAAATCGAAAAAACTTGACCACGCCCCAAAACACTAGAGGACAGGAGAAAAAGTCCAGGTGGTACTTTCCGATATCTTTGAAAGTTAATACTTGGCATACAGTTAGGTGTAGTGTCCAAATCAATGGAAAAATTATGAAAACTCAAATTTTCTATCCAAAAATCAGTAAAATTTGGGCATATTTTGTTTGGAGAATTTGTAATACATATAGGTTTTATACTGTAATGTTATTGGCTGACACTGAATGGCTATTGGTCAAGCTAAAACATCGTAAAATTATTATTTGGATTCAGTATTTGAATGAAGTAACATAATTTTTTTAGAAATTTATGATGAAGAAATTTTTTTTAAAAATTTGTTTAGTTTAATCGATCTGAAAAATAATCTGCTAAAATCTGAATATATATTTGGAGTTTAAAACTCAATTACTCTATATATTATAACATTATATGATATATACATAGAGGTAAAAATATTAACATTATTTTCTTCTTGAACAATCATGATGTATAGTTTGTTTGGAAAAGTTTTCCCAGATATTTATAATCAACTTTAATATTGGTCATGTACGCTGGCTGCTGTATGTATGGTGGAATAAGGAATATAAGGACACATAGTCCGATCACGTTTATATATTTTACTAACTCTATTTTTCTTGTTTTTCCACCCATAGTACATGTACCCGTCATATAGAAGCGAAAATACTATCAGGATTCATTCTGTGATTCCGTATGTATATAAGATTTTTATGTATGTCTATATATATATGTATGTATGTATGTACGTTTTTATTCCGTGTAATTCAGTTTATGTTGCTGGTGATGCTACTGCTCAGAGAATATTCAAAAGAAAAAACATCCTTAAAATTCCATACAGTATCTCTTGTTTGTTGAAGGATATTCTTGTTGTTAGTAATACTGTTATCAATCAACAATGTGGTATAAATAAATAAGGATTTATCCTGCAATATATGCTATTACATATATATATATATTCATATATTATATATTAAAAAAATAGATGGACGTAGAAAAAGCAGGATAAACTATTTTAAATTAACATATGGTTTTTATCATAAATGTGCGGTGAATTTACGGAGTGTTTTTGCAGGGGTTTTGAAAATTTATTGTTTTTTCGTTACTCATAAAGCAATTGGAAAATCGCATATTATATCTGGTATACAATATATAGAAGGAAATATTAAGTTTAGTCCCGACTTTGAAGCGGTTGAAAATCTTGAACGTAGAAAAAAATTTTAAACTATAAATGTTCTTAAAATAACCTAATTAGTTCATTTTCGCATTTCATCTGTCCGTGGAGACGATAAATCAATACCGAAAAGAGGTAACGAGCTGAAATACTCAGTATATACCGAGTATTTAAGCAACTAATTCAGTTAGTTATTATTTTCAATTGTTTTTATTTTAAACTTTGATTTCATTTATGTTAGATTCAGAAAATCGATAAATTTGAAATTGCGCAAAGGGAGAAGTAAATAAAAAAAAAAGATTGGGTGCGACTGGTCTACCCGCACTGCCAAATTTTCATTTGGGGCCCTTGAAAACTAGCGGCCAGTCGTTTTTGGTTCTCGAGATTCCCTTCACAAAAAATTTTCACCGCATACGCGCGTGCACACGCACAAAAATATTTTTCCAAAACGGTTTTAATAGACTTTGGTGATCTCTAAACTTGGAGATATTGTGGAAATGATTAGTATAAGGTCCCTTTTCTGGGAAGTTTTAAATGAGTTTACGAGTAAACTACCTTAAGAAGTTCTGAAATGATCTCTCAATTTAGGCAACATCATATAATGTCGGACACATTTAACGTCAATTATACGACACTATAAATGATGCACAGCTATCCAAATAATAAGTTTATATTAGGAAACAAATTTTTACCAACATCTGTTGTCTACTAATTTTCTTCATCATGTTTTCCTACACACAAAGGACAACCATATAAAACTCACACACACACACATGTGAAAAAACTTTATAAACGTATCATTCCCTCACCAGTACAGAGCGATAGATGACCAACTATACGTCTGGCCAATGAGGCGCGTGCTTTACTTTTTAATTGCACCAGCCACCGACCAGTCTGGACTATATAAAATGATTTATCAAGGATATTTTTAGCAACGACCGACGATCCTCGGCAAAAAAAAATTGTAAGCGAATGAAGTAGTGTTTATGTGTGCGAACAATTCATGTCATCTTTTTCATTATTTCTTGTGTTGTTCGTTGTGTGGTTTTTTCTACATTTTCCATTTTTTATTTTCATTTTTTTTGTTATTACATGGATATGTCATCATCGATTTATTTTTTGTATTTTTTGTTCTGTGTGTTGGGAAACTCTTTTCCAATATAAAAGTTTGCTTGTCGTCGATGAACATTTCATTGAGTAAATATTGCTGTGTAATATAGTCAGTCAGTCTGTCAGTGTTTGTGGTGAGATGTTTTCAATTTTTTACATATGTTACATTTCCGAGATAAATAATTAATTTTTAACCAACTCCACAGAGGGGGTTTTCGTTGAATAAAACAATCTGTGTTTGTGTGGACGTGGAAATTCTATAGTATTTTGACATATGGGATATTATTTTATTTACATTACCATTCCACAGGTTATTTTTAATAAATCCAGGCGTTTAGTAAATAAATTACAATTACACCCGAAAAACGAATTGAGTTTTTGAGAATGCGAATACTGTGCTCATCATATTAAAACTAAAAGGAAAGTATTCGTGGAATATCATCATCTTTATAAAGATTTAAAGCAACATACTTAAAACCTTCAATTACATATTAATGAGCATTTTATCGAAATATAAAAGACACATATTCTAAAATATAGAAACAGAGTGAGATAAATACAATAAATACAAAAAGACAGATAGTTTAACAGATTTTTTAAGTGTACTCTCAGCCATAAAAACTTAATAATAATATAGTATACATATCAATAATATAATATACAGATCTTGTTCAAAAAACCATAAATATTTGAATATTTATATCTGCTTTGTTAAGGCTGTATCTCAAAGGTGGTACTACCTGGACATCATACAATTATCGTTGATTAGAGTTAACAATTTTTTTTTAAATTTAGAATTATAATAAACAGGCGCATTATGTTATGGGTATGAATTTACATAAGGAACAAGACCTTGCATCTGCTTTAATAATTACACAAAAATCATTTGAACTTTCAAGTAAATACGAGAATAACAGTATGACGATCGGAAACATAATAAAATATTTTTTAATGCAAAGCGGTTAGACTTATTATTCGTGCAAATTTTATGGATTAACTGTACTGAAAATATTATTATTTATTTGATTTGATTTGACCTTGAATGTATAAACGAAAAAATGGTTAGTATGCGTAACATATTTGGATGTTATGTGTAACAAATATTAGTTGCTTATAACAATGTTTGAAACAATATAAAACAAATATTTTTGTTTATGCACAGTACTGTATCTAAAGTTAGTGTATAGTCAGTATGACTTCTCCAGTCGTACATTTCGGCCAGCATATATATATATATATATATATCTATATATATATATATATATATATATATAAATATATTACATCGTTGCTATGTACAGTGAATAGTTTTTTATAAGTGTAAATTCATTCTTTACTCGCCATATTATTAAATATTATATTTCTCTAGCGAGGAGTCTTTCTTCGAGTATTGCTAAGCGCCTTTATTTCCAACTGATGGATGAATTTATGTCCAGTCCAACCTGTTTGTACTGGAAATTTACAACTTTCAATTCACAAAAACTTATTAAAATTTCACTATTTCTCAAAAACACGGGAATTAAAACAGGTACATTTTTATACATAATGAACATACCTTTATGCGAAAGATTATATCGTTTTGGATTCCCATCATTTAATAAAAACTTTTATTATTTTATTTATAAATTTCAAAGAGAACGATAGCCACCACAATGTAAGAACATTTTATATAAATGAAAATAAAATAATAATTTATACAGTCCAATCTTTTTATACCGAGGTAGTCGGTACAGCGTCGCTGCTACAGCGTCGTAAAAACATTTTAATACTTTTAATTTCAATTTCATGTTGGATAATCAACGCTATTTATTATTTACAAACGACAGAACACAAAACTAATTAGTAAAAAAAAGAAAACTGTAAAAACCGACTTTTCTGAAAATATTTCTTATTTCAAATATAAAATTTCTATGTATATATTATATATGTACACTCCCGTTCAATAAAATTGAACAGACCTGAAATGTTAATTTTCTTACATTTCATAAAACTCCTCACTTTTGTAACTCTCTGTACAATAATTCATTTATACTCCTATTCATAAAAACTGAACCAGTTGAAAGTGTTATTGTATGTAATATATACGCTTAGAAAGTGACTTATTACTGGTTCAATTTTTATGAACGGGAGTGTATATACACCATATCTATGTGTATCAGATAAGTTTTTTTTACATTTGTTTGTTTTTTTGTTTGTTTGTTCGTTTGTGTGTCGTATTTTCTGTACGTAAACATTGTTTTAATATCGTCCAATGTTATGTTTGAAACATAAATAACTTGAAGTGCAAGCAAGGGTGTGTGTCACACAAGGGAGTTATTTTACTTACTAGAATTTCGAAATGATTTACTTTATACACGATGTAAATGTAATTATGAAATTTATGTTTGTATATATTATATTTGAAGTATCTGTGATTTATCTTGTATTATTTATACAGGATGGTAGGACTATACTGTGTGCTAGGCTTTGTCCATTGGGAAGTTCTTCTATTTTTGGGTAAATAAATTTGCCAGAAAACATGTTAAATAATATATATAAGCACGGTTTTTTTTTACACAAGCTTTTATTTAATGAACTTAAAAACTCTTTGTTAATTTAAACTAAAAAAAATTGTTTTTGATTTTCTATGCTTTTAGCGAATTTTCCTACAAGCTACAAGATAATTTTCCGAAATTTAGAAAAAAAGTAATAAAAAAGTGTGTGTGTGCATGTCAGCTCCGATGGACCTGGAGTTTATTCATTAAGAACGATTGCTTTTGCCCCATAAATATTGTCCATACTAAATTAAATATTTAATTACAAGTATAGCTCATACAAATTTATATAAACTATACTAATAATTAAATGTCCAATAAATAGAAAACGCACATGTTCATATGTACAATATATTTCATATTAATACATGAATTATAACCCACGTGTTTATCGGCTGTTCCCACACTATTATCTACACCAGTTTCTTCCATAGTTTATATAATTTTCAACGTCACTTTATATGAATATAATTATCAATATTAATAATCCACAATAATAATATTAATTATCGAAACTTTAAAATATTTATATAAATAAACTACACTAATAATTAATTGTCTAATAAATAGAAAGCACATGTTATATTATGTACAATATATACCATATTAATACTGATTGACTGAGTGTAGTAAAAGACGTACACAGCATAACCTGTATACAACTCTTATACAGCGAGGCATGAACCTGACTGACTGACTGACTAACAGAAAAATCGTAACAAGGTCATTCTATCACTACATTTTACTCTCCATATTTTTTCAATACCAGGCGCTTATATGTAAAATTGATTCTTAAGGAGTAAACTCCAAAAATAATTTATCACCGGGCTATTTATTGTCTCCTGCGGAAGCATCTGCACACAATGGGACTCCATAACGAATCCATTATGTGGAGACTGTGTGGCGAGGAGGAGGATAAATCTAGCCACATTATCTTAAACTGCGAATCTCTCACTTACAGCGGATACAAGATATTCGGTACATCTCACCTCGAATATATGAATCTTCAGGAAGACCTGACCCGCAAGCTTCTGGCTATGGTCAAGATATAGGAGAAACGAATCTTGTCAGACTGAAGTAAAAGGGGAGCACATTGGCCCATAAGATCGAAGTTCTTTTTATACCCCAAGACATGTTTATCTATCTACCTATTAGCGAATTTCCTCCAAAGGAAATGCAGCATATATATATATATATATATATATATATATATATATATATATATATATATATATATATATATATATATATATATATATATATTTATATATATACATATATACATATGTACTTTTTTTAAATGTCTGTGGACTCTCTAGCGGTCACAGTTTTATTCCGATTGGAATGAAATTGGGTATTTGGGTCGTTTTTGGTATTCTAAAGGTCAAGTTCGTTAATGGGTAAAATCGGACGAGGGGAAAGGGGGTTCAGGGGGGGAGGGGAAAACACAAAATTTGACTATCTCCCTTAATTTTTGAAAAATCGAAAAATTTATCACGAGTTAAGTTGTAGGTACTAAGTTTTACAGTAATTTTGTTTCTTATCATTTTTCTGTTACACTAATATTTACAGAAACATTTACAATTAAAGACTGCAAGTTAAAATTCTAAATATCTCTGTTCACATTTGAATTTGAGAAAAGTGATCAAGTAATGAATTGTAGCAAACTTGATTTTCTACAACTTTACTTCTTATACATTTTTCGATTATTCTAATATTAAGAGAGATATTTAATATTTTGTGTTTGTTTGACACGAATTCATAAAATATATTTTATTGTAAAAAATTTTGATTGTCGTTTCCATAGTAACAATAAACTACAATCATTATACCGTTTTTTTTTGGCTATTAATAAATTTTGATTTTTGCAAATACTAAAGTCATATCAGATATTATATTTCATTTTGATCACACTAAAATTATGACCACTAGAGGGTGATTTATGTATTCTATGGAAATTCGCTAAGTTGACGCAGCTCCTGCGTAACGAATTTTTCTGATACTTTTTCGTAACTCTATCTTTAAAACATACAAAGTATATACCTGCCTGTTTGTCTGACTGTAGTATTTGTGTTACGAAGAAAAACACAACATACACATACACACACACATAGAGCACGTATCCTCAACATCACACACACAGTGTCTTTACTGATTGTGTATTCACAGTAAAACTGTCAAGTGTAAAATTTAGAACAATTAAGTGGTATATATGCTTTGTATTCTTGACTCATCAACGAACCACATCGTTACTGCTGCAAATAAACCGACTCTGACGACGAGGTACTACAATGATACATTTTCTAAACGATGATGATGATGATGACGATGATGAAGAAAGCAAAATAGTAACCATAAGAACCATCTTCTATATCTATGTGTGTGGGCGCAGTGAAGAGCATCATCAGTAAAAGTATAAGCTATAGTAGGCAGCTTTAAAAAACATCTGGTACACAAATATCTTTATTGAATGTTTGTAATATATTGAAAGTGAGATTAACTGCATAATATGTGTACCAGTCCAAGTAGCCGAGCAGTCTAAACCGTTATGTCTGCGCAGTATGCATACTTGGAAACTGGGAGGTTAGGGGTTCGAACCTCGACATCGTCAGTTTGTCAATTATTAAGAAAAAAAAGGGGGTGGTTAATTAACTAAACTGTCGGCGTATGGACAAGAATGAAATAATCGGCTATGCTTCAGAAGGTAATCTGCAGTTTCCTTCACGAACTCCAGATGAATATCGGCATATCATAATATTTATCAAAGTCTTTTAAATACCTGGACCAAATTTCAAATTAATCTTGTTTTATGTTTCTGAAATAATTAAATTTGTAGATCGAAAAATGTTCTAAATCTAGTTTCTTTTTTAGTTATATTTATTTTTATCTAGTTTCATTTTTAGTTATGTTTATTTTTATCTAGTTTTATTTAGTTTTATCTGGTTTTATCACCATGCAACTATTTTTAAATACATAAAAACATATTTATAATTATTAAAACTCTTCGAAAAAATGAAATTTAGGATTTAAGTTTTAAACAATATGTTTTTTTTTCACAAATATATGTTTTTTTTTTACAAAAATTAAATTATTTGAAACTGATTTAATTGCAAAATTTTTAATTATTTAGAGTTGGCAATGGATGAGATATCAATGCATTTAGTATAGGACAAACTTACCACTCCTACTTTCCCTCACCAGTTTCACAACAACCTTAATATTGTACAAACTCTTTGTATACTGGTATTCACATATTTTCACACAAAGCTATACCACCTACTACTTCAACTTTTCAATTTCTTTTTTCCCGGTTTTTTTTTTTTTAATTTTATCTCATTGTATGGCACATCATCCATCGTTCATGGTTGGTGTTGTTCATTTTTTTCTCCTTTTTTTTAGATATCTTTGATATCAAAGCAAAATATAAATACAAAATAAAAATAAATAACATATTTCATTTAAATATCATTATTATATATTTTCAGTGACATAATTTTTTTTCGTTTTTACATTTATACCAATAATTTTTTATACCCAGTATATTTGTAAATATACAAGGTATATTAAGTTTAGTCCCGACTTTGTAACGCTTGAAAATATTAATCCTTGACAAAAATGCTTCACAAACGTATTCATAAAATGGCTTACTTCGGCCATTTTGGCATGTCTGTCCGTCTGTATGTCTATCTGTGAAGCCAAAAAAACGAAAAGAGATAACGAGTTGAAATTTTGTGTGTGTGTTCTAGAGCAAAAAAGTAAGGTCAAGTTCGTTAATGGGCAAAATCGGAACGTGTTGACCCCCGCTAGATGGGGGGGGGGGAATTTACGTCTTTGAAACCGTAAGAGATAGAAAAAAAATTTATTTACAAAAAATCTTCGTCTCTTTAAAATAAACAACTTTTGTATGAAAATTTTTTTCATTAACTCAATAGTTTTCTCATAATTTATGGATTAAATGTTCCTCGGAAAGCGAATTGTTAACATTTCGAATACGCAGAGTTGTTAACAATTCAATCATTGATATACAACTCAGTATATACTGGGTATTCAAACAATTAACTCAGTTAGTTGTTACATTAGTTGTTATATTAAATTTTAAAAGTGAATACTATTTTATATTAACATTGTTGACAATCTATGGAATTAAATACTATTCATATTAACATTGTGTCTGTTCGCACGCTATCGTAAAGAAAATGTTCCATAATATAATATGGTAATGATTCACTAATGCTTTATTAACCCTCCATGCAAAAAGAGCGGCGTGTTATTAGTTTGAAGCTTATGTATGTCTGCCTGTCTGTGGAATCGTAACTACCAAATGAGCTCTGAAATGCGTGGACCGATTAGAATGCGGTTTTTATTAGATAGCTGGCTTTGCTGTGGTGGTTTCTTAACAATATTTAATAAAAATCGGTTCAGTAGTTTGGAAATTATAAACTCTTTTCCAAGATGATGTATAGGAATATTATTAACATTATCATTTTACATATAGATTTGGTGGAGGCAACGGGAAGTTCTTATTATTGTTCATATTATTGCGTAGGGGGTGTTTTTTAATTTTACTTTTTTTGTGAAATATAAATCTTGCTTGCATATCGGTTTTAACACCTCGTAAATGTATACCTTTTCAAACGTAATATTTTTCACGGATGTGTTTCTTGTTGCTACGTTTATGCGCCATGAATATTAGCAGCTTTATTTTCCATTTACTATTTATTATACTCCATTATCGTACGCATCGATTTTATCCTTAAACAAAGATTTGAACAAAATTGGAAACAAAAAAATTGTATCGAATTTTACGATTTTTCTTAAGGGGTTCCCCTAAGAAAAATTGTTAAGAAATGAAAACATTTTTTGTTCCCGATTTTAATGAAAATCATTATCTTGGGTAATTTTGACTCAAACATTTTTAAAATCATATCCATTTTGTTGCCTGGATAATAGATTTTTAGACACGGATGTCTGAATTCTGATGAATATAAATTTTAGCACCGTGAAGCGATGGGGAGCTGATACCATAAAAATCATAAATCTGATCGTATTTTTATCAACAGCACCGTTTTTTACGGTTAAAAATTATCCTTGCACGAAGTTAATAGCATGTACACGGAAGTAAAGTATTAAAATTTAATATTTGAGAAAGGTTCTACTTTTAAACTTTATATTATTATAGTAGCTTTTATTAAAACATGTGGTGCATATTACAAAATGAGACCAATATTTGTGTGTACATATAAAAACCATCTCACCATAAATCCCGTTTCGCAGATGACATGTAAAAAGTTCCAGTTGTACAAGACTGCATTATAAAAAATATACAACCTAGACAGACTGTTAGTTAACGTGGTTAACTTGCATTCATCTAAATACCTTTCAAATATTGAAAACTTCATTTATTTGTCATTGAAGTTTTTCCTTAGTCCCTTACTTTAGTAACTATTTCCTGTTAATGGTTTTGTGTATATAGATGAAATATTTTCCAAATATTAGAGGTATAAATAATATTTTTGTTTTATATATGAAAAATTAGTGAACACACAAAAATTTGATATACGAAACTCATTAAATAAATACATTTAAACTTTTAATTAGAAAGTTTATTAACATTGAATTTAAATTTAAAAAAAAAATATTCATTTAATATTTTTATTAAAAAAATATATGTTTATAACATTTATTCACGTACCTATCAATAATATAAATTCGTAAAGTTCGATTTGAATATTAATATTGATACGAAAAAATTAACCCACCCATCAGGTATCAAACCCTAGAACTCTGTTTATCTAGCCCAGTGTGCTACCGTTGATATAGATGGACCATTTAATCTTTTCATATCAAAGCCCGTATTTACACATGTAACTTCAGATGTAATTATTCATGCGATTGATTTTGTGAACAAGCGCAATAGTATTTTAAGATGCATGTTTTCTGATTAATGAAATAAAGAAGAGTTCTATTTTGACGAAATCTTATATGTAATTTAATATATAAGATGTGTTGATATTCTACTTCCTAGTGATTCGTATATTCTGATCATGTGACTCAAGTGGATGACAAAGAAAGAAATATTAAACATGACGAGAGTTATAACTGTTAACAAAACATGCAATGATATATTTTAAGTGAATTTCTGCATTTGCATAGTAAAGTAACTGCAGTTATATCAACTACTTTTATTGCGATTGAAAACTTTTATCAAAACTGTCACATGTAAAATCGGGCACAGATAGTCCTACTTTGTAGGCAATATTAACTTAATTATTATTCTACATATTATAATTTTAACTGACAACAATACTATATTGTTAATTTCCATTATGGTTGCGCAGACATAGTATGAAAGAACGTAGTATATACTATATTAGTTATACATTTATTAAAGCCTTTAAACCAGGAATCCTAACCTTCTGAAATATGGTAATTACGGTTTCGGTTACAAGATACAAATGAAAGGGGTTTTGGATACCGATGTTATGTATATTGATATTGAATAGTATAATTAATATAAAATTAGCCGATCCAAGTTCCAACTATAATACAAGTTAAAATATTTTAAAACTATTATCGCTCTTGTGTCAGGTTAAAGGGTTATATTATAAAGAAAGCCATTAAAAATTAAATTTTCGTTACTATAAAAAGGTTAAATAAAAGAATCGTTACAATCAAATTGTTGCTATACAAATGGGACATTCAAATCTCATATTTCATTTCACTCCCTATACGAATTCATACTTGCATAACCTCGCTATAGATATTTTCACATCATAGCTAAATAATTATCGAAAAGTTATAATTATTTATGTATATTGACAAATATATGTAACTTATTGACATTACTGCCAACAAATCTATATTTATAAAATGAGTTCAAAATATGATCATAAGTTCGAACTTGTTTAGACTAATGAACTTTAATATCTAGTACCTACTATACAACAAATCAATATTTAGGTCATTTATTCATAACATGTATGCAATATTTATTATATATTATTATATATTTATGGATGTGAAATATGATAGAAAATAAGATATTAAATACGTTGAGCATACTCAATTTTAGAGATCTCATCTAATAGGTATTAAAACTAGACAATATTTCATATTTCAACCATTGAAGAAGATTTGTTTAGAGTATGGTTTTTTTTTGGGTAAATATTCTTTCTAAAGAAAATACAGCCAGGACCCACTATTCTAATCAAAATGAAATTTGGTATATGATATGCGTTATGAATCTGGAGAGTCAAATTCGTTAATGGGCAAAATCGATTAAGAAGAGGAAAATAATACTTCACTATAATACAAATTATTATGAGTGTGGACTTAAGGATGTACGAGCACTAGATATAGTCCATTTATCAAATCCTTCAAAATCGTATATTCATTCATAAAAGTTCACAATAAAGTTAATTATTTTTTGTCGTAAGTTAAATGGAGAAAATTCATTATTGTCGGTATGTCGGGCGTAAAAAAATATATATTTAAGAAAATAAACTGAGAGATTTCGGGTAATTAAGCTACCGCCGACAGAAATGCAATTTACCTAAAATATCAGTTTTTTTCTTAAATATCTTTCTTGGATACGTCATACCGGAATTTTATGGGATCGCTTTATTAATATTTCTATTGAATAGTTTTTTTTTATTCGTCTTGGTTTATTCTAAGTGAAAATTATCAAAATATGTCAACGCTCACGGATTTCTCCATAAGATCAATACATTAAAACTCTAAATTGATTTATATGCACTTCAACTACATGTGAAAAAATCAAGCCTTAATCTTTTTGAAGCTCCAGTACTCGTACATCCTTAAAGCGTCACAATACAATAATAATGACCATTTCCATAAAGCCTACGTAGATATAGTATGCTATAGCGTATACTGTATATAGACAAATATGTGATTTTAATTTAAATATTGATATGAAAAAATTCACTCATCCACCAGGTCACTCATCCAATCTACAGGGTGTTCTAAAATGCATTCAGGAAAACTATACCACGGTGTAAAGCTGTAAAAAGACAAGCAGAAAAGTTTTATAAAGTTTTTCGATTTGACGCTTTGAGATATAATTAATTACACATTAATAAATTCAACAAATCACATTTGCATTTAGGGGTGTCGCTTCGATTATTGAGAACTCTGATTTTTGCTACTCTAGTATGCTCTACTGTGGCCACCCTACTCCACTACTGTGGTACCATCACCTTACACTATGTCGCTTATACTTATTTTATTTTAATATGAAGTCCGGAGAAAACTTAATTTTTCCAGAGTCTCCGGTCTAAAGCTGGAGAGTTGGTAATCCTATATAATAGAGGAGGGACACCCTGCACCCTCTATCTATATAGGTATATATATATATAGTTCAATACTGGCCAATCAATTAAAATGAACATTCCTCACATATGTGTGACAGAAATATTCCTCATACTACCCACCAAAATACAATAAATGTCCCTCCTCCTAAAAACAATACCGGAATACTATTTTTGAAAAGAACACAACAACAACATTGTTGTTAATTTAAATGTTGAATGGCTGTTAAACAGTGGTTGTTGAATTTAATTTGAAAATTCAATTGAATTATTGTTGATATTATATTGATTGTTACTTGTTTAAAAATATTGAAAATGTGTATTGGATTTTAATATTCATACAGTTCATGGATTATGTTTCTAGTATTTTTTTGTTTTATTATTAACATATCAAATTTTGGGTTTTATTTTTATTTATTTGGTATTGAATATTTTTAACAATTTGTTTTATTCGTGTATGTTGCAATAAACATACTCGTTTATAGTTTTTTTGAGGTAATTAATGTTTTTAAACTAATTATTCAAATAGTTAATTTTTATTTGTGTCGTTTTTGTTTATAAACAGAATGTTGATGTCCATAAACTAAATCGGACAAGAAAAATTTCTTATATCACTCTTAATATCGAAAAATGTATTAGAAAAAAGTTATAGAATATTAATTTTACCACAATTTAGTTTAATATAATTTTTTCGGGTACTCTAATATTTACAGAAATATTTACGGTTTAAGATTGAAAATTAAAATCGTAAATATCTTTGAATATATAAGAGTTTGAGAAAAAATGATCAGAGGATAAATTGAAGTAAATTTGATTTGATTTTTCGACTTTTCTACTATTAAGAGAGATATTCTAAATTATGTGTTTCTTCTTCTCTAAAATATCTAGACTATATGAACATTCAATTTCATGCATGAGCATAAAAAAACTATGCAAAACCTATTAATATCCCATTATAAACAAAACTGTGAAACAGGCCCTAGTTTTTGCATACAACAAGTAATGATATTCCAGCAAAAACAAAAATGTTCCCCTTCAAAATTTGTGAAATATATATAAAGGGCCAAGATTTTAATAAAAGTGAGAAAATTATTGGTATATTATTCCTTGACATCAAATGCTTGATATGAAACATCATACACATCTAGGATCGGAATCAAACCCACGACCTGTGGCATTCTAAATGAACCATACCAGTTGTCGTGGGTTCGATTCCCATTCAAGATGTGTATGATTTTTTATTTCAGACATTTGATGTCAGAGAATCTTATCAATGTCCAGACATATCAGACATATTACTTAAATGTCAAATTAAATAAAGACTTGTCCCTTCCGTTGGTATAATATAATCGAAAGGCAACCATACTAAATAGACACTAGTTTAAAAAAAAAAAACAATTAAAAATATGATCGGTATATATTTATTTTGTAAGTTTCTCAGGCACAGAGTATTTCGTATTTTATTTGTTACAATCAGAACCATTTCTTATATATAAACTTTAGCTATTTACTCCAAGGGGGTATTGTTTTCAATGTCAGTGGCTGAAGTGGCCGAAGCCAATCAATTATTAAAAATAAATGCACGCGGAAATTTATCTAGTTTATAAACTATCTAAAAATCTGCATATTCAAACATTGTCTAATTATAGACTGTTATGTAACTGTACACATCGAATTTGTTTTGTTAAATGTCATGAAAACTATAGTCTGCATTATATTTACCCAAATCAATAAATATTTATTAACACTCTATTTAATATTCGAAACAAATTCAATACATTTTTAACGACGAAACTTTGCTATAGGTAAATAATGCAAAAACATATTTATTCATACAAGCAAACAGACTACATTATGTTGTACGAGTAAGGTAGTTCGGCCACCGTCTTTTGAGTTTAGTCGAATAAACTATTGAGTGAAACTTTATAAAATAAACATTTTTTATACTTTAAAATTACTAAAATAAAACTTTGATAATATTAATGTACAATAAATTTAATAAAACACTTAAAAAAAGTTTTATATCAAAATATATACTTTGATTTGATCAGTTGACATATTGAACATACGCAAAGCACCCTCAAAAGCACTAATATTCGTAAAGCCTGTAAAACCTTACTCCTCTGGTATGCAATTTACATGGCATATATATATTTATATACATATAATTATATTTAATTGTGTAAATGTTTTGCTATATCAAATTTAATAATTTAATAATGTGTCGATCTAGTTCAGTGACTTTGTGTTCATCCCCAATAAAAGAAGAAACTCAGAAATTTCATTTCATTATTTTCCAAAGCTACCGAAAGAAAAAATATTAATTGAAAATAAGTTGGAGTGTAAATCTCTAAAAGATAGGCATGCACAAAGCGTTGAAATTGAAATTGAAAATTTATAAACTCATTCGTAACCTTAAATATCGAGTAAGAAACCTTAAATATCGAATTTTTATACATAAATTTAATACTTTTGATCACAAAAATAAGAAACAAAACTATTGAAAGTATTAAGTAGAAAAATTTACTAAAATCGCTACAAAATAATAAAATATTAAAAAAAAAAACACAATGACACATGTTATATTTATAAATATTGGATTTAGATTTAGTATTGGTCACGCGTCGCTACCATCCTCACAAAAATACTTGTCAAAACGTAACTTGCAAACGTTAATAATGTTAAAAATCATTCAACGATTAAATTTACCATCTGTTTTGGAAAGCTATGCTAATAGAGAATCATTGTTAAATATTATTTACTATAATAACTACACAATTCTTCATAAAGAAATAAAAATAGTGGGGGTACACTGTAGTCTGTAGTGTGTGTGTCCATACGTAATGAATAATAATATTATAAATTAAGTGGGCATCACTAAATCCCCACTCTTAAATGACATCAATCAAACATCTTACCACAATCAACCAGATGTTTGTAAGTATGTGTATGTATGTAGGGTTTTATAGTAAATATTTTATTTACTTATTTAACAATGATTCCCGATCAGAAAGGCTTTTGAAAACAGACTGTATGTTCCCATAACGTTACTTGACCATAAAATCCATTATCATTTAACCGTAAATTTATGTATATGACTGTGGCCAGACTATCTTAACAACAAAAATGAGTTTTGAAAAATTTATATATAAATTTTTTTTATTTTTATAACAATGACAAAATTACCAACAATAATGACGAACAAGTTAGAAAAAAATAAAAATAAAATACAATTTTCTACACACGAATAAATTATGGGTATGAAAGTTTAATTCGAACCAACAAAGTATTAATAAAAAATTAACTTGAAAATGTGTAGAAAAGTTTTTTTTCTTTTTTTTTAGTACATGTTTGAAAAGGAAAATAATATAAGCTGTATAACATTTTATATGAAGAAATCTTTTTAAAACTGAAATAACAAGTTGAAATAAAGTTTTATGTATCCTAACAGATATACATTTATGGGAATCTATATACTTGATTTCATACAAACTGAACATTTTATTCGTCTCACTACTGTAAATTACGCTTGGCCAAAGTTGATTTTTATAAATTTTATAGTTCGTCAAAAAAATTTCGAATAAAAGTTGTTAGTATATTCTAATGAACAACTTTTATCCGAAAATATTCCATTATCAAATGATAATTAATGAAAACTGAAATAAAATTTCAAATTTGCCTAACACAATTTTTGTATTATAAATACGCTTTTGACTACAAAGTAGTCAACATCAGTATAAATTAGCTAGTCGTACTTTACTCTTTGACAATTAGAAACAGATAGAAAATCGAAATCAATAGACAAAAATAAAAATAAGCTAAAAAATTAAACATTAGAACACTCAATTTTACTATACAGTTCATTATTATTTTTCCATGTTTCTGATAAAAATTTAATAAAAATCACAATGTTTGCATCGAAAATATTCCGATATACCTATAGGAAATGTGATTTAGAAAATATATACAAAATGTGGTGTACGGTTTTATCAAAAAGTTATTTTAATCAGAAACAGCTGAACTTAAGTTTTGTTTGCAACCGTTGTATACATTTTGAATATAAATTATTTCAGTATAGTAATAACGAATTTGTTGATATCTGAACATTTAACCAATAACTGTTATTTCAAAATAAAATGAATAATAATGTTCTCTTACTGATTTTAATTTGGGATATTATGTAGAAAATGCGCCTAACGAAGTATAACTTAAAATAAATAGTCTTAAGTCGGGGTTCCAGCATAAAACCACATTTCGATAGATTTTGCTCTTTATTTTCCACAAGCTATAAACTATGTTTTCTAATAAATCCCGAAGTTTCAGAATTTTTCAGACGAAAACCTAACACGATTACATCTAAAAATTTTTCAAATTCGCCTCAATTCCTTGATCAGTTTTTGTATTATAAATACGTATTTCGACTACAAAATAGTCATCATCAGTATAAATGTACTCTTTGACAATTAGAAATAGATAGCAAATAGAGATCAATAGACAAAAATAAAATAAATAAAAAATTAAACAAAATAAATTAAAATTTAATAAATTTTATTGAAATTACTCTCGTTAAAATTACTTTCATTCAATTTACTCTTATTAACATCACTCTTATGAAAATTACTCTTATATTGTCTCAGGATATGTTATTCGTTGCTAGTTTGGTGACACTTTCACCTAATTTTAAGCGTTATAAAGTCGTGATCAAACTTAATATACCTTGTATATTTGCATATACTGGGTATAAAAACTTAACATACCTTGTATATTTACATATACTAGGTGTAACAAAAACTGAATTAAATGTTTCATTCATTACCAGTCACAAACTTCCTGTTCACCTGAAGTATTTAATGAATATTTGTTTAACAAATTAAAAATTTGATTTCCCAGAATCACTTATACTACGTGTATAAAGGTTATGAGACAGTTCATATGTTCATGCTTTTCCCCAACATGTAATAAACAATTCTGAAAAATACGAAGCTTAAATCATCGTTTATTTTAAAAAAACAAAAATATTTGACACTAACACGATTCATGTATTTATAAATATGCATTCATGCACGTAATAGAAGCTAAACGAAAGATAAAAGATGGAAAATAATTTTTATACAACCAAAACGCGTACACACGTCATGTCTTTGCACAATAAAATTATCCAGACAACTGACACTTCATCATGACGTCTTTAACTTAAAAGAAGAAAATTACAAATAAATTTCATCCTATATAAACTGCTCTCGGAATAAACAATAATTCACAAAACGGATTTAAGGTTAATAAATAATATTTACTGGGAACGAAACTGAACTATGAAAATGAACCATAGTGGTTTATTTTCAATCACAAACATACCAACAAAATACCCATTACGGAATCTAAACTAAAGCTAAATCATCTAAAAATTTACAAGCGGTAAATCACCAGTCACAAATTACCAGCCCAAAATTCCAGAGTATGTATTCAATGTATTGTATACTTTGAATAATAGTGACCATAAAAAATAGTCGGTATTATTATATTTTTTTCAGTAAATGTTTTAATTAAAAAAAGAAAATAAGAATAATTGGTAGGATACTCTATGTTTACTCTATCTCTCTCACTCAGAGCTCAGTGCAGTCAAGGTCTGCCCACCTATGATACAAACAAGAAAAATGGAAAAGTATGATCGTCAACGTCTGTAATGATGACAGACATGACACTTATGTGTTTGTGAGGTTGGTTTATATGTGTATATAGAAAGCCTACCAGCCTAATAACATTTTCGAATTCGAAATAATAATCTAATACGACCAAGTTCTGTATATAGACGTACCAAACTAAACACAACATACGAAAAGGTATCGTTTTACATGCAGACAACGGCAACAAACAACTATTTATCAACTGTATCATGTTGGTTTTATTATTATTAAAAGTCAGAGATAAACAAATCACATATTCATGTTTGTTAATGAATACTCTATACAGGATTTTAATATTATAAATAGTGGACGCTGTGAAAAATGGGCTCTCATTCGAGAACGGAATTAGCAAAAAATTTGGTTTGACTATCAAATGGTAGAGAATAAACAAATTTGTATTACGTATGTGATTTTCCTGCCGCTAAAAAAATTGTTTGGCATAGTACGGTGAAAAATATTATTAAAATTTCAATATTATAAATGGTGGACGCTTTGAACAAGGCGCTTTTAATTGGAGAACGGCATTAGCAAAAAATTTGATTTTAGTATCGAAAGCTAGATAATTTACTGTTCTTTATTATATATGTAATTTTTCTGCTGCTAGATCATTTTTTTGGTATAGTACGGTCAAAAATATTAATAAAATTTCAATATTATAAATGGTGGGCGCTGTGAACAATGGGCTCTCATTCGAAAACGGCATTAGCCAAAAATTTTGTTTTAATAACATCAAATGTTAGAAACTAAATCGATCTTTATTATGTATGTAATTATCTATACGAATACTCAAAACTGAATTGAAAATTCCATTTCATTCATGCATACATAGATAAATTGATACAAGTCAAGCTAATAAAAGCATGATTAAAATAAAACATTAGTTTAAATTAATATTTATATTTAAAAAATTACCAGGTATTGAAACTTGGACCTCTGGATTTTATGCCCAGTGTGTGCTATCCATTACAGCATAGATGATATAGAGAGAGAAAATTTTTTCATATCATTGAAGTCAACATTAATATATTATTTCACATATTATGATTTGTGTATGCTTATAACGATATAGTACTGTGACTGAAAATGAGACAACAATATGTGTCACAAGCTCTTTTTATTGTACGACAAAAAAAGGTACAACATATCAATACAAAGGTTATATTACAAATCGTGGTATACATTTGAGTGTTTATGTGTATATTTTAAATTAAAATAATTGACAATAACACAAGCATATATTCGTTTCATTCGTTCGGGTTTTTTTTTTCTCTTTTAATTATTTATGTCATTGTAAAGTGATATTGTTTATTTTAAAAATTTATCCAAGTAAATAATCCTGCTGTATATAGTTATACAATATGTAAATTAAAAAAGACCCAATAGCAACATTGTCATACTGGAATATGCCACTGGCGAGAAATTATTTTATTCCCGTTAGTAGTAGTTGCGGAGTACAGGTCAAAATCTGGCAAGTAGGTTTTTCAAGACCTTTATTACCGACCGCTAAAGGACAAGGATTTTGTCTGTAGACTTGGATCTGCTTGGTTGCGTATAGGCCATATTCATGCCGATATTCATCTAACCACCCTTTAGGGTTAGATGATTAATTTTTTTTATTATTATTTTAATTTTCAATCCGTTGTCTTTGGGTTCGAACCAGCAATGTTCCAGTTCCTAGCAGAGTGCCGTAAACAGCTTAACCAATCGGCCGGTTATTCCCACTACAAATAAGTTCATAATATTTTGAAACCATTTTTTAGTATGAATACACACTTATAATAAAATTAATTCGTTATCATAATTCGTAATATTTCACTCGTAATTCAATTTTTAGGTATTTAATTTCAGTGATATTCTTTTACGTGAAGAATGTATGGTCTAACTGCCTGGCGTTTGTTGAGTCCACTATTTTATTTTTTACAGTGTATATTCAATTTCATTTTACAAAAACATTTCTATTACATATGATTCTATTACTTATGAGATGTCATGTAAAATGTAATACGTAACTAAGAAATAAGATAGCACATACAACAGATCAGATACATATAGATTTATTTAGTATAGAAAAGTAAATTTTATTTCAAAGAAAACGTACCTACACACTAATAGATGCTAATTGAATAAGCTGTTATCGGATGAAATTTAATTAATAACAATTGCATAACTCAATTACGACTGACATATTATTCATTATTTAATTCAACCACAATTGTGAAATTATTCAATTAATCTATGTATGTATAATTGTATATATATATATATATATATATATATATAGGGTGCCCCGTAAGTAGTTCCATAAGAGGTTCCATAAGAGGTAGTTCCATATCTAGTTTCCTTAATTATTTAATCATTAATTAACGGTGTGTCTAATAAAAAAATGACTCAGGACTTTTCGTTCCAAAATCTTACCTTCTACCTACCCTCTTATGGAACTCGACTACTTACGGGACACCATGTATATATATTGTGTTTACTTCCACAATTAATTAGATTTCTATTAGTAATATTAAGTTACAATTGAAGAATATATATAGGTATGTAAAAGGTACGTGTATATAGTATTCAATAAGTAAGTATGAAAGTATGGCTGCCATACATAAAATAAGAGAGGTCACGACACTGAACCTATAAAATACACGTATCTTTGAATATAAAATCAACGACAAACCATTAAATACTACAAGTTCAACTTCTCTTAACCACCTGACGTGCCTCACTCTATAATCACAAACCACCTGGTGGTACATTTCTACAAAGGTACATTTTTCGAATCCATTATGAAAAATACCTTCAATTTTTTTTTCTTTTCAAGGTTTTACAAATGGTCATTTTTCCTGTCGCGGTTACGTTGGTTTTCAAATTATGAGAAATCTATTGAGTTTATGAAAAAAAGTTTCAAACAAATGTTGTTTATTTTAAAATGAGGATGATTTTTTTTCTAACTCTTACGGTATAAAAGGTATATTCCCACTCTAGAGGGGAGACACACGTTCCGATTTTCCCATTCAGTTCGTTATTTCTTTTCGTTTTTAGTTATCGTGTTGATATCCGTTAAAAAGTACGCACTAAATATACCCTACCCACACACCCACATATATATATATATATATATATATATATATATATATATATATATATATATATATATATATATATATATATATATATATTTATATATATATATATATATATATATATTTATATATATATATATATATATATATAGGGTGTCCCTTAAGTAGTCGACTTCCATAAGAGGGTACTATTTTGGAACGAAAAGTCCTGATAAATTTTTTTTATTAGACCCGCCGTTAATTAATTATTTATTAATTAAGGAAACTAGGTTGAAACCTGAAATGCAAAAAGTGCATTTTTTTTATAATACGCACTAGTACGCACTAAATATACCCTTCCCACACACACGCACACACACTTATATATATATATATATATATAAGTATAAATAATACGATTATTATTTTCATTTTTAAACAATAATTTTCTAGTGTTTATAGTTCTTTCTTTTTACATATCAAACATAAACTTTTACACAATATGTGCCGAATAACCGAAAGCTACCAACTATATAAGTGAGAATACAATAATATATTATATAATATTCACAAATAATATTTTTTTATTTAAAAACAAAACTCCAAAATATCGTTCACAAACAACAAATACTCGTAAAATAAGAAATGTGTGTTAATAAAATAGAAAACATAAAAAAATATACATAATAATGTTTTATTCTACATTATAATAAGTGTCAATCAATACAGGGTGAATGAACTTGAATTTTCAAATACCAAAAGCGCCTCAAATACCAAATATAATTTCTATCGAATTCAAACTTTGACCAATTGAGAGTCCACATAAACATAAACGTATAGATATGTTGATATATGTTATATATACATATAAATTTTTTAACGATATGGATTTTTAACATCTAGTAGGTAGGATCGATGGACATTTGAAGAAACTTTTACGATATTCCATCATTGGACTTCTCACCAAAAATGCGACTTTAAATAAAATTAATCTCATCTATTCGTATAGGATGATGAAATAGGATATTGAAAAATGATTGGTATTCAAGTCATTTATCTATAGAAAATACGATAGTTGTCTGCAGTCCTTTATGGTTCAACGGACATTTCGACCGACCGAGTTAAACAGGTATAATTTTAATGAGAATGTGTTCTATTCTATCATTATAAACAATATTAAACGTGATTTTATTTAATAACTTCCAGAAGAATTCTAAAATTTTAATGGAAACTTGTTAGAAGAATTCATAACGTATGACTGATTACAGAACACAACGTGTTTAATAAATATAATTCAGGAAATTTAGTAAATTTTATTTTCTAAGTTTTAGAGAATTTTCAAAGAAAATGCATCTATTGGTTTTGTACCGTATTTGCATGGCTAAAACAAAAGTCTTCAACGAAAAAATCGGTCTAGTGAAAGATAGGCTTGAGTACAAGAGTGGGTATAAATTGTGAAATATCTATTCTAATATTATTTAAATCGAAAATTTTATGATAAAAGTTGTAGAAAATACATAATTACTACAACTTATCATGTTCATCATTCTCATCAGAAACTGAGAGGTTATGGGTTCAAATCCCGACATCGGCAGTTTGTCAATTATAAAGAAAAAAAAGGGGGCGGTTAATTGACTAAAATGTTGGCGTATGGACAAGAACGAAGTAACCGGCTATGCTTGAGAAGGTTTTCTGCAGTTTCCTACACAAACTCCAGATCAATATTGGCATAGTTCCTATCATAGTCGGCTACAGCCGCATATCCTACCAAATCATAGTCTATACACAAAATTCCTTTCACTCCACTCACATCCTCACATCCTTAGGCATCAAAATGGACCTTATGGTCGAAGTGTAGCCCGTCCGGGGCAGCCTCTACAATCTATCTATCTATCTACTTTAATATTTACAATAATTATACAGCTCATATGTATACTAGCTGAATTCTTCGGCGTTGCCCGTGTTTTTTGGTGGCATTAAACCAATATATACGTATTGTGAATTATTCAAATACTTAAATTTATCCCGAAGCTCCCGCTATCCAAATTAAAATGTTATTTTACTTCCCAGAGCCTTCACCAAATTATAGAGTTTGTTAATAAATTGTCTACAGCGGATCACCTATCGGATTTCTGTAGACAAGAGCAAAAGTAACCGGCTCGGCTTGTGATGGTTTTCTGCAGTTTACTTTTACAAACTCCAGATAAATATCGGCATACTTCCTATTAAAGTAGGCTACAGTCGCAGAAACTACCAACTCCTAGTCTTCAAACAAATCCCTTGTCCTTTAGGGGTCGGTAAAAAAGGTGTAGAATGGCCCACTTGTAGGGCTTATGTTTTTGCTCGTGATAGTATACTATATATTATAAATTATATCCGACAGATCCATATATTTATTTACAGACAATAATCGATAGTCAAATCAGTTTTCGGAAGTTCTTTACCAATCACTCTGTACATAATAACTCTCTACATAATAATTTCTGGGTAACATATATTTTACATAAAATATAGGAATCGAAAAAAAATGTTGAAATATGAAACGATCACGTAAAGTAATCATAGTGTGAACAAAGCTTTACATTTTATATATTTTTTTCCAAATACACAAAAACATAACTCACATAACACAAACCCAAAGCAATAAGTTTGGGTTGAAAACTACTTCAGAATACTTCATCAATATTTTATCAAGCACCGCTACCACCACCATCATCATCAACTAACGGATTGGGAACGGAGATGACGGACGGACACAACTCCACGAATACATGAAGAAAGAACATCAACTGCTCACCAACTTAATAAATAACCTTTATGTTATCTTTTATCTTTGTTTTATCATAGGAAAATAATATACAAGTCAAAAAGGATGACGTATAATAACCAAAACATTATATATATATATATATATATATATATATATATATATATATATATATATATATATATATATATATATATATATATATATATATATATATATGTATATATATATATATATATATAAACTCTCACATCATATTACTTATTTCTTCATTTATTACATCATATCGGGTCTGTTTTCATTGGCTATACCACGAATTCAAACTTTGTTATGAATATTTCCGGCAACCCCTTTGACGAACAGTCTGAAATAATTTGGATAACAGAGTTGTTATATTATTTCTAAAGACAAAACTTTCTCGATTGCTAGTGGTGTTATTTGTAAAAATCACAGAATTCTTCATAAATTTAAACCTTTGAAGAAGAGTCTGAGTGCTAGAATATGCTAATAAAGTAATGTAAAGTAATGAATATGATAATAATATTCTTTGTCATCAAATGCGTCATATAGAAAATCATACTTGACTTGCACGTCGTGGTCCAACTTTTTATGTATTTCCAAAAATGGTATATGGTGATAAAACTAGATAAAACTAAATAAAACTAGATAAGAATAAATATAACTCAAAATAAAAATAAATAAATAAAGTCGATTTAGAACATTTTTCGATCTACAAATTTAATTACCTCAGAAACAAAAAACAAGACTAATTTGAAATTTGATCCAGGTATTTATTTATAAGACTTTGATAAATATTATGACAATTTTTATAACACTGCCAGATCTGGTTGTCGAGATATAGATTTTTGTATTCATGTTTTTACCGGCGAGTCCATTTAACCTATGTATAAATCTCATAAAAACCGTATCTTTAACATTTTTTTACTCAAAAACTAAACAGGATCAACTTCAAATGTTGACAGAATATTCATATTTTAGTTTATTGAAATAATTAACTGTAAAATTTTCAAGAACCTGTCATTAAATTGAATTTTCTTCACAACAACCTTCAGAGAAATACAATCGTTTATATTGAACGCAAAAGACAGTACCTACTAGTGGGTGAGTGTCACAAAATACTATTCAAAAGAATAAACAGACCTTTTTTATATATATAATCATCATAGTTTCATCTTATTCACTTCAGCTTAACTTTTATCTATGGGAAAAAGAGACGTAAATTAAAAATATATTTCATATTTTCATATTATGAACTTTCTTCTCTGTAATATACATCTATCTATCCAGTAAATAATGGTGGTTGTAGAAAAATGAGAATAGAAAATAACCACAAAATCATAATTTTATTTCCAGAATATATTTTGACAATTGACGGAGTTATTTATATACCAAAACATTCATAATTTACCAAAAACAAAAAAAGGTATAGAAAATTATATGGAAATAAATTTCTTTTTTTTTTTTGGTAAACAATCAAAGTTAACATAATGTGTTTTTTTTTCATGTATTATTTTTATTTTGTATCGGAAGTTGGTTTTTGAAATCCGAAGAATATTACAAAAATTTCATAAAAGGAGAACTTCGTCTGTTGATTTAAAAGTATATTATATATGATATAATATGATATTATATATTATTTATGTAATTCAAAATTCATCATTATATAATAAAAGAAGAAGATCTGAATTCTACGGTCCTTGAATAGGTATATACTATTATAAGTTTAGTCCCGACATTGTAATGGTTGAAAATATTAAAAAGAAGACAAACATTTATGGTCTAGGTGACCATAAATGATCTAATCAGTCTATCAGTCCCTTTCCGCATATCCGTCCGTCAGTCCATCTCTCTGGGTGTAGAAATTAAATTAACTATACCTAATGGTCGAAGTGTAGACCGTCTATCTATCTATCTATCTATTGTCCACTGCAGAGTATAGTCACACTGCTTATGTGACAGATATACTTTTGTCTGTTTCACTAAGCATATAATATATGTATACATAAATATTTTCTATGTATTGTATGACACACACCCTTTGCAATAGAGCTAGATAGAAATCAGTGATACATCGATTGAGCGAGTGCCACATTAGTCGAGTGTTATATCAGCGATTCGTTACATGCTGAAAATTCACTATAATCGGATTCACCGGTGCCAAAAGAGTTATAATTTGAAAAAAATAGAGGTCAGTTAAATAACTGTTAAAATTTGCAAATATTGAGGCTGAAGACAAATTCTACAAGAAATGAGTTTTTATTTTTAAATATTCAAAATCTTAAATATTTTTGAATATCGGCCTCAAGCTCATAAAATTGAAGATGAATGTTTATACACTTTTTGTTGTTGTATGTTCCATATTCCATTTAAGGAATGTCGGAGAGCACCTTCTTCCTTCTATTTCTATCACTAGCATATTATATTAACTTTTCCAACTTCAAATTTGTCCATTCTTTTATATTATCTATCCATTTGACTTTTTTCTACCTCTTACTTTGTTGCAATCCATTTGACCCAGTTGAATTACTCTGTGTAACTCGTAATTTTTCCCACGGATTAAAGTTTATACACTAAAATACTATTATGCATTTTGTAGAAATCGCAGGTGAAAGACACTCCTCCAACACGAGCTATGAATCCTTCATTAAATGTTATATCTTCGGGCTTGTTGTCATAAACAAAAATATTATCAAAATAACTATAGTTGAATGAACTTTAAAAAGTTGCAAATTTGTAAGGAATTATCATTTGGAAATTAACATGAATATTATAAACCTTCATCAAAAATACTGTGTACACATTTAAAGATGACATTTTCTAAACGAAATGAATTTAACGATTTGGTAGTAAAACTTATGAATAAAGAGAAGACTTAAATACTATTGCAAAAGTTGTCGGGTTGTAGTTCGAAAAACATAGGTGACACACACAGGCATACACACACACATAGACACACCCATACATTGCATTTCATTTGGATGTTATCTCCCACACTTTTCTCGTATATTGCTCGAGAGTATGGTTTTATAATATAGTGGAATAAGACAAATTCCACAACATTAACTCCATCTTTATTTTTGTTGAGTTATAGCTGGTAGGTACATATATATATATATATATATATATATATATATATATATATATATATATATATATATATATATATGTGTGTGTGTGTACGTATATATGCATTAATATACGTGGGAACAATCAGGTGATATGTTTTATTTACTCCTTAAAATACATTTGTGAGATTACAGAATGATGTAAGGGAATTGACAAAAAATTTATGAATATTACAAATCTCTTCTTTCAAACTCTAATTTTAATGGAAGATTTGACGCTGGTTGTGTTCTACCATGATAAAATTTAGAATCATTGATTTTAGATACAATATATAAATTTTCTATTATAGTTTTTCACTACTATATCATTTTATTAAACTTGTATGTCTTAATAGTAGTATTGACCTTATTTAATATTTGTAAAAATTATTTTAAATAAAGTCTATTTTCTTACGTGCGTACATACGTACTCACACGCTTGTTTTAGAGCAAATATTTACAATCAAGTTACCAAAGTGACATTAGTAGGTAATACAAATTTTGGCAAATATTTTGCTAAAGAAATTCTGGTCAAATAATCAATTGTAATAATATTTACTTTCACAACTTTACTTATTACAAAATATTTAATTCTGCTTGTACATACCTATGGATATAGTTTTTAACGATGGACAGTTTCGACTCCGATGGGAATAAATTTTTGCGAAATCGCGTCATCGGTACAGTCAATATATCACTTTCATAATTAAGAAGAATCTAATGACATCTCATATTTCAAAATCTATCAAGCCGTTTAGGCTACAGAGCGTACTTCCGGGTTAGTGAGGTAAAAGAAGAAAGCCACACAGTGGTTGTTGATAGAAACATAATTCCATGTAATATAGTTCTCTTCATACATTTTAGACTTCCATTGATACGTAAATTGTTTCACAATACATTTAAATCATCTTGTAAATAACCTACATATACTTAAAAGTAGTGAGGAAACAAGTGACACATATATCTACCTAACCAAGAGTTGAACCTGTGGTTTTCCATTTAAAATATATATTCCCATTATTTGATACTATTCTATGCCCTACTTTTATTTTTACATTTAAAAAACTATTACATAATATCATCCGCATCCAAACGCTGAAATAATAATGATAAAATATTTAATAGCCCATTTATATAAGGGTTTAAGACGTCAGAGTAAAGCATTTTAAATTTTAATTTTTGTTTGAAATTTTTATAATATTGTTTGGCCATTTATATCATTAATTATAGAGCACATCAATTTAATTGTCTCAAGTTAAATTGAAAAATAATAATTGAAAGTTATTTTTCTATCTCAAAAATACAATGCCAAAGTACCTACAAAACAAAAACGTTTTCTGTCTAGCAAAATAATCGAGTTACAGGAATTGGACTGTCTTCGGGCGATTCAGAATTGCCAATGTAATTCCGAAAATGGCAGTTTCTGAACATTTGGTTTAATGAATGTCAATCTCAGCTGATTAAAATAGCAATAATTGGATGCTTCCATACAAACTACATCAAGTAATTTTTAAGTAGTAAAATAATTTAATAACTGTAATTTCTAAATTTTTTTCACCAATAATAAAGTGACGTTCGATTTATAATTCAAAATGCTAATTTCCTGAGATTCGCTGGATTTCCTGGATATTTGATTTTAAACATTTTAAGTGACCTCCTTTTTGAAATTCGTCAGGTCTATGTGCGTCAGATATTTGTCGAGTTTCGAGAGAAAATTAATCATTACCAAAGTTGTTAATATTACATTCTACTAAAATTTATCACCTAACCATATTCTCTGCAAATCCAAAGTATTAACAGAAGAAATATTTGCTATTATAAAATAATAGACCAAAAATATTTTGTCGCGGTATCTTGGGTCTCTTTTAGCCTTCAAAAGGAGCGCTGTAGAACTTACAACAGATAGGGATGTGACATTCCAACCTCAGCGCCAGATTTGAATAGAGAGATGAGAGCTGCGCTAACCAATGGAAGCTCTCTCATAATAACAAACTAAAATACCGACTAGAAGTTGGTCAACACAGTGGCTTATTGTTCTAGGACAGATTGCCATGGTGCAGAAGAGTACAAACTAAAAAAAAAAAAGGAAAAAGTTTACTAAATATCTGTCAGTTGGACTACACGAACTTTTGAAAAAAAAATTAAATAAAACAAAAACTATATGAAATTCAAACCTAACGTTTATGTGATTTTAAAAAAAAAATATTTTTATTTAATTTTTTTTGACAATATTTAATTTATTACTTTGATATTGATCATATAGACAGCGATAAATATATATACACTGTTTCCAGATTGGGTGTAGTTTAAAAAACACACTGTATATAACATGAAATAGCGATACTAATATCGACAGTCTAAATATTCGATCAGTATTATCTACATTTATATAACAGATGTAACTCAGATAACCAAATAACTTCATCTATTTTCCGTATTCTCTTAAATATTTAATTAATTTTTTCGTTTTCTCTACTTACATTACAGTATCAGCTGGCAAAAGCAGCAGTTCATCTCAATCAGGCAGCATCATATCAATAGCATCTGGTGGCAGCAGCAGCAATATAGTGGGTGTAGGTGGTGGTGGTGGTGGTGGTGTATCTGAACAAATAATTAATAATAATAATAAGCCATCACCACGTTTTACAGACACATTATTGAAATCTTCTAATTTAATATCGGGACGACCATATTTTGATGACGTTGGACCGCGTAACGTTACAGCTATTGTCGGCCAAACATCTTTACTAAAATGTCGTGTCAAACATGTTGGAAACCGCACGGTAAGTTCATGTTCATTTTATTATTATAATATTATAATGTTGTGTTGGGAGTTATTTTTTGTTTGTTTAGGAAATTTCGTTGGAATTAGTTTATAATGATTATAAGTTTTTATACCCAGTATATTTGTAAATATACAAAGTATATTATGTTTAGTTCCGACTTTGTAACGCTTGAAAATATTGATCGCAGAAAAAAAATTTTGTTATAGGTGTACATAAAATTATCTAATTAGTCCATATCCGCATGTCCATCCGTCTGTCTGTCTGACCGTGAACACGATAACTCAAGAACGAAAAGAGATAACGAACTTAAATTTTTTTTATGTGTTCTAGAGCAAAAAAGTAAGGTCAAGTTCGTTAACGGGCAAAATCGGATCATGTTTGGGCAAAAGGTCTTAATAACAAAAAATCTTCTTCTTTTTAAAATAAACAGCTTTTGTTTGATAAATTTGTCCATAAATTTGTCCTCAGTATATACTGGGTATTTAAACAAATAACTCAGTTAGTTGTTACATTACTTGTTTTGTCTTATTTCGGTTTAAACAACAAGAAATAGGACGGGTGGTTGTTTTTTCAGAAAGTTAACTCTGGTTTGATGTAAGAGTAATGCCCGTACAATTATCTAAAGAATGAATTTGAACTCTTTTCAATATTATTCACTGCGCATTGCAGTAATGTACTATTCTATCGCTTTGTGCATAAACAATAATATTTGTTTTATATTGTTTCATACATAGTTGCAAACAACTAATATTTGTTACACTTAGTAACCATTACAATGTCCTCGTTTATACGTCCAAGGTCAAATAAAATTACTAAATAATAATCTTACAGTACAGCTAATCTCTTGTTGGTAAATGATAAAAGTCATGTGGTTTAATGAAAATTAAACGATTAAAAAAAAGTGAAACATGTTGTAGACTGTAAAACAATTTCAAGTTCATTGCAATTTACAACAATAACAGTGAGACAAGGTTATAAATTACATGATCTGCCGAGAGAAATTTTCCAAACGACTAATATACATTATTTAATCCAACATATAGTATTTTTTTATACATATATATATACATATATATATATATATATATATATATATATATATATATATATATATATATATATATTATATATATATATATATATATATATATATATATATATATATATATATATATATATTATATATTGACAAAGAGTTTGTTAAATACTAAGGTGAAATTATATTTAATTTTAAGAATCATGTTTTTTGTTTTGTTTGTAAACTTTTAAATATCAAGTAAATTTGGAAATTAATAAAGGAAGCTCATCTCGATTACTGGGACTTTGCGCAAGGCATGCGACAGCCCAAGCTGTGCATAACCACAGCTAGGTCATTCGATTGTGCTCGGTTGAAACTCACTAGGATACAGTTGAGAAGGGTGGTGAGGCTCTTGACAGGACACTTGATTGAACTACCACCTTCATAACTTCTGGGATTTCTGATTAACCCACTTGTAGGGCCTGTATGGAGGACGGTGAAATCTCCATACATGTCATTTGCACCTGCAAAACCTGCAGGGTGTCAAGCATAGAATATTTGGGTCAGAAACCCTGGATTCATTAATCCTGGAAGCAATCCCAGCGGAGAAGCTGTGCGGCGTCTGGCCTCAACAAAATCATATTGCTCCATCTGCTTAAAATGTCACCTCATACCCGGAGACTTTTCGCTTTTGGGTGACAGGTTGTTCTCAAGGAGGGCACAGAGGACCCCTTGGTCTAGGTAGGGACCCATTTGCGGTAGCCCTCTTATTTTAATGCTACATTTTATATCTGAAACTTTTTTTAAATAAAATCATTTTATTTTGAGTCACTAAGCTGGGGCGCAATAACTTGAACACCCTGTAGGTATATACAATCTGTATACATACATATACCTATGTTTATGAAACCCAACCATTGGTTTTCTTTTATTGTCAGCTTTTTTGGAAAAGTCCAGCAATTAAAATAGATTACAGTTTGATCCATGTTAAAACATTGCTGGTTTTAACATTTTCTAAGCCAACATCATTTATTCAGGACCGTCCAATATATGTATGTACGTACATACACAGTACTCACATGTATACATGTGAGTGAGTCCTTCTATCTGAATTTAAATTTTATTATTATTTTTGGTATTATTAATTCCCAACATCATTAAAAACAATTATTTTCTACATGGGTTCAAGAAATATGTGACCAATTATATTTTCAGTTATTTATTCCTCTTCACTGTGCTGTTTTTTTTTTTTTTTTGGGTTATTTCCTATTTTTTTATTTTTTTTTATTTATTCCCTAAATGATTTATGGGTTTTAATTAAGATTTTATTATTATGTTTTTTTAATACTAAGGTTTTATATTCGAGAGTCGAGGGTTAATCATAACACTGTTATTTATACATTTTGCATTATTTTCGTAGGTTGGTTGCTTTGTTTTTAATTATCTTTTAAGGTTATACGCGCATGTAAGCAAAGTCAAGAGCTTAATTTTTAATATACAATTAATCAATATTATATACATATAAATTTCAATTTCTTAGGAATTAGTTTTCTAAAGTTAAATCTTATTATTGTATCTACAGTGAAATATATGTTCCCATAAGGTTAAGGACGTTCCAGCACTGTGTTATGCAATCAGTACAACAAACTGGTTTGATTTTATTATAGCATCAATACATAAACACACATATACAACACATAGGCCAAAACACTGTTTAAATATACAAAATAATGTTATGTTGAAGAAAAGGAATAATTTTAAACTTTTATATTTCGAAAACAAAACGGTAACGATTTTTTTAAAATTTATATAATAAATATTTAGCGTTACTCTCTTAGTTTTTTTTTAAATTCTGTCGAGTTTTTTTTCTAATACAACAGATAATAGTTGGGCGGGCAAGAATTTTCACATGCTTCTTATGAGAGACATTGAGAGAGAATGATAACTTTGATATTAATTATTTCGCGTTCTAAACGGTCAAAAATTCTAAAACTTCGGGATTTATTAGAAAACAATATTTTTAACCTGTGAACAAAACATGAGCACAATCTGTCGAAAAGTGGTGGTATGCTGGGAACATCCTTAATTTATTTTTAAATTAAGAAGTTTTGTTGTGTTGGTATGTATTAAAAAACAAAACTTGAACAAACAAACTGAATGGTGATCTCTATGCGTTAGTATCCTACTGTAGATATGGGTGTATGAGAAGTAAAAATATAAAACGAATGTTAAAGAGGAAGTAATATGATTAAAATCAGTAGAATATACGATATATCAAATATAATGATGGTAATTTGACCCTATTCATCTAGTTTAATGAATATATATATAAACAAAAAGCATGTTCAAAGTATTCAATCATGTAAAAGTTTTTTTTGTATTTTTTTTTTGTACGTGTTTAAAGAATGAAGGCAAATTTAAAAATTATAGTATTGATATCTCATTAATCATTTTTTTTTTTGTATAAATATTATTTAACCTAAGAAAAGTATGATCTTTGTCATTTAAAAATTATTGTTTTATATATATATTTTTAAATCTCTACTATTCTAAAACTTCCCAGATGAATATCGGCATAGTTCCTATCATAGTCGGCTGCAGCCGCATATCCTACCATTTCCTAGTCAATACACAAAAATTCCTTCCACTCCATTCACATCCTCACATCCTTAGGCATCACAATGGACCTTATATGGTCAAAGTGTAGCCCGCCCAGGGTAGCCTCCACAATCTATCTATTATAAAATTATAAATGTATGGTTATTTGTTTGTTTGTTCGATCATCACGCAAAAACTACTGGAGCGATTTTGATGAAAGTTTTGGAGTTTAAAAGCTTATGATTTAGATTTAAAAAGTATTTTATCTGGATACGAAGATAGAATTCGAATATATTCGTAGAAATAGAAATTTGATGGATGTTTCGATAAATATTGCAAGTAGTGGAAGCGGCGGTGGGAATTGTATTGGGATTTGAAGTCTTCGAATGACGGACGGGTGATTTAAGAATAAAATGTGTGTGAAACCCCGGGTATAAGCTGTTATTTTATAAATACATGTTCATATTGGGTTATACGGATTGGATAATATCATTTGATGGGCCTCGTAAACTTTGTATATTAAATGTATATATTTATAAACCTGGTCTGGTCTTGATAAATTTCACTTTCACTCTGTATGATTCTAATGTAAATAATGGATACAAATTGAACCATGTTCATAAAAATTTAACCAGTTATAAGTCACATTCTAAATGTATGTATATTATATACAATAACACTGAGAATATTTCAACTTGGTCAATTTTTATGAACGGGAGTGTATGTGTGAAATATACAATTGTACCATAGTACCATAAAGACTATGTTTTACTAACTTGATTGTTTAAACTATAATCATTTCTATGTTAATTTTCACCACAAGTATAATATGAGCCATACCAGTTATATGGTACTATATAATACCATACTTATGTGTATTTTACTGAATTTAGTTTTCGTTAAAACCTAGTCTACAATATATAATATAAAAGGGCCTATATATAGTCTATATACCGGGTATCCAAAAATTTAAGGAATAAGGAGTAGGTATTACTTTTTACAAAATTTGTATATTTCTTTTTAGTTAAGAAGTTTTCATATTCGAATCCTACGAATAATTAATATATCTGATGGAAACATGGTAATTTGATTTGATATTTATTTGAAGTCTACTTTTGAGCCTTAAGAATTAGTTTTATCGTTGAAAAAAGTTTCATAATTTTCAATCCAAAGAGTACCACTCTCATGCCTGACGTAATAGTTTACTTGTTTTAAAAAACTTGTTTAAAAAAAACATTTTTAAAAAGAAGCTTTTATTTAAACGCTCTTAAAAGAACAAGATAAACTTTAAATTGTATCAAACCCATTAATTTATTACATTAAAAAATTTATATGATATTAAAGCTTGTCGCGACATTTACTTGTGTAGATGTATTTACCTTTTTTTTATACACAAGTTAATCTCGCGACAAGCTTTAATGTCATATTAATTTTGTAATGTAATAAATTAATGGGTTTGCTTCAATTTAAACTTTCTTTTCTTTTTTTTAGAGCATTTAAATAAAAGCTTGTTTTAAAAAATGTTTTTTTTTTACATTAATTCATTTTTTAAATAAGAAGTTTGATTTGTTCTGTATTTAAAATGCATAGCAACAAATTTGTAGAAATAACGATTGAAACTTCTAATTTTCAATATTGTGTGTTTTGAGATACCCGATGGAATACGTTGAAGTTGTAAGAGAATATCTATAAGGTAGAGTAGTAACTAAATCTTTTTATCATTTACATAAAACAATCATCAAGTACAAAACAAGACAAAATTGTTCATGACAATCATAATAGAAATGAAAATAGGCCTGTTAATATAATTATCCAGTTCTTCTCACTGTTTTGTCATAATAAACTGTACGAGTATGTCATATACCGTCTGTTTTGGAAAGCATTGGTAATAGAGAATCAATGTTAAATATTATTTACTATAATAACTACACAATGCTTCATAAAGAAATAAAAATAGTGGGGGTATTCTGTAGTGTGTGTGTGTTGTGTACGTAATGCTACACCCTACACAGTGACTTGCTGGCTGTGTAGCCAGCCAGTAAGCATTATGAACACAACAAGCACACTACAGAGTACCCCCACTATTTTTATTTCATTATTACAATTTGGATGATATTAACTAGATAATGTTAATTGAAACCAAAAAACACGAAAATAGTATTCACTTGAAGATTAGACGAGTATTTTATTCGGTATCGTCTAAAAACGTATAAAACAGAGTATACAATCGTACAAAGATGGCATATCTCAGAAACAACCGTTCAAAACGTAAAACCAAGTAGATTTTTGTGTTTTTTGGGTCCAATTTTCCTTATAAACTGAATTTCATTTAAATTGATTACTAAAAATTTTGAGTGTTTTTGTCGATTTTTTAAAGGGGTGTACCTTAAAAAAATCGCATGGAATCGAAAAATAATTTTTATTCTCGATTTGAATGAAATTCACTGTATAAGGTTAATTGAACACAAAAAACATGAAAATCGTATTCATTTGACGATTAGACGAGTATTTTATTAGGTATCGTCTAAAATCGTATAAAAGAGGGTATATAATCGTATAAAGATGGTATATCTCAGAAACCAGCCTTCAAAACGGAAAACCAAGTATATTTTTGTGTTTTTTGGGTCCAATTTACCTTATAAACTGAATTTCATTTAAATTGATTACTAAAAATTTTGAGTGTTTTTTTCGATTTTTTAAAGGGGTGTACCTTAAAAAATCGCATAGAATCGAAAAATAATTTTTGTTCTCGATTTGGAAGAAATTCACTATATAAGGTTAATTGAACACAAAAAACATGAAAATCGTATTCATTTGACGATTAGACGAGTATTTTATTAGGTATCGTCTAAAATCGTATAAAAGACAGTATACAATCGTATAAAGTTGGTATATCTCAGAAACCACCCTTCAAAACGTAAAACCAAGTAGATTTTTGTGTTTTTTGGGTCCAATTTACCTTATAAACTGAATTTCATTTAAATCGATTACTAAAAATTTTGAGTGTTTTTTTCGATTTTTTAAAGGGGTGTACCTTAAAACAATCGCATAGAATCGAAAAATAATTTTTGTTCTCGATTTGAATGAATTTCACTATATAAGGTTAATTGTACACAAAAAACATGAAAATCGTATTCATTTGACGATTAGACGAGTATTTTATTAGGTATCGTCTAAAATCGTATAAAAGAGGGTATATAATCGCATAAAGATGGTATATCTCAGAAACCACCCTTCAAAACGTAAAACTAAGTAGATTTTTGTGTTTTTTGGGTCCAATTTACTTTATAAACTGAATTTCATTTAAATCGATTACTAAAAATTTTGAGTGTTTTTTTCGATTTTTTAAAGGGGTGTACCTTAAAACAATCGCATAGAATCGAAAAATAATTTTTGTTCTCGATTTGAATGAAATTCACTATATAAGGTTAATTTAACACAAAAAACATGAAAATCATATTCATTTGACGATTAGATGAGTAGTTTATGAGATATCGTCTAAAACGGAGTGTAAACCGTATAAAAAAGGCATATCTGATTGAAAACATCTGATAAAAGTCTTCAAAAATAGGTTTTTAGATCGGAAAATGACAACATCGTTAATTTATGTTCACATTTCAGGTCCGTGCATATCTCTTATCCTTATAATCCTCCTATACCTCTTAAATAATCGGACGTAGGACACTTTAGAGTGAAATCTTCAACTCGAGGTACATAATTTATTTTCTAAGACGATATATTCTACGATAAGAAAGCTATTCGCATAAAATTATATATTTCTATGGATACACAAATAGTTTTTCCCGTTTACGTAATTATAAAACATACATTTTATGTAAGTAAAGCCATAGAGGATGGCTACTGATTGTTTAAAGCCGCAGTTATGTTTGAATATTTTATAATACTGTTTGTAACTCTTCAGCAAAACAATTTCTAAAGTTTCCACAATAGTTAAAAAACATAAGAAAACGAATTACAAATGAAACTTTCTGTACCATTTACAACACATACATACATACATACAAGTAAATTCTAAGTTTAATTGCATTTACAATTGTACAATAATATAATTGTTAGAACTTAACCTATAAATATTATTTATTTTAAAAGAATTAAATGTGTTCTTTCATCTTTCCAATATGTAAATACGTCGTAATAGATTTTAAACCATCGTCATCCCTATAAGAAGATTTAACTTTTTACTAGCCATTAACTAATTCAACATGGATCAAAATATTTATGTGAAATGTCTGCACAAATTAAGGTAGTTCCATCATTGACTTGTTTAATCAGGACAAAAAACCGGTTTGCTATTATTATAGAACAAATACAGATACACATATTATATACAAATTAATATACTTTTGAAAGAAAAAAAAAATTTAATATAGAAAGTCGTGAAAAACATCCTAACTTGTACAATGGAGAGCAAAAGTGTCGTTCTATTTTCGAAATTTTACAGCTTATTTGTGAAGAATCTATTCGGTTTTCGAAAAATTGTTTAGAATAAAAGCTGTTATAAAGCCAGTACCAAATAAATATATAGTTATCAAAAATGTCTTGATAACTTCTCACATCCCAAAGAGCTCTCTCGCCCTAAAACTCATTTTTGCATGCTCTAGTGATTTCAAACTTGAGTGTTTTTTTATGAGAAAACATGATATCTTAGTACATGCATATATTGATTGTATATATTAGTGTTTGTTCGTTAGACATCTGGTGGCAGTAATTAGAAACAAAGTAGTGAGGCTCAACTGTGATAGTAATATAAGCGCTACTAGGTAAATACAATAAACAAAATATTATTATTGAAAACGCATCTTTTTTATGAAAAATTGTTAAAATGTATAGTCATAATAAAGCCGCCATTTTGAATAATGACGTCATGAGTAACTTACATGAGTACCAATAGTCATATTATAGATTTAAGTTTTGATCAAACGTTCAAATCAAACGAATACGTTACTTATAGTTAGATTATTTCAAAATTCTGGTAAGATTTAGGGAACACTCTGTATATAAACTTTTTTTTTAAACTCTTGTGTGTATAGTGACGGTGGTTTTTCTTTTCTTTTTTTTTGTCCGACTTAATTGTGTAAAATGTTTTTCTTCTTTTTATATACTAAGCTGTAGGGCTTAGTTGTTTTTTGTTATTTGAAAGTTTAAAAACGTCTATGGTTTTTATACACATTCATTTATTTCTACACATTTTGTTTTTAAAAAAATAAACAACAATTTAAAATCCCTTCATGCTCTTAAGAACAAACATATACAGAGCTATGCCAATAATACAGAGCTATGCCAATCAATGTTGTTTACTGAATTAAATTAGAGCACATATTTTATTTTAAACGATTATATATACATTTTAAATTTTAATTACACCGTTTTAAGGGAGTTCCAGCATAGAATCACTGTTCGACAGATTTTGCTCTTTTTTTCACAGGCTAAAAATTTTTTCTTACAATTCAAGAATTTTTTTTGTATTTCCTTGAAATTCCTGAATGATGTTTAATTATTTGCATTTAAAAGTAAATTTAATAAAAACGGTTAAACTAAGATTTTTCAAAATAAATTTATTTTTATATGCAAATAACTAAATAACTAATATAGTTCCATAGTTTCGCGGAAAAATAGAAAATTCTTGAAACTATACTATAAATTCTCCTCCGGGAAAATCCGCTCCTCAGTATAGATTCTACGTGACGTTTTCTTTATGGTTGTGATATATGAAAAAATTGTGATTCTTAATAAAAAAAGATCATACTTGTTCAATGCTCAATTCTCGCCATAGGAAAGCTTTAAAATCCGAGTAAAATTAGTAGAACAGGATGTTCCAAAATTCACTGAAAAATTTTTTAATTCCATAACTGTTTTCCTTATGCAAATTTTGAATTTTGATGTCTGGCGAATTATTTTTTGTTTCCTTTAAAAAAAGCTTTAACAAAATGAAAAAAAAAGGTGAAAACAAACTAAAATAATTTATGTAAATGTGAAAATATCATTAATAAAATTTCAAATTAAATTTTATCATTTTCCTCACGTTAATGGTATTATATTACAGCCATCATCGATAAATGAGAGAAAACCATTTTAAAGATAAAAATACTCACTAATGTGTATACCATAATAATACCATAATGGGTTATTTATCTAAAACGAATGTTGAAACGGTCTGGTGAAACTATTATTATTTGAATCGTAATAAATATTTAGATATACTTTGGTTGGTTGCTATTAACTTGAATAAACTTGAATATTAGTAGTGTTGGACTATCTATCTAATCAGCTTTAATTCAGAAACTGATTCATTTTCTAATTTAATTTGTAGCCGTACGCTCCTAAAATCTATTATGCTTTCTTTTAGAAACCATTGCTCCTAAACTATATCCTCTCCAAGTTACCACGGTTATTGTTATTGTAAATTACCTTGGTAACTATCAACAAACATAATAGACATTCATTCTACTTGTCTTCTAATTTATTAAATGTATTATAATTATTAATGATTCAAATAAAAATATTTATAATAAAATCATTTACCATCTTACAAATTCATCTGACACTGTATATTGTGGTTGAGTTGTTTTTTTATATTTGGATGACAATTTAGGACGAAATTAGCTAATTTACAATAAATCAATTCTAATTTATAAAGATTGGCGTCATGCCAAGAAGTTAGTTTGATTCGTAGTGTTTCTACGATGGCGTCAAAACTGGTCACCTGATCGATGTCGTAGCCCATTTTGTGGCCTGCATGAAAATGTAGCTTAAAAGAAGAGGGTGGAAATTTTACAGCTACCTAGCTGTTGTTTGCTAAAACAAGAATAGATAGAACAAATTTTCAGAAAAGTTGTTCAATATTGAAAACAACTTCTCAGGCTCTAATTTAATGGACACTCTGGGAGTCAATCATTCGAAAATGTTTATGACTGAAGCGTTTAGAACTAGGGAAAAAACATTTGAGTAGTTACTGGCGTTCTTATTGGCCACTGCCAACTCATTAAACATCTGCACAAAATCAATGTCTCAGGGAATGTTACACATCAGGTTTTTTGTCCTGATTATACAAGACAGTGCTGGAACTTCCTTAACATACACACAAAACTATAAAGATTTTTAAATAAATTTTCTATACTATAAGCAATTTCAATGAATGGAGAACAAGAGAAGAATAAAAAAACTAAAACTCATTTCTGTTCAGAGGTAAGAACATAGAAAAAAATGGCATAATAATAAAAATAAAAAATGGTTTCGACACCTAAGTAACAACGTTCGTTATTATATTTGATGAGGGTGTATTTTCTTTTAGTTGACGGTCCGTAAACCAAAATCTAATGTACATTTATTATTATTATAGTTTTAAAAGGCTAAATTTCATGCAATGGATATTACATTAAAGTAGTTCTCTAATTAAGTATTGATAAGAAAAAATTAACTCGTCAACCAGGAATCGAACCTCGACTCTCTGGATATCTGGTCCAGCGTGATTACCGCTACACCAAAGACGATTCTGACGTAAGAGTCCACTTTTTTATATCATTGACAGAATGACTTTTGTTGTCAAATATCAACATTATTATTCATATATAATTTATACTTAAGCGTCACAATACAATATTTGTCAAATTCCATTTCGGTTACGTAAGACAAATTCGAGAGGACTGACGTATACTTTGTAGACAAATAATATCGTTGAATAATTAAATATTGATAAGAAATAAGCACTCTAATACTTATATATTATTTAGTCAAATTTGTTTATATTTAAAGAGACTAAATAACAGACTTTTATTAGTAACGTACTAAAAAGTAATTTAATAGAAAATTTTGTTGTACAATTGGGTATGCTTTTGATATTTTTTTTGAAATGCTTTTGATATTTGACAAGTTTGTTAATAGTCTATATGGGCATTGAGTAAAAGAGACTCTGAGGGAAAGGGAAACGCAAAATTTTGAATATTTCTCTTAATACTGGTAAAATGGAAAATTTTGTTCTGTGTAAAGTTGTAGGAAATTAAGTTTATCTCATTTTTTCTGTAACTCTAATATTTAAATAAAAATCTGCGATTTGAATGTATTAATAAATAATGTTAAAATTGTTGCCACATAATTTCGTATACATTATAATTAATTCCTTTGAGAAAATTCGCATAGACTACGTAGCTCGAACGTGTTGAATTTTATCATTTGCAGAGAAAATTGTGGTTATTTAATACATCACACTTGACCATTGTATTATTCTTTTCACATCTGATTGGTTACTTTATATATAAAAATATTATTATTATAATGGTTTAAAAATATTTTCCAATACATTGTATTATATAGCAATTTTATATAATACACATATATATATATATATATATATATATATATATATATATATATATATATATATATATTGTTAGTACCACATTTATTAAGTAGGAGGCAGTAACAACAATATGATCGTATATGAAAATATATGATCATTTATATTTTTTTCACATCATTTATCATAATATTTCAGTTTTATACATTTATATATTTTTTTTAAATAAATTTGGCTGTTCGCTTTCATATCATCGAATAGTTAGTTAATGACAAAATAGTAAGAAAGAAATATTATCTTTCAGGTTTTGTTTTGCTTCTGCTATTTAGTTGGACGTTATGATATGTCACTATATAATACCTCTATTTACGTGAATAATCACAATATACTTACCAGAGTTTGAATGATTTATAAGGCACAAATTGAAAATATTATATTTGAAAGTGAATCCAAATCAAAGTCAAACTAACATTAGAAGTATGTAGTATTATATGATATTTTTGCTATGTGTTGAAATGTTTACTATGAGTCACGCAACACTCATTTTACAAGTTGATTTCGACAATATTCATTCGGTTTTTGGGGAAATGTATACAGTGTTCTAAAATTAACACAGTGTAAAGCTGCAAGAAACAAACAAAACAGTTTAGTAACGTTTTTCAATTTGACGCTTAGTTTTTGAGATTTAATTAATTAAACATTAATAAATTGAACCAATAACATTTGCATTTTTGAATTTTTGCGGGTGTCGCTACATTTATTGAGAACTCTGATTGTCGCTACTATAGCATGCTATACTGTGGCCGCCCTACTCCACACTGTGGCCCCACCCCCTTAAGAGGTGGGGCCGCGCGATAATTAGAGTTCTCAATAAGTGTAGCGATACCCAAATGCAAATGTGATTGGTTGAATTTATTAATAATGTTTAATTAATTTTATCTCAAAAACTAAGCATCAAATCGAAAAACTTTATAAAACTTTTTTGTTTGTTTTTTGCAGCTTTACACCGTAGTATAGTTTTCCTGAATGAATTTCAGAACATTGTAATAAACAACATTTAGCCGAAATATTTTTTTCAAAACCGAATGAATAAGCCACAAATTAATTATTAAATTTTGAAAAAAAATGCTTCAATTTTTTATGTGAATTTATTGTTAATTTCGAAAAAAAAAAACTTGTCCGCGTCCGGAACTCAGGCATGATTTGAAAACATATCCTGTATATACAATAGCAATGAATATTAATTTAAAACACAAATGCTGATAATTGCCAACAGTTAAATAATTGCTCGTTACTATGGACCACGTGATAGTCTAACTGAAATATCATTTCACTCCCCATAAAAAATCATACTTGTATAGTCTCGCTATAAACGTTTTCCCATTAAAACCAGACAGAGTATAAAAATGAACATGAGTAAAATATCTGTAATTTAACGTAAATTCGATGTGTATAAACATTGTAGGCTGGAAACTATGGTTAACATTGTTCTAAATAAAATAGATAGATATTTTTTTGAATAGTACTCGTAAATGAAGAAAAGAAAAATAGTTCATGTTCAAATATAATAAAATATAGATACAAGTAAACTCAAAAACATTTTCCTAATAATTTTCATAATTTTCACATATAAAGCAATTTACAATAGACATACTCTGAAATACATGAAAACACTTTAATATTGCATATATGAATATGAAAATGACTAGAAAAATGATCGTTAAGTTTTATACAAAGATAAAAATCCACATATAGCTAGCAGGTACAACTAATGCTCTGTATGTACACACGAACTCATGTACTATGGACCACAAAAGTCGATGTCGATTTTTAAAATTTTATAATTGATTTGTGCCTTATGGATTCGGATTTCGAAAAAATGCTTCGGATAAAAGTTGTTTATTACAAATATAGTAACAAATTTATTCGAAATTTTTTTTCGAAAACCGAATGAATAACCCTCCAATCAAGTATAAAATTTAAAAAATAAGCATCAACTTTTGTGACCATGTGTACACAGACGATGACTAACTAACATAATACCTTGGTTATAGTATAATATATCCATATTATACGGTATATATGTATGTATGTACTTTATAGGTACTGCACTACTATTATATAAGGTATTATAGATAAGGATTATAATGGCTACTACTATAGGTTTATATTCTACTTTTGTATATGTATATGGTATATATAACAGATTCAATATCTGTTTAGTGTAATAACATATTGTTTATAGAAGGTCAAGTGTGATATATATATAATATATATATATATATATATATATGTACTTTTTTTAAATGTCTGTTTTTATTCCGATAATGAAATTTGGTATTTGAGTCCCTTTTGGTATTCTAAAGGTCAAGTTCGTTAATGGATAAAATCGGACGAGGGAAAAGGGGGTTTAGAGGGAGGGGGGAAACATAAAATTTGAATATCTCCCTCAATATTAGAAAAATCGAAAAATTTATCAGGAGTTAATTTGTAGGTACTAAGTTTTACTGTAATTTTGTTTCTTATCATTTTTCTTTTACACTAATATTTACAATTAAAGATTTAAAGTTAAAATTCTAAATATCTCTGTTCACATTAGAGTTTGAGAAAAATGATCAGGTAATGAATTGTAGCAAACTTGATTTTCGACAACTTTATTCCATATACATTTTTCGATTATTCTAATATTAAGAGAGATATTTAATATTTTGTGTTTGTTTGACACTACATAAAATATATTTTATTGTAAAAAATGTTCAATGTCGTTTCCATAGTAACTATAAGCTATAATCGTTATACCAATCTCTTTTGGTTATTAATAAATTTAATTTTTGCAAATACTAAAGTTTAATCAGATATTATATTTCAGTTTGATCACAATAAAATTATGACCGCTAGAGAGTGTTTATGTATTCTAAAGAAATTCGCTAAGTTGACGCTCCTGCATAACGAATTGTATTCTTTATATAGGCATGATAACAAATTTATAACCTTTTACAGGAACACAAAGATATGGATAATTCGGACATACACCTAATTGTAAAAATAATAAAATAATATATTAAAATTAAATAATAATACTTTTGTATAAAAATAACTAAAATTTTAATTAAAAATATTAATTAGTTATTAAAACTTTGTAACATTACTAACTTTAAAATTTATGAAAAAGGATTAAAATATCATAAAATGTTACAGAAGTCAATCATATGTAGATAAGATCATAATTCTCAAAGTGTACGTACTCGTATAGTAATATATATAGACCAATGCTTGTGTCTGTTGGATCAAATATTCGAACAAACGTTACATTGATTAACCCATTCTACAATGTACAAGTATCAATGTACTATGGACCACAAAAGTTAACGTCATTTTTATACGCTTTTTATTAGTTTCACCTGTATGTATGTATGTATGTACGTATGTAACCGACCCTTTTGGACTCGATTTTCTCCTGCTTTGAACGATCAGATTTAATTCAAATTTTGCACACCTGTCAAAGACCGATGACAATGCAATAATTCGATTAAAATATCCGATTATCCTGATTAGATTCGCCAGGATTCATCAATTTCTTTCCGCATCCTTTACATGAGAGTAAAAGAGATAAAGCTAGTGCGCGAACTACACATGCGTGCAGTTCTAGAATAGTAAACCGAACTAAAAAGCGAAAAATAAATTATAGTTTAAAAAACTAAAAAACACGCTTTTATAGAAAATTCAACTAAAAAATGAAAAATAAATAATAGTTTAAAAAAACTAAAAAAACATGCTTTTATAGAAAATCCAACTAAAAGATAGAAAATAAAATTTAATATATTTGGATTAAGAAAAGTGTAAATAAGAAACAAATGTATATTAATGGAAAAAAGCGTGGGGTGCATAGTGTCAATAGTTATACACTATGCACCCGCGGGTGACATTATGCACCCCACGCTTTTTTCCATTAATATACATTTGTTTCTTATTTACACTTTTCTTAATCCAAATTTATTAAATTTTACTATCTATTTTTTAGTTGGATTTTCTATAAAACCGTGTTTTTTTAGTTTTTTTAAACTATCGAAAAGAAATACAACTATTGTTTTGGTACCGATGATGGAATTTCGTAAAAATTTCTTCAAATGTCCATCGATCCAACCTACCAGATGTTAAAAATCACTATCGTTAAAATTTTTTTATATGTATATATATATCAACATATCTATACATTTATGTGTCTGTGGACTGTCTAGCGGTCATAGTTTTATTTCGATTGTAATTAAATTTGGTATTTGAGGCGCTTTTGGTATTTGAAAGGTCAAGTTCGGTAATGGGTAAAAATCGGACAAAGGGAAAGGGGGGTTTAGAGGCAGAGGGAAACACAAAATTTGGTATATCTCCTTTAATATTCGAAATATCGAAAAATTTATAAGAAGTAAAGTTGTAGGTACTTAGTTTTATTATAATTTTACTATAATCTTATCATTTTTCTGTTACACTAATATGTACAGAAATATTTCTGCTCAGATTAGAATTTGAGAAAAATGACTGGAAAGTGAACTGTAGCAAATGTAATTTTCTTCAAATTTGCTCCTTATACATTTTTCGATTATTCTAATATTTAGAGAGATATTTTATATTTTGTGTTTTCTTCTTTCTCCAAGCCCTCTTTCCCCTTGACCTAGGCCATTTATTAATATTCAGATACGACATTTCGTTTTGATTAGACTATAATTGTGGCCGCTAGAGAGTAATTAATATGTTCTTTCGCGGCTCCTGCGTTAAGAATTTTTTAACATTTTATAATTGATTTGTGCCTTATTAATTCGGTTTTCGAAAAAATTATCCGCATTAAAGTTGTTCATTAGAAATAGAGTATCAACTATTATTCGAAAATTGTTTTCGAAAACCGAATCAATAAGGCACAAATCAATTATAAAATTTAAAAAAAAAAATAACATCAACTTGTGTGGCAAAGTGTACCATCTGCATGTAGACATCTAGTCCCAATGATATTATAATGTTTGTTGTCGTTCGATAACTTTATCGTATAGCTACTACGTAGTGTGATTACTGTTATTGAATACTAGTAGTTTAAATGAATTAAATAATCACAAAAGTGTTCAACATTATAATATTTCTTCGAAATGAAATTAGAAATCAAATATCTACTTTAAATGAAAAGAAGAAAAGTTGTTTTTTTTCTTCTTAATATTTTGACCAAGTTGCATGTTCAAAAATTCGTTGAAATATTAAATACTATACACGAATTTGTCTCACATAATATTCAGAGTAATTGCCGGTCGAAAGAGTTCATTTTTTTCAAAACTGTAATTGGGTAACAAAAACAGAAGACTGGTTGGAAACATGGACATTTTACCCAAACACTTGTTTGGTTGGAATACATTGGTTGGAGCTTCTATGCATATAGGATAAGATTTGTTCATCAAAATCAAAAATGTGACTCAAGTTTTCGCATACAAAAAGTAGTGATTTACCAGCAAAAAATAAAATGTTTCAAGTTTTTTCACAGGATTACCATATATTTATTGTGTAAGTTTCTCAAGTGCAGGGTATTTCATTGTCTATTGTTTGCCAAATAACTTACCAAATATATAAATGAATTGTTTAAATACCCGGTAAATTAACTACAGATATTTGAACTGAAATTGCGATGAAACTAATCAGTTTAAGAAGCAAAGTTTCAAACAAAATAAATATTTACCACTCTCCCCTGGCGGGCGGAGGATGAAATGCTCGATTTTGCACTTTTGAACTTGAACCTGATCATTTGTCTCTTGAAGAAGTACACAGAAAGTCGGGCGTCATATGGATATATACTAATTAGCTTATTTAACGAACACCTTTACCCACAATGGACCATATGGTCGAAGTATAACCCGTCCAGGGCGCCTCTACAATCTATCTATCGATCAAGCACCTATACCAAAAGTAGTCAACCAAATTGTATCACATCATTGTCAACATAAACCCATACATATGCCATACATAGTAGGACATCAATAACATGCATACCGTCCACCCAATACCCTTCACCACAAAAGAACCGTCCTTTCATTGTAAAATTGTATACTTGATTTTTGGCTCATTCATTCGTTTGAAAAAAATGCTTCGTATAAAAGACTATAAATATATACAACAACAAAAGCATTTACTCAAAGCATTTCCCCAAAAACCGAACAACAGAATAATAAAATTTTGAATTAAGAACACTACTTTTGTGGCTTATAGTAGCCAGCCATGAACCTTTATGTTTTATACCTGTATTTAAAATTTCAGTATTATGACAAGACAGAAATCTATTTTGTTTGATTAAATCATAATATATGAGTCTAGGTCTAGTAATAAGCTTGTCTTAATTTGTCTAGATTAAATGTAAAATAATTGTTTTTAATAGTTGAATCCTTAAATATTTCTATCTCAAAACTACAATCAATTTATTAAATTTTCATCTGCTCATTATTTCAATGAATAGACAACATAGACAGTAGAATAATTCGAATTGAAAGGATATATGAAATTTGGTATGTTTCAGTAAAAGGTAATTTAATTTATCTAGTCAAATTACAACTAATGACATGTCTTTAGAGACTACAAAACAACATTATTTGAAGTCTTCTACGGCCATATGCAAATTTTACAAAAGGCGGAAAGAGAAAATTTCTCTCTCATGCTTGAAAGGGAACAAAGCAAGTGGCGGTATAACACTTCAGAGGCAATATAAGCTCTCTATCCCGGAGAGAGAAAAGTGGGTGGAAGAGACAATGAGCTTCCCGCCAGACTCTCTAGTATGCTATACGGATGGTTCCAAGCTAGAAGAGTCTCAATCGGGTACCAGAGTATACGTGAAAACAAGAATCAGCTTTGCAATAGGACGATACGCTATTGTTTTTCAAAAAGAAGTTTATGCCATACTCCCAGTGGCAAATATGGAGGAAGTAGTGCAATGCACTGAGTAGCAGGTTTGGCAATGTTCTCAGATAGCTAAGCTACGCAATATAATGCGCTTTAATTATATCTGCTCTGATTTTCGAATGTACAGAATCAGTACACTGCGGGGGTAATGAAACGGTTGAAGAACTCGCTGGTGGAGGAGATGCATTCCCATCTCAGGGACCGGAACTATATCCAAGCATAACAGCTGCCCCAAGCGAAGGACTGGATAAGTTCTATGAACAGAAAGCTTTGTCAACTTAGCGAATTTCCTCGGAATACAGAATACATTTGATTCCAATCGGATTGAAAAACTGCATCCATTGACTTAAATATATAGATTGTAGAGGCTATTCTAGACGGGCTACACTTGGACCATAAGGTCCATTTTGATGCCTAAGGATGTGAGGATGTGAGTGGAATGCAAGGAATATTTGTGTATAGACTAGTAATTGGTAGGATAAGCGGCTGCAGCCGACTATGATAGGAACTATGCCGATATTCATCGGGAATTTGTGGAGGCAACTGCAGAAAACCTTCTCAAGCATCCACTGATTTAGACTTATATTGGTTTTGCTAGTTCGTTTAATACAGTTTTCAATGTAATCCAGGGACTAAAAATTTTGATATTCTCCCAACAAAAAATTTCTATATATGAAAAATATTAATTTTTTTTCTACATAATTTTTAGATCTATGCTATTTTGATACAGTATTTCAAAACCTTACATTGATTTACATCATTGTTTCCAGAAAAATTCATCGAATATGCTTATGATAATTGAAAGACGAAGTTCGTAATATTATATCGCAATTTGTTCTTCAGATTTCCTGTTCACACACAGATCAATGGTTAACAAAGACATTTTCAATGTTTCGGGCTCCAGGAAACAAAAAGGTCGGGTGAAAACTAAACATTGATTTTGAACCCCCTACCATAATGTATCTATACTACGTTCGATTCTTTCTAGAATTATATCCCGTAGAGAAAAAAAAAAGTCAATATTTTAAACTGTACGAGTATATGCTTTTAGTTTAACCTAATAATAATACATCGACAACAAAAGTAAATAAACTTATAGAACATCAAATTACAAATTAAATAAACTACAGCTCTTTATATACTGTGAGAGTTATTGGTAATAATTTTTCGGGTAAACAATTGACGCACAAACAAACAGAAAACTCCAATGTAAAGAAAATTCAATCAAAATTGTTAGGTGTTGTTTGCCGACAAAAAATAATCTTCTTAAGATAAAAACACACGGATTAGTTCAAGGCTATTTTTCGATATTTCTTTTTGTATATATCCATTTAAGCTGTAAAAAAATATCGGCATTGTCTACATCGTACAGGTGATGCGTTCAAGATTCTGTAAACATCCGTCCTTTTGTTATCAAAATAAAATTCATAGATTTGACACCTTGTAATGTCGTGTCATGCATTGACGATAAAAACTCACGCCCGTGTTGCTTTTCGAAAGTTTTATTTTATTTTTTTAGAAAGTATCTATTTACACGATAATGCTGACATAATTTCACAGTGCGTGCGCAGACAGTTATGTACACGCTAAGTGGGTAATGCTCATTTAACCGTCCAAGTGGTCGAACGGTCTAAGGCGTGCGTAGCCACTCTTTCCACAGAACCCTCGGATTGAAATTAAGAAAATGTATAAACTTGAAAAAAGCAACCATATTATCAGCTGAATCTAAAATACTACACTGTAAAAAGTCAAATAGTGAACCCAACAAAATTTTCCATTATGATGGGTATCTGGAGCACGGTAGTGCCACAGGCCGAGTTTAAGGGGTTTTTGCCAGTATATATTTATCAATATATCATAGTAGGTAGTTATAATCTTAGTTTAAATGTTGAGGGCATGCGAACATCATGTAGTCAGATTTAATAGTGATACTAAACTCTGTAGATATAGATAGTTTAGAGATCAGTGACTTATTCAAGTCGCAGCCTAAAATCATAGGAAATTTGATGAATAGAAAATACGCTACGTAGTTCAGAGACTTGATTCTTTTGGTTGGGCGTGTTTAAATCTGCCGCGTAGTTGATTGAACTTGTGTTTATTTTTATGTTCTAATATTTTTTCACTGTGCAACTTTTTTCTGATCTTTTCATGATAACGCACTAAAAATGATACGGCATACTAAGAAAGATAAAAACAATGAAAATATTTGAAAAGATAATTTCAATTTCACATTATACGTATAACATAATTTAAACAAAAAAAAAAACAAGTGCTATTTTCTTTTCATGAAAAATTTAATGGTTTTTCTTACCAATTTTAAGTTGTTTTTTTCGCAATTTTTTTTTTTCCCAGCAATGTAACAAAAAAATAATACTTTTTTAACTGATAACGGAAAAGTAAGTTACAACACAAAGTATTGTAATTTTTCCAAGCTTCATCACCAGGTTCATTTTTATATAAATGAGTTTTCCAATCTTATTATTATTCTTTGCATATATTTTCTTTTCCAACAAAGTTATATCTTTTGAGCTTGACACTGTTGTATGTCATTCAATGTGTACTATACTACTAGTAGCAACTGCTATGTAAGTAGTACTACTACTGCTACTTACTCCTTGGTTTTTAGCGTAATTGCAGCAGAATAATTCGTCTGCGGAAGGGTGTATGTACACTGCCGTTCATAAAAATTGAAGCATCTCAAACATTCTAAGTTTTACTGAAATTTCATGTTATACATATATTTAGTAATATATACGAGTAGACTGTGACTTAGTGGTTCACTTTTTTATGAACGGGAGTGTATGTATACTTTTTTGTATTATTCACTTGCATGAAAAGTAATATTTATAAATTATTTTTTTATAAAATATCATCATAAGTTTGTTTTTAATTTCATTTTATATTCTCTCAATTTTTTATACGAATTTTTTTTTTTGTTTAAATTTAATTTACATTTATACGCTGCTGACTGGTGGTTCGAGGATAATATTTCAATTATTTTTTTAGTTTTAAAATATTGCTTGTATAATTTTGATTGGGATAATCCATATAAATCATACTATGCGAGTAGAAAAATCTGTAAAATCTGTGTAATTAATCTGGGTTATTCTTCTCCAATGGGAGAAAATGTAAAAAATTTGTTAAATAGAAATGTAATTTTGATTTTGTAGCTAGGATACGTATTAAATTTACTTTTTCTCCAACGGGAGAAAAAGTACTACTTTAGTACCTATTTGGAGGGATTAAAGTTGTTATTTTAGTTCCAAAAGTGCAAAAAATACTAAAGTGCCTTTAATTCCTTGAGTGGTTGTTCCTTCGGGCGGCGCCCTCAAGAACAAACTCCGGTCGTTGGATTAATAGAGTCACTTTAGTATCATGGTTAATAATATACCTATTTATTATCTTTCAAATAATTTCAAAATATATTTTAAGGCATTCATGACAAAGTCATGTATTAAAGCCAATATAATAAACCTACTATCAAAGTTATGTTAAATGAACATGTCTCGGTTAACATATAAAGTGTTTAAACATTTATGATACAATTAATATACCATACATTGTACTGTGGACCACAAAAATTGATGTAATGTTTTTAAAATTTTATAATTGATTTTTTGCCTAATCGATTCGGTTTTCCGAAAAATTGCTTTGGATAAAAATTGTTCATTAAAAACATAGTAACAACTTTTATTCGAAATTTTTTTTCGAAAACCAATTGAATAGGGAATAAATTAACAATGAAATTTAAAAGATTGAAATCAACTTTTGTGGCCAAGTGTACACTCCCGTTCAAAAAAATTGAACCAACTTGAAATTTTAATTTTCTTACATTTCATAAAACTCCTCACTTTTGTAACTCTATGTATATCATTTATTTATAAACAAAGATATCTAGCATATTGTTTAAATGTGAAAAAAGAAATGGAAGTTATATATTTTTTTTTATGTAAACAATTTATGTAAACAAAAATATTTACTACAAGAATAATCAAAATTGGGAGAGTGTACATTACAAGACTTGATTCGATGATTTACAGTGAACTATGGTGCAACACGGATGGCCATCTGGCTCAAAGTTCATTTTAACAAGTCTTCTTTGAATAGTTTTTGTACTAATAGCAACACTAGGATCCATACGGGGCCATTGGGGAGTCTCCGAACTAGTAGAAAAACGAATCCAAAGGGTGCGAATTAAAATAAAACGATTGAAATTCTGATTTTGAGATGGCCTCCATGTAGACCAGAGTGAAATCAAGTAAAACATCTCCGTGATGAACTTTTCCGGCATATAAGAAGGAGAACTAACCCTCGCGATAGGTCAATAGAAGCTGATAATAGCTTTACAATGGTGTAGTGAACTTAATAAAAAGTGTACGTAGAAGTTCGTAGAAAGAAGTTATTAGAGCAAGAGTAGGTAAGCGATTAGCATATATTTTAAGGAAAAAAAAATTAGAAAATAGTATGTATAGCCATAAAAATAAGACATGAAATGTAAATAAATGCGCCTCTAAATAGATTGTAATAGTCATTTGCCTATAAACAACGGTTAGGTATTAAATTTTAAGTAGAATCGTATCTACCCAAAAAAGTAATGAAATGGCATTTCATATGTAGACTTTAGAAAGTTCAATTTATTCCATTCATTTTAAATGAATAGTTAGTTAATATTGTAGAAACATATTCAGGAAAGTCAAATGTATATTATTTTCATTCAAACTTTAACTTTTATATTTTTTACTTACTTCGTTTCTGTTCGATTTTTTCACAATTTCCTATTACATACATTTGAATATATACAAAACTAACTTACAAACATTTTTTTTTCCAATACGTTTTTTTATCAGATGTGTCTTCAAAATGTAGAAGAAAAAAATGGTAGGAAATTTAGTATGGAAGATAGTATGTTTTCACATATCTACAAAAATAAAGTTTCAGTAGCTAAATTTTGTTTTTTGATAGAATATTAGATATATTTACATATAAAAAAGGTAAAACAGACCGTAGCAAAAAGTTGTGAATTTTTTCATTAAAAAAGTATGTTTTTGCTTTTAAACAATTTTTAAGTGAACTTGAAATTTGTTTTTTTAAATAATGAAGAAGAAAATTTTGTTGATGTAAATTTCCAGTTCTAAGCAAACAACAATAAATTTTACCAACATGTTTTTACCAACACGGGCGTAAACTTTGTGATTCTAAAGGAATGTGGAACTACTAAAATTTTTCCCTTCCAAATTTTTCGAATTCCAAATCCAAAATCAGAAAATTTAAGTTTTTTAAAGCAACAAGGAAGAAAATAATCTAAATTATAATAGTAGTAGTAGTATTAGAGGGGAAGCTGAATCCTGGCAAGTAGGTCTTTCTTTTTACCGACTCCTGGGAAGCCCATCCTTTAGCCCTGTGTACGTTATCGAACCTACCTGTATTCTTTGCGAATGGGAGGGCAGAGCTCCACTTTCGTTGGTTTACCTCAAATTCCTGCATTTCGGTTAAGTAGATGGCTAGATACTTCATTCTGGCTCGGAAAGGACATTCTGCCAAAAGGTGGAAGAGAGTATCATCTGCCCCGTTACATTCCGGACAGATCACACTATTCTCCAACTGTAGCGGTAAGCACTCCAAAAAGGAGATTTATCTCTTTTCTGTTATTGTCTTAACACCAGGTTGACCTCGTGACATTGAACCCAGCTATCATTTATTTGGCGTCTTTGCTGTTTCTTTATATTTCCTATCCATAGACTTATCCATCCATTCGTTTCGGGCAGAGTTTGTCTGTCTCATATCACATCCATGTCTCACGCCTAGTTATTCCTAGATATGGTTCTGGTCCCTGACATTGGAGTGTGGGTCCTATACGAGCGTGGTCATGCCTACAAATTTAATATGCATACAAACAATGACATTTAACTATTAATAACATTTAACGTTTAACTATTAAATCTATAAGTAGTTTTTCCAAATATTACACACGAATTGTGCTCAATTTATTCGGTTTTCTAAAATATTTTTCGTACAAAATTTATATAAAATTAATTATATTCAAACCAAACTTTTTATTTGCAACAGATTTTCGAAAATCAAATATGTTCGGCACAACTAAAAAAATTTATTTGTAGAGCTGATAGTACATTATATACATATAAGAAACACATACGACGCTCGAACTTGTATAAACGCACTCCCGTTTGATAATAATAATTGTTTTTTCATCATCAATAGATGTATGAATTCAGTAAACAAACAAACCATAAGCGTTCACAATAAAGAATTAATAAGGCTATTATTAAATAATATTGTGAGGACATCATATATTATTATTTGAGACCGAAGAGATAGAAAACCTTCAATTCAATCCGATTATCAACTGAATAAATTAATGATATAAAGGAGATTAACTTGCATAAGAAAAGTATTGTTTTATCTTTACTGAATCTGAAGTTATTTCCTTTATTTCTATGTATAAAATGACATTTTCAGTTTTCAGATAGAATAATACCATAGAGAATGGCTTTCTTTCTCTTTAAATCAGTTGTCGGTACTATTTAAAGTACATAATATAGTTAACGTTTTATAAGCTTTTCATTTAAGGTAGAGTACAATGAGTTTTCATAATACGTTCTTCTTATTGTGAAAAATTATGAGATTTTATTTTTTTTAAAATTATGACAAAAGTGTTAAAATCGTTTTGTCACTTCTGTCAACTTTTTGAGAACATGGATTTCGGGTTTTAAAAAAACGTCGTCATTGAGATTTCGACCACGGTTATTAGATATAACAATATCGTAATTATTATGATAATTAAATTTTAATTTGTAATTTTATACAAAGCTCTTAAATATTTCTTTAAGGAAGGTTTTTTGAAAAAAAACTTGACTAAAAGTGGCATTCGGAGGAGGACATTTTATGGTGATCCCGACTTTTGTTAAGCCTTCAAAGTGATTAGAAAGTCATTTGGTGTTTTTCAAATGGCAACCCCAGTTTTTGGTCACAGGTACATGTCATGGCTCAGAGTCACCTCTACAAATCATTTAAAAGGTCATGTAAAGGTCAATGTAGAAGGAAACGCAAATCGGTTGACTAATGTTATGAAAGTATGTCAGTAAAGTATGCCAGAAAGTTTTTGAGCTACAGGCTCTGACAGTGGCGTTACCTAGAAACTGGCTGAAATTCAAGTACGTTACCTGCCGATCAGAAGTTCTCACGAGTACACCTCCCAAATATCTTTTATTTGGGAGGTTTTATTGTTTTTTATTTACTTTTTTTTTATCTATTTTATTTTATTTTTTCTGGAAGTAGCGATATCTGGAAATTGGCGGAAATTTAATTATGTTAATAATAACATAAATTTCGATTTTTTTGCCCCAATTTCCTATATTAAAATTTTTTTTATTTTATAAATACGTATTTCGACTACAAAGTAGTCATCATCAGTATGAATTAGCTCATTGTAGTTATTCTCCGAGGAGATGTTACTTGTTGCTGATTTTGGTGACGGTCTGCACACTGTGGACACACAGGAAATTGGGGCAAAAAAATCGAAATTTATTTCGAAAAATCCTAGAGTTCTCTTTAATATTAGTTATACATGTTAATAACCTCATGATCAAAAGTTTTCATGGGAAAAAGCACAGAAAATCTTAAGTGTACAGCTTCATTCTCTGGAATTGACATTATCTGGGTTTTTAGATTATATCGATTACTTGATTCCCATGAAATAAAAATCTATGGATATTCTAATTAAAAATGCTTTTTTTTCTTATACATGGTGTTATTATTTTAGAGGCGTAGAAGAGATTTAAACATTCGTTTTATGAAGATTCGGAAGATTATTAAAAACACAAGAAGTTTTAAGTTTTCAAAATTATAACCTAAATCTGAAAACTGTTTTATATGTGGTGCATTTATAAGCATTCTTAATGTATTTGGTTCCATTTATCTCAGAATGAGAACAAAATCGAAATACACAAAAAAAAATATGTTGTTCACCTTTTGTTCAATGGCAAATTCTTCAATTTAAATTGTAAAACAATGTTTTAAAAATAACCTTTTTTTTTTCTTTTCAAAGAGTTTTGTAATTAAATTGACTAAAAATAACTTGAGTAAAAAATTAAATAAACGAACATTGTTTCAAAATAAATATTTTAGCAGCAGTATATTTTTAAATAAATGAAAATACTGTACGCTTCTTAATTACCAAAGAATGTTTACAATAATTTAATAAAATATTTTAATTGCTTTATAGAATATTCAATTTATTTAAGATTTTATAACTGATGAAATATAAAAAGATTTTATTTATTCTGAAAATATTTTCGAAAATTGTTAGTTCAATTAAATAAAGAAGTGTTATGTATTTATTAATTTATTATTTTTCGTTCTAAGTTATCGACAAAAATTTATTTTAGGAAAACAACATAATTTTTTTTTTCATACAGTAAAATAATTTCAACTTTTATAACACTTACTGACATATAAATTGGTTAAATATTCATTTCGGATTAGAATTTTGAAACTGTTTACGGATTTTGAAACCGGAATGGTTTACAATATGTATGTGAAATAACTGCAAAAAAAAATTAGGCGATTTTATTTTTACAGCAATTTCAATTACTATAGTATCCTTTATTTAATAAAAAAAACCATAAAAATGAGTTCAAAAGAAACAATTTTTTCAAGAAATAGATCAAATTTTCTGTTGGAAAAATTCTTTTGCTTACATCAAGATGATGTAGAATACTATATATCACCTTTTTATTCTTCCTCAAGGCATTTTCTTTTATATATATATAACAAAAACTGTAAATTATATCTACACTTTGACTATACGTGAAAAAATTGATACGTCATATAAGTACTCCCTCCATATCATTATTTCAAATGGAATATCAATGACTTTTACGTTTAGAATAACGTTGCTTTCGGCTATCAGTATACAAGCAAAAACGACCACCAAAGTTAATCGTGGTCACTATTGTGTTTACTTTGAATATTTACAAAAATATATATTTTGTATTTTCACTTTGGAAATATTTGTGCAAATTTTGTGTTTCTTCACGAACTAGATTTGTTCTCAAATAAACATGAAAATATAATAATAAACTGCTTGAAAGTACCTGAGGTAATTGTTGATATACCTGAAATATAAGGGTCGATCCACACTATAGTGCCGATCACGGTTCGTTCTCGGTCTGGTAAAATATTAGCAAGTTAAGAAACAATGTGTGTATTCATACTATCGGCCACATTCCAGTCCTGGTCCAATCACACTCCAGTCACAAAGAATAAATATTATAGTCGCTACACTTCTTATAATTATTACACTTATATATCGCCCCACCTTCTTACAGTATGCGCTCTGTGATTGGTGGAGTAGGGCGGCCACATTTGATCATGCTAGAGTAGCGATAATCAGAGTTCTCAATAAGTGTAGCGACACCCGCAAAAATTTAAAAATGCAAGTGTGATTGTATGAATTTGATTTTCAATGTTTAATTAATTATATCTCAAAAACTAAGCGTCAAATCGAAAAAATTTTTTTGTTTGTTTTATGCAGCTTTAAATCGTGGTATAGTTTTCCTGAATAAATTTAGTATATATATATATATACATATATATATATATATATATATATATATATATATATATATATATATATATATATATATATATATATACAGGGAATAAAAATTACCCACCTTTTAGAATTTTAACACCTCATGACAAATATAAGTAATATAATTCCATGTTTAACACCCAATATTTTATAGAATGAAAAGCGGAAATATAAAAATAATAATAATAATAAAAAAAGAAAACTGGATAAAACCAGGTTTTGGTCAAAAACTTTCTTTATAAAAGAACTTTTCGATGATGGTATGTCACCTCATCTCTTCTTTATACACATTGGATGGATATATAAAACTTTTTTATTTTATTATTTTTGATGTGTTAAAGGATATAAGTTTTTGAATTAGAGTGTACTTCAATTCCAACACTTTCAGATAGATGATATTGGGTATTGTGTAACTAGGATATTTTTATCACACTATGTGACTATCCGAATCCTTGTGCGAGAAGTATATAAAAAAAGGAAGACCAAAAAAAAAAAACAACCAAAAAATTCGTATATGAGAAGAAAACTAAAAGAAAAATGTATATATGTATGTATATATATAGAGAGAAGCTTTTCATAATGTAATTTAAGTAAGCACAGTACTTTGAACTTTATTCTCTGTGTATGCTATTGATATAGAAGAATGTAAAGAGATATCAAATACAATTTGAATATTTGATAATCTTTGTACAAAAAAGAATCTCTGGTGTATGTATGCATAAAAATGGTGGTACAAAAAAGTATGAGGCATTTCATGTTGATTTGGTTTTTCATAAATGTAAAATAATCTACTTACAAAAGCCCTCATAACAGTTTCTATACATGATTATATATACATGCAGATATAAATTAGAAAAGGTTTTTGATATAATTATAAAAGAACAGAAGTCTTGGATAAGGTGCCACTGCAACCCCGCTCCCATGCTTATAGAATGGGCAGATGAACAGAAACCGATGTTTTTCAGCTGACAGAACTAATCCAAAGAACGTTTAGTGATAATGAAATACCCATATGCACCGTCGAGGACTTAGAGGAAGTTTTTGACAACACCTCACACAAGACCATCAGATATGCCCTGACAAGGCGGGGGGTGGACAATACCATCTCAAAATCGATGTGCGACATGTTGGCCAAAATGCCGATCGAAACTAAGGTGGGAGCAAAGGCTATCAGGGTTGATACAAACTGAGGCTGCCCACAAGGGGCAGTGTAGATTTGTCAGTGAGTCGATACACTCCAGGACAATTTTGGAGTTTATTTATGGTGAACTTAACGCTTTAAGCACCGCCTGACTATCGGATAAAATATATATTATTCTATCTTTGTTTTTTCGCTGAACGTTCTCGATTGCCCATCTATTTATGGCATACATTTAACTTGGAATATCGAGGTGTCTTACCAAGACTGATATAGATAGTCCTGATCCTACTTCAGTATAGGTTTTGGATCCATTTGTATACCAGATTATATCTTGGCGGTCCAGTGACCTGTCATATATTTTAACTTCAAATGGTCTGTAGAATTCATACGCTGTCAACTTACGATCACAAACCATTCCTACGATCAGATTATTTTCTCTGCAGTCGAAGGTTACTTTGAGGCTACTTGAAAGCCATCTGAGACTGTTTTCTAACTTTAGGCCGAAGAGACTCAGCCATGATGTATTTTTGCACAGGAGTCATAGATCCCGTAATGCCGTTGCATTCTAGTCTTTGTAGCTTAGACAGTTGTGTCATTTTCGAATGGTTTTTGTCTCCAACACTATTTCTGCATATGGAATCCTTGGTCGCACAATGGTTTTATTGAACCATACTGATGTTACATACTTAACTCTATGGGGTCGGCACCAATTATACAGAAAATTCCAGTCATCCATGGAAGTATTTTCTATAAGAATTAATAAAATTTCAAACTTACCCCAATACCTAGATCAGTTTTTGTATTATAAATACGTATTTTGAATACTAAGTAGTCATCATCAGTAAAAATTAGCTAGTCGTAATTTACTCTTTGACAATTAGAAATAGATAGAAAATTGAAATCAATATACAAAAATTAATAAAACATTAAACAAAATAAATTAAAATATAATAAATTTTATTGAAATTACTCTTATATTGTCTCAGGATATGTTATTTGTTGCTAATTTGGTGACAGTTTCACTTAGTATTTTTAACAAGATTAATTTCAATAAAATTTATTATATTTTAATTTATTTTGTTTAATTTTTATTTTATTTTTATCTTTGTCGATTGATTTTCTATTTCTAATTGTCAAATAGTATATTACGACTAGCTAATTTATACTGATGATGACTACTTTGTAGTCGAAATACGAATTATAATACAAAATCTGATCTAGATATTGGGGCGAATTTGAAATTTCATTTCAAAAACCTATGAGTTCTCATTAATTATCATTTGATAATCTAATATGATAAGAACTAAATTTAAAATTTGTTTCACTTTTTCATTTTCGAAACATTCCTCTGTTTCCATCCGTATCGTATAAAAACCAACCCTGTATATATAAATTGAAAAATTAGAAATTACTATGTACATAATTCTGAGTTTATACTTCTGTATATTTATTTGCATTCGGAGGGTACCTAACAAAATTCAATCATTGGTTATGGATAAAAAAAAAAGATGAATAAAATATTATTGAGGTAGTAACTTTCTTTTTTTATTATTATCATTTAAATTTACAAAAATATACCGTAGTTTTTTTTTTTTTTTATTATTCTTATTCAATTATTAAATACGTATTTAAATTATGTGAAAAACTTTTTATGAATTTTTAAATCTTTTAACAAAGTTTTTGCTTATATTACAGAAAATAAATTGGAAATATATAATAATAAAATATTTTTAATTTATTCCATATATTTTGTTCGATTATTTTATTTTATAGACAATATATTTATTCGGTTAGTTGTTGGGTGAATAACAGATGATGGGTGTAAATTTTAATAACTCTCAAAATTGATTGTTTAAAATATTCAGGAGATTGTAAAAAAACTATTGAATCAAACTTCGTAGATAATAATTTATTTTATTGATCGACTTTACTAGGTGTTTCCATCAAAACGCTCCTCAACGAGTTTAAAAGGTGCAGATGCTTAAAATGGGTTCTGTAACTTTTTCGCCTTTTTTTAATTGCAATCCGTTATTTTGTGTTTCATATCAAGATCAAACATTTTACAAAAACTCTTAGTTTTAAAAATGTCAATTTCAATGGTCCCAGGGAAATTAGACAGATGGTAACTAAAAAATTTGACATTAATTTTATTTCTTATATACTGATTTGGGTAAAGAAAACTCACCACAATCAAAATACAAAATCTTTTCCTGTATTTCGGGCAAATTTTATCCGATTTTCATAAATTATTTTTCACACCCACTAAATTTTAGTTTTATTTAACGGATACTTTCTGAGATAACTTTTTACGATTTTGTTCACTTTTTTTCAATTTTTGGGTCCAATTTACTTTATATCGACTTGCACCCAAATCAGAAACAAACAAAAATTTCAAAGTTTTTTTATAAAACTTGATAAATAACAATATTGACCCATAAATACAAAATAGGATTTATTTCACTTTTTGAAAGATTTTAGATTGTTTTCCTACCCTATTAACTAGAGGTTTTTTGTATCTTTATACAGTCACTTTTTTCATGTTCAAACGTGTTCGAACTGTTACTGAGCGTGCGACCACTGAAGTAATTTAATTTATTAAACTATTATCAGTCTATTTTTAAAAAAAAGTCTATTCACTATTATATTATTTTAAAGCTTGGTTTCTTTTTAATTTTATTAGAAATTTACTCTAGGTAACAGATAATTGTTCTAAATTCTTGTAATTTATGTTTAATTTACAAATATTTAAACTACACATAATTATTTATGCGGTCCGTCAGTTCGCACGCGACCACTGGTGTTCAGAAAATTGAACGCGACTACTGTAGGGTTAAACGTAAAAGATAAGAGAAAACAAAACTTAAAATATTCCAACTTTTACATAATTTTTTTTTAACAGAAAAGAATGAAGAATTTAATAAACAAATTAAAATTTTTGTTTTTTTTTTGCTTCTCATAATAAAAAAAGTTTTCAGTTACTGATTATTGTTCTCGTTATAAATGTGATAGATAATTAAATGAATATGGTACTATAGGCACACGGGGTGCGGTATATTCGCATTAATATAAATTCTGGAAGAATTTTTTACAAAAAAGTTTTTCTTCTCAGAATTCTTCGTTTGATTGCTTCTTCCCATTCAATGCATATAAAATACAAAGTATTTCAGTAAAAATGATGAATGAAGAAAATATATTTGGATAACTACGCATGTTAATAATGTTTAAAACTCGTAAAAATGTGGAACTAATAATAATATGAAAACACACCTAATATATATAAATAATTATATACCGGGTGTCTCATAAGTAGTCAAGTTCCATAAGAAGGTTAGTAGAGGGTATGATTTTGGAATTAAAAGTCCTGAGACATTTTTCTATTAGACGGCATCGTTAATTAATTATTTATTAATTAAGGAAACTAGGTTGAAACCAGAGTTGCAAAAAGTGCATTTGTTTTGGTAATTCATTTTTTATGTAATTATCCATTTTTGGAAAACTGTATTTCTTAAATTTTTCAAATTATTAAATCCTTGAAAAGTGCATTAATTCAATTTTGTTTATTTTTTGAAATAGTATATTACGTCCCTATATCATATCACATACGTCAGGGCATCCAACTTTTTGGCCGTAGGTCGTATACTATTTTTCTGGCTCCCCCGCCGAAATTATAAATAATAATTATTAGTAGCTTTTGAATATTCATCTCAGTGTTATCATAACAACTAATTGCTATAGTATTTGTGTATTTTGCAAAACCGAGGCGAAGCCGAGGTTTTTGCGAATAGGGGCGGGGGAGGGGGGCGCGCCCGACTTTTGCAAATCCGAGGCGAAGCCGAGGTTTTGCTGGTCGGGGCGCGTATCAAAAACATATGAAAATTGAAATCAACGAAGGTCGATAACACAATTGAAAGTATGAAATTTATAAAATTCACAATTTAAAAGAAACTTTATTTCAGTATTTAAAACTAGTAGCATCGTCAGTAACTTTCGGATAATAATACAAATGTCATTTTAACAATAAAATAGTTAAACTAAATAAATCATAATTAGTTCAGTTGAAAAAATCTTACTCTAAGAGATATTTTCTTTATCACAATCACATTTTGTCAAATTAAAAACGCAATTATTGAACGATTAACTATAAATGATTGAAATAGTATTGATGAACTTTATAAGAAACTTAGTGAGAACTTATTATAAACTTATTATGAAATTATTGCTCTTTTATTTATTAAAAATTCTCTGATCTTATTATTATCCGAAAATAATAGTAAATTTACTTTGTGACATTTCTTACATAATGACTTTTGTGGTTGTGTTATTGTAAACAAATGAATAATTGCTATGTTATAAAAACAATTGCTATGGTAGCGGCCAGAAAGTCTCGAGCCTGTAAAAGCGCACTGCAGCTCGAGAAGGCCATGAAAATCGTTCATTCTGGCGTAAAATGCGGCCAGAAAGCGCGTACATTCGGCGGGTGGAGCAAGAAAAATGTAATAAATAAATAGTTTTATTAATAAATTTAAAAAAAAAATGCGCAAATTAAATTCGTTAAATTTTAAAGTTTTCTCAAAAAAGAGGATGTTTCGCGGTTTTCCACCATACTTGCTTACACCCGAGCAATGTTCACATCATTTCGAACTGCACGAGGTCGTCCAGCACGCAGAAAATCACAGACAGCCCCATGTTGCCGAAAACGCTGAACCAATCGGTAAATTGTCGGAACATGAAAGAAATTTCGATATATATTTTTGCAACTGAATAATCGAATGCTGAGTTTCAAAATAAAATTGAACAACTTTGGTTCTTTGTTCTGAGTCTTTTCATCATAAATTTCCCAAGTTTTTCAAAGTTAATTCTGGCAACAAAAAAAATAAGAAAAAAACGTAAACAAAAAATGTATTCACTTATTAAATCATAACGTTACTTATGCGCCACCCAATACAAATTAATTTTTGTTTTTTTCTGGGTCGTAAAAATAATGTAAAATTATTCTTTTATCGATTATGCAATATTATTTTTCATTGGTGAATATTTCAGTATTCTATAAATAAACATTGATAAATGAATTCATTAAAATTAATAATGAAAACATATATAATTAATTATCAAACTGGTAAGTCATTACACTGTATACATTATGGTTTGTTCACTTTAACGTACAGTATATTACGAAATTGGAACAAAAATATATTCTAACGTTTTATTTTGATGGAAGCAACAGAATGCTTGTAAACACAGAATCGATAATTCTTATCAATTACGTTTTGAAACAATTTCACATTGTTAATTTTACAGTAGAGACTTGATCTGTCGTTTGTGTAGATATAGGAGATAAAATATAGCACGGAGCAAAAAAAAAACCTAAAAATTCATTCAAAATATTTATACTCATTAATCTTTATATATTTTGTTGTTTAAGTTTTTTCTTAATGTCGGCTATACTACTGTTTGTGTGGTTTGTTTGTTATTATAACGAAGAATTTTCTGGTAATCAAAATGACTCATATTTTCTAAATAGAAAAACTAAATTTATATATACACTCCTATTCAAAAAAATTGAACAGACCTGAAATTTTAATTATCTTTCATTTCATAAAACTCCTCACTTTTGTAACTCTGTGTACAATGTATAATTTTATTTATTTATAAATAAAGATAGGTAGTTAATTTTTTAGGTGTGTAAAAAAGAAATGGAACTATAAACTGAATTTATACTTTTTATTTTTTTCAGTGACAGAGTGAGAATTTAAAAAAATGTATGTAATGCTAAACATGATACGTGTTATATCTTACTCGTACGTTTAAAAATAAAATAAAATGTTGTATCTGTTACTACAAGAATAATCAAAATAATGAGAGACTGATTCGGTGCGGATCTGTTCAATTTTATTGAACGGTAGTGTACATACATTAAATGCGTATGTATATATGTTGAGCCTACTACAGATAGATCGTGTCTTTACGTATATGTCGCGCTGTATTTGTTTGTCTATAACATCATCGTACTAATGTAGACACATGCGCGTAATAGTTACGAATTAACTTTTTGGATATGTTATAACTTGGTGTAACGCGCTTAGCTAGGATATTGATTCTGGTATTTGAAGAGCTTGCGAAGCACTATTCAAAGGCATAGTGGCAGAATTAAAATATTTGCTGGAATATAAGTAAAAATAGGTATTGAATTAACAATTACAAAAAAAATATTTATATTTCATCTTATATGATTCGGAATTATCAAAAACGCATATCAGATGAAAGATCGCGCCCCATTTATTTTGATAATTTTATAATATAATATAATAAATGAATTTAATGTAAAAAGGAGAACTGAAATAAAGAAAACTTTTTTATAAATATTATCCAGATACCCGTTCGTGACCTCGCTATATTATACACAATTTAAATTAAAAATGATGGTTAAATATATTATATTACCCGAATATAATAGGAGAAATACTTGAAAATGACTGCTCATAAAGATTTCAAAAAGATGAACGACGTTTATTAAATTAATAAAATTTATTCATATTGCGAAGATTTGTTGAAGGTAGGTTCCACAACCTCCACTTGATAACAACGATAAGATATTGTTTTGTATATAAATATTATATAATATCTGTCAGACTGATTATATATTTCTATATTTTTAAGTGGAGCAACAAAACATTCATAAATTAATTAAATGTAATTGTCTGAAAGTTTACGTTAAATTAAATTAAAATAATGCCATTTATATTTTTATTATTTATAATAAAAAAAAAAGGAAAGTAACTTTACGAAAAACGTAAATCTCGTACTCAGAAATCAAGTGCTGTTTGTATACCTCTAAGATGAAGTGGTTTATGTAAAATTCGTTTGAATCTGTAGGAAATTGGATGGATATAAAGATTCTAATAATTAATAATCCTACAAATAAATAAGTAGGAAGATACGATAAAGATATAGATGATCTTTATTAAAAAGAATGTATCGAAAATGTCATCATGAGTTTGTTGATAGTTACCAAGGTAATGAATATTAATGATTACCCCAATAACACAAGGAGTAGGTAGTTGAAATGTTTCTAAAAGAATATATATTTAATTTTCTACATACCTCCCCCCATCATAATAACCTATAAAAAAGTTTGAACACTAACCATCCCTAGGTAGTGTTGAAAACCTTTGCATTTCAACATTAGTTGAAATACAAAGGTAGATTAGAGGTAGTAGAAACAAATCAAAGATAGATACGGTAACGGTAAATTTTTTTCTCATTATCCTTCAACAATAATCAGTTAATTGTATTTGTTATTGAAAACACGTTGTTTTTCACTTTTTAATAAACAATAACTTCGGATATTTTACTGGAGAGAAAGAACTATAATAATTTTTAATTATAATTTTTTGTTCTTTATTTCTAAAATATATTTACTTGGTTCAAGAAATTCCTTCAATCAGTGTTTAATCAGGACAAAAAACAGGTTTGCTTGCACATAAATCTACACTCACATACGAGTATATATAATTATATAAAAATTATTGTAATTTTGAAAGAAAACAAAATTTTTAACTATTATATTTCGAAAACAAAACATCTAGAGAAAATATTTTCAAAATAAAATCCTACCAAAATTAGATACCTACACAAAATTTTTTTTTGAGAACATCAAAATAAAAAAAATCATAATAAAGCAAAGTTAAACGGATTTTATGTAAGATTTCATAATTTTTCTTTTTTTCGTAAAGAAGAGTTAGTTTATTTAAGTCTTCTTCGTTACGTGTATAAGAAACTTCTTTGAAATAATTTTATTTATGTCGCACACACACTCACACAGAACCAACAGAAATGGTGTTATTGTGAAAAATATAATGAAAATAAGTGAGATTTTTTATTTAAGTATCTTAACAAAGAAAGTATTAAATAAATATGTTTGAAATAACATTTCAAAGGTTTTATATAGTTATTTTTTTTTAGAAGAATTTGAATGATGATTAAAACTTTAACGGTTTTAGTGGTAATAAATAAAATATATAAAATAGATATAAGTGAAATAGAAGGTAAGAGTATAATTAAATTAGAAAATTGAAAATTTTATTATGTTTTAAGTGAAATTTTAAATTAAATATGGTGTGTTTCAAAACATATCTTTGTGACTAGTGGGACTTTATCTATGACGCTCGACCTTTAAATAGACAGAAAGATATATCCTGGGGTATACAAAATATTGCACTTTGACCTTACGGCCGATTTCGCAATCTCCCTTTTACTTCAGTCTGACGAGACTCGCTTCTCCCATATCTTAGCTATGGAGCTTATTATTAGGTTTTGCCTGAAGATCGATATATTCGGGATGAGATGCACTGAATATCTTGTATCTGGTGTAACCGAGAGATTCGCGGTAAAAGGCGATGTGGCTGGATGTTTCATCCTTCTCGTCGCACAATCTGCTCATAATGGATCCATTGTGAAGTCCAATTATGTGCGGATGTTTTTGTAGGTGATAATGTCCGATGATGAACCCGTTAACCTTCCGAAGTTTCAACCTGTTCAAGTTGAGCATCGAGAGATAGCTTCTTGAATGCGTTCCGAAGCAGTATTTTCACGAGATTTTGGTTGGGGTTTTCAGTAGAGTTTTTTCCCCAGTGATCACGGTTTTTAACCTTCATCCATTCGTTCATATATTCAGATTCGCACTGGCGTACGTGTTACCGTCATGTTGGTCTATCAAATCCACAGCAAACTCTTTCCATCACCCTGTTGAAATTTGCATGACATCATCTGCCAAGCATGTCAAAACACTAGACTGAAGTTCAATAAACAAATGTGTCAAAGATTGAGAAACAATGCTTCTGATTTGATTTTCCAAGGGACGTTCGAACCATCGCAGTAGTATACGGTTCAAAAAACGTCTTTGAGATATTTTGAAATAAATTGTAAAAATATAGACTTTTTAACAGTGCTGAAAGCAAATCGTCCCCATAAATGGCATAAAGTAACCTACATATAAATATACGGTTCAAATTGTTTTTCTTGTTAAGAATAATAGTAACGATTTACGAAAACTATCCTTGAGCTGAACATATTCGATAAACACTCTTAATTAGCAAACATATGAAGTTTTTTTTATACTATTTTGAAACTAGCTAGAAAAATAATAAACTAATCTCTTTTAATTTTATTTTATTTCCAACAATTGTTACACACTACAAATTAACTACAATATCATGATAGAAATGGCAGTTGGCAATATTAGAGCAACAATATACTCGTATAAAAGGATTAGAGATACAATTTATTTGTTATAACAAAAGAATGTTTCTTTTAACAAACACTTACTGTAGTACTGTACTATGAACCACAAAAGTAGGTATTGCTTATTTTTTTAAAATTTATAGATGATTTGTGCCCTATTCATTCAATTTTTGGGAAAATACTTCGAATAAAAGTGGTTAGTATATTTATATAATGAACTACTTTTATCCGAAGCTTTGTATTTGGAGTCAAACTTTTTATGGCAGGTAGTAAACACAAAAAATCTGTTAAACTATCTGTCTTTTTTTGTATTTATTGTGTTTATCTCACTCTGTTATCATGTTATAGAAGGTGTGTTTTTTATATTTTAATAGTACAAATACATATACATAAAGTGTGTAAATTTTTTTTTAAATTTAACCGAATTTCTTGGGTTTTTTGTTTTTGGTTTACAAAAATAGGTCTGGAATAAAATTGTTTATCTCATATGTTGTGTGTATGTTTGTCCGAATTGTTTGGAGAAAACTATAGAAGATAGCGAAATTATGAGCAGACCCACGAGGAATTTTCTTTACGAAGTTCAAAATTCCAAAACGGTCCAAAGTTACACCCTTTTTCTGACAGCTTTAAAGTTTTCCTGTGGCTAAATCTCTAGTATAGTTTACAGTTTCTATAGAAATATCTACATTAACAAAATTTTGAAAATAAATTATTTGTCAATAAATTTAAAAAAAAAATGAAGTTTTGTAAATAAATATACTAACTAGTTTTATTGGAAACTTTTACCCAAAAACATTTGGAAAAAAGAACGCTACTTTTGTAGCTCATAGTACTATTAAACTATTAAAGTCATATGAGTATGGAATAACGTGATTCTGTTCAAATGCACGTATGTTGGCGGAACAAAATAATATAACGAACAGTACAATGAAAAGTGGTTTGTAAAAATAAACAATAATTTTTCACTTCAATCTTTTATAGTAAAATTCATTTACAACGAAACGAGTTTGTGTCTACTGTCTAAACATTAAACTAAAAATTTAATTTTTAATGTCTTTGTTCTGAGTTTTGTTCTAAAGAGGTGTTCTGAGTTAGAAGTCTTTTTCAGTTTGGGCATCATCTCTCCAGTTGATTCAAGAGTCTATGAGAAGTGAAAGAGTTGGAAAGTGTTATGTAGTGTTATAAATATTATATAAAAGTTTTTGTTCCATGATTTGTAAAAAAAGAAAGAATTTATACGATATTTATAGGAAAACTTTCAACCATTTAGTAATTGGAATTATAACTTTGATGTGAGGTAATATCATTTTTTCTAAGAGTTATTGTTTGCCTAGTAATTCAGGATCAGTCGTCGTAAATGCCGATTCCAATATTTGTATGGACTCTTACAAAAGGCTTCTTTCGTTAAATTGTTTTTTACTGGTGTTTTTCAGAACTCACAGTTTTGCAGCTTCTTTTATGGGCATTTCATACAATATAATTATTATGTTTATCATTATGTTTTTCTTTAACTAATATTATTTTAAAATTAACTATTTTTTCATAATCGCATTCTTTCTTTCGAAAACACTTTATTAAAAGCGGGTTACTATTAAAATAATAGTAGCTATTATTACTTTTATCGCCCAAACTCGACATGGATACTCTCGATAAACAGCAAACACCCACAGTACAACAGAAGTGCATTGATTATGGTGTAACCCTGAGATTTCATGTATTACTATGTCATTAGGAACCAATTTTACTATAGATATATTGAGTTCATGGTTAATTTAACCTGAAAAATAAATGTTAGTCTGAATAGTTAAAATATGCTAATAAATATATTTATGTTTGAATTTTTTATATAATTTTATTGGAATAAAATTATATAAATGTTTGTCTATATAGTATACAATAGTTCTTTCATACTATGTCCTACGAAACCTGAATGGAAATTGATATTAGTTTTGTATTGTGACGCTTTGGTATATTCAAATAATAATACATCAGAAACTTTTCTCGATTTTTCTATCATAATTGATTTTTTTACCTAAAATTTAGTGGTTTAATCGAGAACGGATTGAATTTAAGCTTGAAATAGACTAAATGCAAATATTATGCATTTTGAAAAAGGTTAATTTTTATTTCTAAAAGCACGGGACATTCTCTGTTGAATTTAAACTGGTGCCACAGCGACGATACATGAAAGCTCTACGCGAGCTTACAATTAGATTTTCTTCTTTGTTATTTTAAAATGTTAAAATATCTCATATTGAAATTAAGAAGTCCCAGAATCCCAAGATAGTAAAAATAATTCCGACATTCGATGATCTCTTGTGACGACTTTCACGTATTTCTATGTAACATATAAAACAAACATGACAGTCAGTAGATATTAATTAAGGTTGTTGTGAAGAAAATTCAATTTAATGACAGGTTCTTCAAAATTTGACAGCTTATTATTTCAATAGTAAAGAATATCGTGTCAAAATTTGAAGTTGATCCTGTTTTTAGTTTTTGAGTAAAAAATTTTAAAGTTACGATTTTTAAGAAGTTTTTACATAGGTTAAATGGACTCGTCGGTAAAAACATGAATACAAAAATCTATATCTCGACAACCAGTATATCAGATATACCAGTATTATGAAAAACTGTCATAATATTTATCAAAGTCTTATAAATATCTGGATCAAATTTCACATTAATCATGTTTTTTGTTTCTGAGATAATTAAATTTGTAGATCGACAAATGTTCTAAATCTAGTTTTATTTTTAGTTATATTTATTTTTATCTAGTTTTATTTTTTTGTTATATTTATTTTTATCTAGTTTTATTTAGTTTTATCTAGTTTTATCACCATGCAACTTTTTTGAAATACATAAAAACATAAAATTAAATATTAAAACTCTTCGAAAAAATGAAATTTAGGATTTAAGTTTTATTTTACAAATATATATGTTTTTTACAAAAATTAAATTATTTTAAACGATTTTATTGCAAAATTATGTAGAGTTGGCAATGGATGAGATACCAATTCATTTAGTATAGGACAAACTCACCAGCCCTACTTTCCCTCACCAGTTTCACAACAACCTTAATTCATGTATGTATGTAAGTATGTACTTGTATATGTACTGCTAAAGTTTTATTAATGTACTGTGTAAGTAAATAGCTAGGTACTATAACTGTTTATCTAGTAGAATCAGTTTATATGGATCATTTGACATTAATGCAGTTGTTTTAAAGTAGATATGTCAAGTGATGTATATATGTGTGTATGTGTGTATGTGGGTATGTGTGTATGGGTGTGAGTGTATAAAGATGTTCTTTGTTTTATTTAATTGTACATTTTGCATTCAAACAATACGAATAATAGTAGTTTCGGTTCAGGGTGTTCGTTTCAGTACATAATGAGTGATTATATATATTTGATATTATTGTCCAATACGTAACCAATTATCCATATCACTTCGAATACAATATGTGTTATATAACATTGTTTGTATTATAATACTATTAACCTTATTTAATATTATTTTAATAAATTATTTGAAAAAAGTATAACTATAATATTATATATAATATTATCTTTAAACATGAAACATTTCCCGGTTGCCATAATAGTTCATGACTACGGGTGTAAATAGTTTATTTTTAAAGAAGCCACGAAGACATGTAAAAATGTTGTAAAACAAAGTTTTTCTCCATTTTAATTAACAATAAACTAACTGCAGGTAAACAAACATTACAATAAAATCAGAAAATAAATTGACGTTATTCTTTCTCTCTTCACTGTTATACCAACAAAGAACTAAAAAACAAAAAAAAGTTTTACAATAAAAAGTATACATATTACAAAAAGAAAAGATTTTCTAAACTTAGATATTAGATATGTTTTCCCAAAAAAAAAGCATGCTATACCCAAAACTTCCATTCCATTTATTTTGATGCATGCATATACGACAATGTACACTTGGCCACAAAAGTTGATGTCATTTTTTTAAATTTTATAATTGATTTATGCCTCATTCATTCGGTTTTCGAAACGAATTTTCGAATAAAAGTTGTTCATCATAAATATAGTAACAACTTTTACTCGAAATTTTTTTTCGAAAACGGAATAAATAAGGAACAAACTATAAAATTTTCAAAAATGACATCAACTTTTGTGGCCAAGTATACGAGTAGATCAGTATCTGGCACGTAGAAAACGTAATAATTTACGTAGGTAACAAGTGCAAAAATTTACTAAAATCGTTACAAAATAATAAAATAATATTTTTTTAAAAACACAAAGGCATGATGTAATATTTATAATCATTGGCTCTAGATGTAGTTTGTTTAATGAGCACGCAGCGCTACCATCTTAAAAAGTTTCAACTGTCTACCCTGTTTTAGGTAAAAACGAATCTACCACGACAAGGTCGGACTCAAAATAGTAAATTCAAATGGGCGTTTCGTTTCAATTCATTTAAATACAAACGTTACTTTACTCCATTGGTATAAACAAACCATTACTCGTGTCAGCTACCGGTGCAATGTACAACATTTCACTACAAATGTTCATATGATGTAACAACTCTGTAAACCGTGTATTTTATAAAACTTTCCTTCACCATGCTTTAACTTTTATTAAAGTTATTTAAAGTCAAAGTGAGAAAGAATGTTGGTACTGGTTGGTATTAGTTGACTTATCACATATGTATAATTTTCTTTAATATCCTCTGCCCGATGTCTAAAACTATCTGAATGACTATACAACCTAAATTGCGTCCACATATATGCGCCATGAACTCCGAGCGGTATGCCATTGGTTCGTTGTCATTGTTGATTTCAATGAACCTCCAGCGATCCATAAAAAACCCACGAATATATATTCATATTGCAGTGAAGTTGAATCAATCACAAAAACCCATTATTTAAGCCTGAAAATAATCGAAAGATATTAATTAAAATGTTTACATTTTAGTTCAGCTTGAAAAATGTTCAAGTTGAACTAAAATACTACATTTCAATTAATATTTAAAAAAAAAACAATAATCACATGCGCGCTAAAAATGGCAAACCTTTCACGAACACGTACAAATATGAACTGCGAACATACAAAAACACGTACAAAAAACCGACCAACTGGTTTTGCGCCGTACAAATATGACGAATTTGATGCGCACGAGCGGCGCGCGTACCGCGCAGTGCGTATATGTAAACGCACCATAAGAAATACAATACAACGATATAACCTAAGAAATACGATACGATGACTATACAACCTAGAAAATATAGCTTACAAACTAACAGACGTAGAAGTGTAGAGAAATGCAGATGTTTTACATTTTACAGAGATATTTGAAATTAACATTTAATACCCACGATAATGAATATTAAAACTATGTCACTATCTTACCTTAGTTCGATAGTCATTATAATTCCTTCCTAAGAACTTCGGCGTCGTAGCTTCTACGTGGTTTTTGTTTTTTTATAAATGTACCTTATTAAATATAGTTCGCTTTTTCAACGGGTTTTTTGTCTCGTATACTATAGTATCTATGCTATTGTTGCAAACATGTGATGAAATCTCAGCTACGCGAGAACGTGAAAGGCTTAGCATATACCCAACTACCAAAGTTGCTGGTGGAACATACTTTTATTCTGTTCGAAACAAAAGTTGTACACACGTGTTAAATCTTGGATTATGATTTTTAATATTTTTCCAAGATTTAAATAGAAGTTCATATGTAGATATAGATGTTTGAGTTTTAAATAAAATGTATTGACTATAAATATCATATATATTATACAGGTTGATCCACAAATATTGATGCACTTTTGCTATTGGGTTTTATATAAACGTGATCTAATTTTTCCAACAAAAAAAACTCAGCGGCCATTAAATACAAGAGATCCAATTATATGGCATGCAAAATGATATGCATATTATAGTAGAAGACTATAGTAAAGAACTAACTAAGAACTGTTTTATACAGAAGGACACTTGGGGACTTTAACTATGAAAGTTCGGATATGAAAACTCTAGAAAATATCATGTGATTGATTTAAAACATACTGATCTCCATATAAAACGGATGGAGGTCAGTGATTTCAACCTAGTGTTGTGAAAAATTTATCGAATTCGTGAACTTCGAATCTGAACAAATCTGGTTTTAGAGATAAAAACCATACACAACAACACTTTAAGAAATAATAATATTATATATATATATATATATATATATATATATATATATATATATATATATATATATATATATATATATATATATATATATATATATATAAATATATATAAATATATGTTTGCATAAATTATCATAATGACATTCTATAAACAAGGGTACAGTCAGTATACTCTCATACATGTACATACATGTTGTGTACACGTACGAACGTAGGTAGCTACATAAAACATGAATAAAATATTAAGACAGTTCCTGTTTGAAAGTGAGGTTTAAAGGTAAAATAATTTATAAGATTTTTAGAAGAAAGAGGTTAAGATTTATTTGATAGTCAACTCTCATTGTTAGGTATATTATTATTTTAACTCGTACACGGAACAGTAGAGGATGAGGATGTTGGTTTTTCATCTTCATAACTATTTTTAGTATAAGGTATATAATAATAAGGTTTATGCATGACTTTCTTTTATAAATATATGTTTTTCTTATTAACATTATTTTCATAAAATTTTTGTACATATATATATATATATATATATATATATATATATATATACCGTGTAACGGAGAAACCGTGTTTTTATTTAAAGTAGTAGTATTTATATATATATATATATATATATATATATATATATATATATATATATATATATATGCAGCTTGTATTTTAAAATAGATCCAATCTGGAAATGTATAGTGTATCTATAACTGTCTATATGCAGTGTACTATGATATGGTGTACTTTGTTACACTTAAACTGCATACAAATGTTGATACGTTCTCACCATAGATAGAACTAATGAACTACAAACTGCTTTATCTCTCTCTTCATATTTTTGCCAGGGTTCGTCATCATTGTGGCATTCTTTACAACCAGTGCAGTTTAGAGTGCATTTTGGGTATAACAAAGTACATTATATCATGGTATACTGTGCATAGACATTAATAGATGCACTATACATTGTTTCTAGATTGGATCTATTTTAAAATACAAGCTGTATATAGAGATGAACACGGTCCATTATTATTCATGTGTTGGTTTGGGGTTGTAGTAAGTACATTACAAGAAATATATTATATTTATGACTAAATTTTTTAAATAAATTATTATGTTACAAGCAAACAAACGCAGGGGATAACGATGAAGGAATATGAAATGAAATATTAATTCTAAAACTTGTCATATCCAATTTCATTGCTCCTGATGAATTATTATTTTATTGTTTTTAAGAAAGACGAATTTCTCTCTCTCTCTCTCTCTCTCTCTATATATATATATATATATATATATATATATATATATATATATATATATACAGAAAAATCGGAATATTACAATATGAGTATAGATAATGTGTTTCATTTATAAAATTGATATTGAACTTTCATAATATAGATATACGAACTTGATGCTGCTCCTGCGTAACGAATTTTTTTTCAATACAACAGATAATAGTTGGATGGCAACGAAGTTTTACACGCTTTTAATGAGAGAGAGAATGATTACTTTGTTAATAATTATCTCGCGTTTTAAACGGTCAAAAATTCTGAAACTTCGAGATTTATTAGAAAAAAAATGAAAAAAAATGAGCAAAATCTGTCGAAAAGTGATTTTATGCTGGAACTATCTTAAACTGATTTTATCTGTGACTTAAAACATTCCAACTATGAACTATGACTCACTATGTGTCCATATTCACAAACAAATGTATAAAATACACCACCTCTTGTATATTATATAATTTATATTTAGTTCCAGTTCCTTACATGATATCGTTATTATTATTATTATTATCATAAATACAATGTTCACATATTTAATATGAGGTACGTTTTTAGAGTTAAGAGGAGTTACGAGAACGAACGATAAAACTGGTGTAGCTTTTGTGATGACAACAATAACAAATGAAGGTTTTCCGTTTGTTACTCTTCTAGGTAGGTAACGTACCTACTATCTGTATTTGAGCTGAGTAACACGGGTTGGTTGGTTCATACCTTTACATACACTCTATCTACTGCAATCCAGTATAAATATTATATACCTCTAAACACTTCTACAATTTGTTATATGTTCGTATGAACAAACAAACAAATAAACAAATAAATATATAAACAACACAGTAGTAGAGCAAAAACCTTGAGTAGGAAGTTATAGAAAACCATCATATTATATAAACAACTAGATACTATGTGTTGTGGACAGCTTTTCCTATAGAGAATCAATGTTAAATATTATTTATTACTACCTGGCCGTGTGGTACTGTATCAAGCCAGTTAGTACACATGTGATGAGAGTACACTTTAGTAGTTTTTAGTATGTGCATCACAAAATTCCCACTCTTAAATGACAAACAAACAACCATATGCATACAGTATAACTGCTATGAGATGACTGACTGACTTTATTTACATGTGTACTGACTGACTTGATACAGTACCACACGGCCAGGCGGTAATATATAATATTTAACATTGATTCACTAGAGGAAAAGCTGTCCAACACACACTGTATATGTAATATATACAGTGTGTTCACCAAGCTAATATCTTATTTACATTTTAACAAGCTAATATCTCGAGAACGAAGAAATAAAGTGTTTGGAAATGTTTCAGGCAAACGTTATAAAGTTAAAAGTTTCCAGGGGATCAAAAACTGTGACTTTGAGATCAATTTTCAAGAGAAAGTCGAGGTCATCTTTGATTTTTTTTAAGTACAAACCTATATTTTACAAGCTTTTATTTAACTTGTAATGTATGTATGTATGTATGTATGTTCGGGTCAAATCTTGCAAGATGTCTTTGAACCACTTTCTCTTATCCTACGGAGTTGATTTTTACAGGTTCGTTCAGTTCCGATGACAATGCATTTTTATAGTAAGCATGACAAGAATCGACAAGAGGAAAGGGGGTATAGAGGGATGGGGAAACATAAAATTTGGTATATCTCTCTTAATATTGGAAAAATCGAAAACCACATAAGAATTAAAGTTGTAGAATATTAGTTTTTCTATAAAAGGCTTGTTTTTAAAAATGTTTTTTTAATAGAAACTAATTTAATACATATTTAAAAAAATACATAGGTTTTGAACTTTTTGTGCTTTTTCCGAGTTTCTGGTCCAGCATTTCACTAGATACGCCAGGAATAATCATAAAGCCTTTTACAGTGCTGCGATGTGCAAAACCGACAGACAACCGTGGTTCGTGGTTTAAATTGTGTTATACTAATGTCGACGGTAATCACATCAGTCAAACAAATTTGTTCATCAGAGTTCATTTAATATAAACAATCACAAAAAATATCTGTAACAAAATTTCTGTTTTCAAGATGTTTGACCCCCAAGAAAGCTGATAAGTTTTGCCTGAAACATTTTATTTTGTGAGAATAGTCCACAAGCTCGAAAGACAAACTCACACTATCATATGAATGACTTTCTTATTTTCTGATTTAAATGTCAATCCTGGGAACTTTTCTCTATTTATTAACATTAAAATCAGGATTAAAGCATAAATAACCACAGTCTCATACATAGTCTGCTCTTTTTGTCTTATTTTTGCCTTGAAAGACGGTGCCTATATTTTCAATACCTAATTTGGAGTGATGAACCAAAATTCGAGTCTATAAAGTATTAGAAATCCATAGTCACCAGTTATCGTAAACTATTCAGGTAAGGTTTCATTGACTGGAAAATAGTTTTTGCCTCTTCGTTGAGCTAGTACAATTGCTTGAACCATCCGGTAAAGGTAATGTTCTTTTATTATTAATATTTAATACCCTGTTGTAATATTAATTTTACATGAGCTTACTCGCGTATATTTATTTTAAATGAATATATAAGTTTTTGAAAATTAAATTATATATATATATATATATATATATATATATATATATATATATATATATATATATATATATATATATATATATATATATGTATATTAAATAACAAGTTGTTCGGTCATATTACGTTTATTCAATATGCTTTATACGGCTTATGTTATTTACTTAGGTCGTGACTTATTCAAGTATGGATAAAGTGGTTATGAAGAAACATGGTTGCTTTGGAAAATGCCACATGATTTCTATAAGTACCTAAGTCTTACATAATTATTAAATAAAAATAGTTGAGTATAGCTAAGCAAGTGATATAAATTATCTGGAAAAATTAATTTACATAACTATATTCGAACTTATAATTTACTTTATAGTTGTCCTATTTAGTATTAAGATTTAATAAATAGAACTCGAATATTCAAAACATACCTCGAATTTTCAATTATTTTATTTTTTAACCACAAAAATACTATTGTGTATTATTAGTATATGGACTACGGGCCACAGAGACCAGTCCAAGTAGCCAAGCAGTTTAACGCATTTAAGGCGTTATGTCTGCGCAGTATACTTGGAAACTGGGTGATTATGGGTTCGAATCCCGATATCGGTTTGTCAATTATTAAGAAAAAAAATGGGGCGGTTAATTGACTTAACTGTCGGCGTATGGACAAGAACGACGTTACCGGCTATGCTTGAGAACTCCAGATAAATATCGGCATAGTTCCTATCATAGTCGGCTGCTGCCGCATATCCAACCAATTCCTAGTCTATACACAAAAGTTCCTTCCACTCCACTCATATCCTCACATCCTTAGGCATCACAATGGACCTTATGGTCGAAGTGTAGCCCGTCCAGGGTAGCCGCTACAATCTATCTATCTACCTATGGACCACAGAAGTTTGCTCCATTTTTCCAAATTTTATTATCATTTTTTGCCTTATTAAATCGGTTTTTGGGAAAATTATCATATTTTGACATATTTTCATAATTTTTACTTGGAATAAAATAACACGAATAAAAAAAAACGCAATAGAAAATATAAATATTAATATGACGGGCCTAAAAAAATGATATTTAAGAAACTGAGATTTCGGGTAAACTGTATTTCTGTCGGCGGTAGCTTAACTACCCGAAAACTCAGGTTTTTTCTAAAATATCTTTTTTGTTAATTAAATTTTAATTTTAACTTACGACAAAAAATAATAAACATTATTGTAGACTTTTATGAATGTACTATATACGATTTTGACGAATTTTATAAATGGACTATATCTAGTGCTCGTACATCCTTAAAACAAATACATTTAAAAAATAATTTTTAATATTATTAGAGCATAAAAACATTTTTTCTTTTATTTTAAAATAATCATTATTTTTTATTTGAAGACAAAAACACAAAAAAAACAAATAAATCAAACTCAATCGTTTTCGTAATTTATGTCGAACATATTGATCTGAATTACGAAAAACAATAGAAAGTAATGTTTTTTAATTAGATATAGAAAATTGTTTTACGTTTTACATTAATGGAAAAACGTGAAACAAGATGTAAAAAAAACTGTGTGGTATAGGGAATATTTCAAACACAAAGAAAAGAAAATTTTATTGTATTTATTATTGTAAATAAAATCATTAGGCTTCCCTTTATTCAACCAACCAACCACCCTCTCAACTCTCAATTGAATTTGTCTCTTTTTATACTTTTATACAAGAGGTAAGTAGAGATGATATGATCGTTTCATAAAATTACTATATTATCATCGTACACAGCCGTGTAAAACAAAGGCAAGAGAAGAACAAAAAAAAACGAAGAGGAAATTGATAATATTTTTTCCGGAAATTTACTTGAAAATTAGTATGCATTATACATCCCAACAATAAAATCAATTTCGTAACATTCCGTCAGAGAATTCTGTTGGTGTCCTTTTTTTTAAGTGGCACATCAATTGACATTTATATATTTTCGGAGAAAAAAACCTAATCCCACATTAAGCTATCATAAAACGTTATTGTTTACGTTTTTATTGAGAGCATTTAAGCATGTTCAAGTATTGACAAGATATGGTAATTTATGGAGATCGAAAGCATACGTCAAAGGCAAAGATTACGTTAATGTCAAAGAAAATCAATTATTTTAATATTTAGCTATTTTCTTGGCATTAAATTGTTTGCTATATTTCGTGACAACAATTTTTATTTGAAAATAATATACGCATTGTCAATGGCAATGTCGCAGATGTATTGTCGAATCCGCTTACAAAACCGCTAGTTGTTTTACATAACAACTCCGTTATGTAAAACCACTTAACGATGTTTTACACAATTACTGAACTTTAACACGTAATATTGCTTAAACGATTTGCATTTATCAATACAGCGGGTCAACGATTAGACGTTATGTAGAACAGCGTTAAATGAAACGTCAGATTGTGGATTTTAGCTTATATCATTATTATTAATACTACTATTTATATTACCCAGCAGTCCTATATTGGTTAAGTCTTAAATTCATAGCTTAGAATTATTGTAAACGGGCTAACGAACTTCCCATTACTAAAGGTCTTTTTTCTGAACAAGTTCTATATATTTTAGATATAGTGTCAGAAATTATTGAAATTAAATTAGGTAACTATTACAACCGAGTACTACAATCTTTCACTTCATCGATAATACCCCGAGTTGGTCGGATTTACGTGTCTTTGGGCCCCGCACTATAAGGCGTCTACTCGTTGATCACTTGTTTATATGCTATCTTTGGTATTCCTCTAATAGGTTCTGGGCCTATGACAAATATTTCGACTCCTTCTTTGATAAGGCATCCGCATTTTCGTTTCCTATTTTGCTGCATACGAGTATCCTATATGAGTTTCAAATTGAATTTGGAGTCTGTCCACCCCATTTATCCGTCATCTTAGAAAAGTGGGACTACCAAGTTTTCACGCTATAGTTTCATGTTACGGTTCATGTAATACAAAAATTGTATAGAGGTTTTTATGTTTGAAATCAAATTTTATACAAGTTGGCAACATAATTTGTTTAGTAATTGGTAGGAAATTTAAACAATAAACGCAGTTAGTTTTTACAACACAAAACATTCAAAAAATGGATAAGCATTAAATTATAAATTCAATATAATAAAAAATAATGAATACATCATTTTTAAATTCAAAAAAGCCAATCGCAGTAAATATTATGATAATCAATGTATTTGATTTGGTATTTTATGGATTGATTAATCATAAATATATGACAACAACATCAACAATAACAACTTTTCATAATAATAATAATAATTAGTATAGATAAAAATAAAATTAATTATGTTTGAATAAAAACCCCCTAAACAAACACAATGCATAACCTCATTATTAGACACTTGTATAGAATAAAATTATTATTGTACTCGAAAATCAAAACTGAATATTAAAAATAATAATAATTTATGCAATATAATATTGAATTATTATTATTATTAATATTATTATTAAACAACATTATGTACCATTCATTCATACAAGTATGTATGTATTTGAATAAATAAATAAATGAATATATTAATTAAAAATATTATTGTTAAGCAATAAAAACAATTATTTATTTTCATTGTCTGACTAAATGCTCTATCTATCTGTATAAATATAAAAAATAAAATAAAAAATAAATCTGTTATGAAAGCTTTACACGAATGGCTTTAGAACATGCCATTGAATTCATTATTGAAAGGGAATATGTGGAAGTGGCGTAATGATATTTATATTTACTATCTATATAATAATATGTCAAATTCAAACCAGTCAAAGTGGCCGAGCTGTTTAAGGCGTTATGTATGCGCAGTATGCCTCCTTGGAAACTGGGAGGTTATGGGTTCAAATCCCGACATCGTCAGTTTCTGAATTATTAAGAAAAACAAAGGGGCGGTTAATTGACTAAACTGTCGGCGTATGGATAAGAACGAAGTAACCGGCTATGCTTGAGAAGGTTTTCTGCAATTTCCTTCACGAACTCCAGATGAATATCGGCGTAGTTCCTAAAATTATCATATTCTACCAATTCCTAGTCTTTATACAAAAATTCCATCCAGTCCACTCACATCCTCACATCTTTAGGCAGCACAATGGACTTTTAGGTCGAAGTGTAGCCCGTTTCAAATTTCATCAAATTCTTTAAAAAAAACATGAGTTAACAAACTACCCTAACTGCCTAAGGTCGAATTATTACTACTAACATTTTATAGTCCCAATAGATTCCCAAATTATGTTATAAATACAAATTTCGTTTGCATACTTTACAGTACACATTTATAAAACTATATGAATTATGAGACATAGACATTCCCATTGTTAATGTTATTATTATTTAAATGAATCTATGATTGTAAAAGATAGATAAATATGAAAGAGTTTTTAATATTTATTGCTCTCTCACTCATTTATTTATATTTGTTTTTCGTGTGTATTATTTTGTTTGTTTTAATGCACTCTAGTGACTATAATATAAAATCGTTTATAGCAACAAATATTCATCTATGGATGTTTGTTTGCATATATGCTCCGGCTCCGTTCGGTATCATTTATATTATTTTTAACAAAGTGGTCCACAAACATATCCTAATATTATCATTAATTATTTCACACTTTTTCAATCAAATGGAGTCACAGAATATAAGGAGGCCAGAAATGTTTTGTATATCTTTAGTATCCTGAACGCAATTGAAAATATTGTATATACAGGTGTAGTGAAATTCATTCATAAAAACTGTACCACGGTGTAGAGCTGGAAAAAACAAACATAAAAGTTTAATAAAGTTTTTCGATTTGACGCTTAGTTTTTCAGATATAATTAATTAAACGTTAATAAATTCAACCATTTTGTCGGTGTCGCTAACTTATTGAGAACTTTGATTGTACCATGCTCTATTGTGGCCGTCCTACTCCACTACTGTGGCGCACACCACCACACTATGTGCTCTGTGATTGGTGGAGTAGTGTAGCGACACCCAAAAATACAAATGTGACTAGTTTAATTTATTATTAATGTTGAATTAAAAACTTAGCGTCAAATCGAAGAACTTTATTAAACTTTTTTGTTTGTTTTTACATCGTGGTATAGTTTTCTTGAATAAATTTTAAGTCACCCTGTATATCATGAAATGCAGCATGATCTCAGTGTAACTATTTACCGCTTTGATATTCAAGAAGTTTTTTAAAGGTACATTTAGTTCCCTTTTTTCCAAACAAGTCATGCCTGACGTAATTGGATTACATACACATATAAACATTCGACTGTGAATAATGATCGACCACATCGTTTTAGATGGCCGTCCTAAAAGATGCTCTGAATAAATTTATGTAAACTTGGATTAAAAAGGTTTTGCGAATGGGTCCGTTACTTGACGAAAATCCATTACAATTATTATAAATAAAACAATTATTGACGATTTTCGTAACAATCATTTTATTTTGACTACCGTCGGAACACAGTTCCGTCATCAAAAAATATATGATAAAAACAAAAATATACAAATTTAAACAAAAAGGTAAACATATTAAGGTGCTTAAATAAACTGCATAGTAAAACATTGAATGAATGAAAATAAAGAATTTTGATAAAACCTAAAGAATAAAATCTAAAAAATACAACAATTCCATTAAGAGTTAGAGCTGTACATAAAGAGAAACTTACAATTGTAAAAATTATTGTCGTAATGATACAAACAGGTAATAATTTTCAAAAACATTTTTTTTAACTTTATGTGTAGGGAGGAATTGGTCGAATTATCTATACAAAGAGATTAAGGAGTGGAGAATTATGAAAGTCCAGTTCGTCGTTTAATATTAAATCGCAATATTTGAATGTATTAATTTCTACTATTTCTAGATTATTTAAAATACGTCCTTAGGGTTGCATTTTGTATATTTATAATTTTATTCTTACAAATCGAATTGTTAAATCTCCAATATTTGATTTATTTAATAATAAAAAACTCTTTCATTTGTTGATTTTCAAATTTTAATAAAATGAAAAGATGAAAGTAATAAATAGTATATGACCCCTTATTATGAGCCATATTGTAATGTATACCTATGTGTAAATCCCCCATATCTCTAAATTCGAGTATAATATTATCTTGACTGTTTACATATAAACTCATTTCATAGATTATTTGAAAATTTCTAGAAATATAGAATGAGTTATAAAGACATTTTTATGTCATATTGCAATTGTTGAGGAAAAAAACCACATTCAGTTTTCCTAAAGCGTCTCTTAAAGGTAAAAAGTATGAAATAGATGTTTTTTCCGGACATTATATGTTTCGCCCTACTTAAACCAAATAATTTATACTATTATATAATTGTAAATGTCTGTTTATTTGTTTGTTTGAGCATCCGCAACATGGACCGATATTGATGAAACTTGTTTAGGTTTAATAGCTTATGATGAGCCTTATAATCTTGTATGTATTGTTTTATTTTTAGACAAAACTCAATATAATTTCTCACCACTTCCACTACTTCAAATATTTTTCGACAATTCCACCAAATTTCTATTTCAGCGAATATTTTCAAAAATTATTTATATAGAATCTATAGATATCCGATAAATTATATTGCATTGCCATGTGCTTTATATACACGCGTACAAAATTTTAAAGCTCTAACTTATGAGAGCTAGTTAAAGTTTTAATTTCAAGATTTGACCCTCACAAACTAACACCCACCTTCTCTGTCATAATCCAGCTCTTGATACAAGAACAGTGGCAGATTTGAGTCAGCCATTCTTTGACGACCTCTCCGAAGTAAAATCGGTCGACGTTAAATCTATCACTTGACTACCATTTGAGACATTTCCATTTACAGGTATCACAAGAGGCCTTATGGTCTAAGTGTGTCCCGAAGGGACAGCCTCTATAACCTAACCTAACAGACTAACAGGTGAAGTTAAATAAATGCTTGTAAAAAATAAACTTTTATCTCAATTTTTTCCACTCTATAAACAAAAAACATATCCAGTAAATTTTTTTTTATTAAATAAAAATAATTAATAAATGCTACCGCTAAAAGCATGTTTTTTCAGTTGAAAAATGATTTGAAATATTTTTCTATGTTAGAGGATTCAAGTAGAGGATTCATACTCTACATAAATGCACACATATTCAACAAAAACAAGTTTTCTAGTTGATTAAACAAATGAATAATTAATCGATTTTACTTATTCCAATAAATTCTCATCCGCTAAACTACTTCTTTATGATACTTTATCTATATGCTGCAAAATACTTTAATTAATGTTGTTAATTTTTATTTCATATTGTTTTTTACCATTCTTGATTTAACAAATGCATTTTTCCATGTAAACAATGTTTGAATATTTTACATTGCAAATGGTTTGATTAACCAATCTATTTAGGTCTTTGTCTCTGCTTTAGACAAAACCATTTTTGTGAATAGGAACTGTAAAATTACACCATAGTTTCGTAGGCTCAGTTCCAATGGTATGTTGGATTTAATGATATGTTCCATAGGATGTTCCTAGTGTATACATAAAACTGTCATTAAACTATAGGATGTATAGACTATATTTAAATGGAGGTTTGTGAATAAACAAAATAGTGTATAATAATAAATTTTGTATTTAATATAAACGCAAAACATACATTATTTTCGAATTGTATCCAAATATCGATTATATGGTAAATATTGTTTTATTTTACATATTCAAGTTTATTAATTAAATTAAATACTGATATGAAAAAATTAACTCGTCAACCAGGAGACGAGTTTTCCTGGTTGACGAGTTAATTTTTTCATATCAGTATTTAATTTAATTAATAAATTCAATGACAATGAAATGTGTCGGGTATACGCTATAGTCTTCTACAGTTTGTCATACGTAACCGAAAGGAATTTGGACAAACATTGTGTGTTGACACGAAAGTATACACAAATAAACAAATATTAAATATTCAAGTTTGCAAAATAAATAAATTTATTAATCGTTCAATAACCAAATAAAACACATTAAACACAAAATAGCACATTGTGAACATTTATGCAATCATAAAACGCTAATAAATTACAAATATTAGGAATATTTGATGTGAATACCCTCTCTAAATATCTGAGCTCTTCTCCAAAATATATCAAACACTTCAAAAATATTTTTGATAAATTTTATTACAGAACATTTTTATTATACAATTTTTAATTTATATCATTCACATTTTCTGCGAAATCTTCAAAATTTTCTTTTATCGAAACGTTTTAATAAACAACAGTAAAAAAATATATAATATTATATAAAATATATTATTGAAGTATCAAAATATGCGATATTTAATGTGATTATTATAAAAGACAAAACGTAAAAATACATAAGTAGAACATGGGGTTCTTCACTGCTACTCTACTGGTTTTTTCTTTCTTTTTTTTTTTGAATGTTATACTTTAATACTTATCTTTTCTGTAACATGCTGCTTTTTTTATCATCTTCTACCCGTTTTCTAGAAGTATATAAGTCCTTCTATTGTTTTCCTGTTTTCAATTTCTCTGTGTGATTACGAACGGAATGTATCTGTGAGTGTTTGTGTGTATTTTTGGGTGGGATATTCATTCCTTTTCTTCGGTAATTTTTTACTTGTAAATTTTACAAAATGTTTCAGAATTATATGTTTGGATATTAGCCATATAACTGGGTAGACTAAAAGGCCTCGAATTTTTCTTCTACATAGTATGTTGACACCAAAAGTGAAAAACCAATTCAAACCATCTCGGCAAAGTTGTCTATGGGCGAAAGATCACCCAGTTATTAGAACGTTTTAGATGTGAAAATATCTACAGCGGGACTATACAAGTATGATTTTATATGGAGAGTAAAATGAAATTTCAGCTTAGACTGTCACGTTTGGTATGTAACGATCGGTTATAGGACAGTCGGCAATCATCGGCATTCGTGTTTTAAATGAGAACTGTGCAATGTATCTATTCATTGCTATTACATACAATGAATAGATATTACATATAATTACAATATTTACCATGACATACCAGTCCAAGTGGCCGAGCGGTCTAAGACGTTATGTCTGCGCAGTATGCATACTTGGAAACTGGGAGGTTATAGGTTTGAATCCCGACATCGGCAGATTGTCAATTAAGAAAAAAAAGGGGCGGTTAATTGACTAAACTGTCGGCGTATGGACAAGAACGAAGTAACCGACTATGCTTGAGATGGCTTTCTGCAGTTTCTTTCACGAACTCCAGAGGAATATCGGCAAAGTTCCTATCATAAGTCGGCTGCAGCCGCATATCCTACCAATTCCTAGTCTATACACAAAAATTCCTTCCACTCAACTCACATCCTCACATCCTTAGGCATGACAATGGATCTTATGGTCGAAGTGTAGCCCGTCCAGGGCAGCCTTAACAATCTATCTATCTACCATGACATACTGTACACTCGTCTGTGTGTGTCATCATCGACTTCAACATCAAATATATAGAATGTTAATGCACCCCGCACCGATTCCACTGAATGTCTTTTTCTGTTCGATTGTTATGAACATAACAGTAACAACAATAACAACAACAACAACAACGTTTTGTCATATATAAATGAAAAGACAATGAACAATTGAAATAAATTATCTTTTTGTATTTATATTTGAAAAGTATAAATAATAATAATTTATATCTACTACTTACTACTTGTATATCTCTCTATCTTTATTATTATTATGATGATGATGATTTGAGAAAAATAATTTTAGTAAACTCATAAAATATTGTATTTCTTTATCTGTATCTCTTTATAAAAAATGTACTTTTGTCTGTCGGAAAATGGATCAGCACATCAGTGATTTGCGAAAACTCTTCTTTTTTTTTCTTTTTTCTTTTATATTATTTAAGCGTTTTAGCTGCTGAGGCTATATACGCTGTTAAAAATACTTATATCACTAAAAAGACACTATCATCATCTTATCACTTTTCATCTCATCACCACTAAAAACTAAACCACACAAAACTCAAAAATTAATTACACACTAGATCATCAAAACCAATAATACAACACTTGTTGTTATAATGAAATTTATGTCAGATCTATGTAATGAAAATATTTATATTTTATCTTCATGAATTTTAAGCGGTGTATGAAATTTTAAATGTGCTATAAATACACAGTAATATTACATTTAAACACTAACTCCTTATAGAACACAATAATTTTTGTGTAAAATTCTTCTTTTAAATTATTAAAGAAATTAATGTTTTTTCATCAGCATCAATTAACTCCTTATACAAGGTGGCAAACTCTTCTTCACTTTCTCCTTTCTTCCTGATGAACCCATTTACGTTTTTTGTTTCGTTAAACTTTTAAAAAAAAAATAGAATCGGCAAAAGAAAAAAGTAACTGAAAAGCAAAAAATAACTTTGTAACAAAGAATTAAACTTTCGAAAAAACAAATGAAAAAATAAAAAAGTATCTTTTTAGTCTAACTTAGTCCTACACTAATGTAAATACCTAAATAATTTTCAGTCGGCGCGAAACAAAAAGGTTATGATTTTTTGCTTTTCAATTACATTCTTCTTTGGCCGGCTTTTTTTTTTGTTAAAAAGTTTTATTTTTAAGTTTTTTGTGGCTTATAGTGTCATTAGAACATCATATGTGTGTCAAGTTTCAACAGAATCGGTTCACAAATGAAAATTCAATAATGACCAATCAACCGTTCCCTATTTTTCAACCCTTAGGGTCAAAATGTTACCAATTTCGATGAATACCCTATCCAACAAAAAAAGAATTAACAAAATCTGATTACTTTGTAAAAAGTTATGCGTGATCATACATAAAATAAAAAAATACACAGTTCGAATTGAGTACCTCCTTCTTTCGTCGGTAAAAAAACTTCTGTATGATTTTTCATATCAAGCATTTGATGTCAAAAAAATGTTATCAATGTTCAGACATATTACTTAAATGTCAAAGTAAGTAAACGCTAGTCGCTTCCGTTGGTATAATGTAACCGAAAGGCAACCATACTAACAATGGAAATAAATAGACGCTAGTTTAGAAAAAACAATTTGAAAAATATGTTAATATTTAAGTTAATTTCCTTGTATATTAAATGTTATTAGTTCTGACCACTTGCCAAGGAATATATAAATTACCCTACCCCTGATAAACTTACCCAATAAATATATACCAATCATTTTGTTAAAAAACTTGGTCCTTACATAGATTTCACTTCTTTTATAGGCGAACAGTTTGTTTTTTCTGGGATGTCAATATTTTTGGTCGCGGTTAAACTTAGTTCTTCTCACTTTTATATGTTTTGGGATATAATTTTAACACAATTTCTCTGTATTCTCGAGATCAAATTAAGGTCAGTAATGTACCATATACTGTTTGCCGACTGCTACTCGAATATCAACGTATTCATTCAAATATAATTATTATATGGGTCATGTGCACTACAGGTCATATGGATGATTAATTGAAATGTAATATTAATCTATTGTTCAAATTGCCTTACATTAATTTGTATTTGAATACACTGTTTAGTATGATTAACAATGGAATCAAAAATAGTTTATGATTGTGTACTAACTGTTTATCTTACCGTTCAAGTGGCAGTGCGGTCTAAGGCGTTATGTCTGATTCGTTATGTCTAATTGGAACGGGGAGGTTATGGGTTCGAATCCCGACATCGGCAGCTATTATTAAGAAGAAAAAAAGGCGATTAATTGACTAAACTGTCGGCATATGGACATGAATGATGAAACCGGCTATGCTTGAGAAGGTTTTCTGTAGTTTCCTTCACGAACTCCAGATGAATATCGACATAGTTCCTATCATAGTCGGCTGCAGCCGAATATCCTACCAATTCCTAGTCTATACACAAAATTTCCTTCCACTCCACTCACATCTTTAGACATCACAATGGACCTAAAGGCCAAAGTGTAGCCCGTCTGGAGCAGCCGCTACAATCTATTTATCTAACTGTTTATCTTTGTAGTAGTGGGTGACTGTCTAGCCACAACAGGGAATATGTATGACAATTTTTTTTCACTTGAATTGAAGCATGTTTACTTGACAAATATCAAGGTAAAATTATTTTTAAAATAACTTTAAAAATAAGCGAGATATGAATGATTGAAATTCCCGATTAGACAAAGAGGGTGATAGCCCTCTTGATATGTTATGTGACGTTATATTACACTTTCACCATTTAAAATACACGTAAAACTCCGTTTTTAGTATTTTGCAAGAAACAGACAGATAATAATCTTTAAAAGCTTATAGCTTCCTTGATATTTGTCGGATTTTAATTTCGTTTTTAAATATTATTACAGTATTAACAGTATTTTCATATTCTGAAAATAAATGTAAAAAAAAATTTTCATGCATATTCCCTATTGTGGTATTCTTCAGGAATATGCGAAACTGTCACTAAATTATTTGAACATTTGAACAATTTTGCATGTTTCATTTTGATTGATTGAGATTGACCATCCACGCACTCTGTCATCTGTAGACGCAACCCACCGTAATTAGTCAATGTTTTCAAAATAATAAATGTCAACAAACAGTAACATTACAAAAAACCAGGAAATGCTACTTCAACACAAATAATTTCTTTAACAAGGAAAGTTGAAAAAAAATGATGTGCGAGACACTCGTAAGACCTCTATATGCAAAGTTTAACAAACTATTTTAACATTAACTCATCCACCAGGTATCGAACCTAAGACTTCTGGATCCAGCTTCTTTCAGAAATAATATTCTAATTTAAATTTTTACTCGAAATCGTACTATTTTTATTCCCGACATATAATATATACCACGGTGTATTAAGTTCCGACTTTAGTAACGGGTGAAAATAACGTCAAGTTCGTGAATGGGATAAATCGGACCATGTTTGGACAAAATGGGCAAAACTGACTATCTTTGAAACCGTAAGAGATAGAACAAATATTTAAGGACAAAAATTGTTCCTTTTATTTAAATAAACAACTTTTGTTTATAACTTTTTTTATAAATTCAGTATATACGGCGTATTTAAGCAATTAACTCAGTTAGTTGTTGTTATCACTTGTTGAGAATACTTTCAACATAATTTTAAAAAAAGATTAAACATGAAGGTCTTGCTTTCTTATTTAACTATTTCCGCAAAACGTGGCAGTTGCGAGAGACGACAAAATTAACCATAAGTTTTCAGTTTCATTTCCCTCACTGTCTCTATTATTAAGATATCTTGTTCACAGGCACACGTACACTCCAGTTCATGAAAATTGAACCAGTTAGTCATATTCTAAGCGTATATAATAGTAAATATATGTATAATATTCAATACAGTAACACTTCAATACAGAATGTTTCAACTGGTTCAAATTTTATGAACGAGAGTGTACATACATACACACAGATCAACCAATAGCCAACAAGTTAATTTAAAAACCTCCAACGCAATAGTATGAAACATAATATGAACTTCCCGTTGCCTCCACCAAATTTATATGTAAAATGATAATGTTAATAATATGCCAATACATCATCTTAGAAAACAGATGATAATTTCCAAACGACTGAACCGATGTTAATCAAACAGCTTAAAATCACCGCAAGGAAACGAGCTATCTAAATTGAAAGGCAGACAAAAATACGCTTCAAACTTATAACACCCTTCTTTTTGCTTCGTGGGTTAAAAATTTCTTTTTGGGTACAAGAAACGTATAGATTGGGTCAAATCTCTACATCGAAAACAACACCTCTATGTTCTACGTATATATAGAGGTAAAAATCGAAACAAAACAAAAAAATAATGTAATCTATTTTCATTTGTATTTCATTTCCAATTCCAGGACAAGAAATACACTACATGTTGGTAAATGTGTACAAGAATATTATTAGTGAATTCTCTCTACTTCAGATTAGTTTTTGTTTTGTTTCCAAATTGAGTATGTATGTATGTAAGTATGTATGTATGTACACTCCCGTTCAAAAAAAGTGAACAGACCTGCAATGTTAATTTTCTTACGTTTCATAAAACTCCTCACTTTTGTAACACTCTGTATAATGTATAATTTTATTTATTTAAATAAACAAAGATAAGTAGTATAGTTTTTAAGTGTGTAAAAAAGAAATAGAAGTATAAACTGAATTTATATTTTTTATTTGTATATACGGTATCAGTGACAGAGTGAGAATTTAAAAAAGATATGTAATGTTAATACATGTAAAGTGTTATATCTTACTCTTACGTGTAAAAATTAAAAAAAATGTTGTATCTGCTACTACAAGAATAATCAAAATTGTGAGAGACTGATTCGATTCAGGGCTGTTCATTTTTTTTTGAATGGGAGTGTATTGATGTATGTATGGATAAATATTGTGACACTAACGACTGTATAAACTTTTTAATGGATACATGACGACAACTCTGTTATTGTTGTTCAGTAGGAATCGTAGAAAGAGCAAGCAGGCAGAGAGAACTACCAAAAAACTTTTTTTTTGAATGACATGAGAACATTACGAGTGAGTGAGAATACATCAAACTATAAAATATATACTAAAGTAACACACACAGAACTATACATAATCCAATACAAATTCAATCACTGACAGTATGTCAATTGTCATCGAAGCGAAACAAGAAAATAAGAATTGAAAATGTCAATTTATATAAAAACATCAATCGTTTTTTCTTTTGTTAAAATCTTTAGATTCTTTAAGGTTAAATAAAAAACAAATACAAAAAATAAAACAGTTTATAAAACATTCTATGTAATAAGTAGGAAACTTTTGTATGTAGAATTGTTATTCCAATATGATCATGTACTTATTATTATTTGTGTTTTTAGTTCTGGGTTTGTAACGGTTGAAAATATTGATCGCAGAAAAAATATTTTGGTATAGATGTTCCTGAAATACGCAGTCTAGAGCAAGAAAATAAGATTGAGTTTGAACTGCCTTTGCTCTTTGTACCTGTAAGAGATAGAACAAAAATGTAACGAAAAAAAAGTCCATTTTTAAATATAAAAAATTCGGTACGCAGGAGCTGCGTCAACTTAGCGAATTTCCTTAGAATGCATAAATTACTCTGTAGTGACCATAATTTTAGTATGATCAAAATGAAATATCATATCTGATATGACTTTAGCATTTGCAAAAGTAAAATTTATTAATAGCCAAAATAGAACGGTATAACGATTATAGTTTATAGTTACTATGGAAACGACAATCAAAATTTTTTACAATAAAATATATTTTATGTATTCGTGTCAAACAAACACAAAATATTAAATATCTCTCTTAATATTAGACTAATCGAAAAATGTATATGGAATAAAGTTGTAGAAAATCAAGTTTGCTACAATTCATTACTTGATCATTTTTCTCAAACTCTAATGTGAACAGAGATATTCAGAATTTTAACTTGCAATCTTTAATTATTAAATATTTCTGTAAATATTACTGTAACAGAAAAATGATAAGAAACAAAATTACAGTAAAACTTAGTACCTACAACTTAACTCCTGATAAATTTTTCGATTTTTCAAATATTAAGGGAGATAGTCAAATTTTGTGTTTCCCCTCCCTCTATACCCCCTTTCAACAAACCAAATATTAATGAAAATAATCTCTAAAGATTTGCTCACATTAATATGACAGATTTTAATCATAACTTGACTATACTGTAAATGAAAACTTATTGCTTGCAGTAATTACTTGGGCGTTTCCCAACTCATTCCCACTTATGTTTAAAGCGTTTTTACATTCATAATTGAAAAAAAATTTATATATAAATCAACATAAGAAAATTAAAGAATGTGTACAAAGAAGAAGTGTAAATGTAAATAAAATAAATGAAAAAAAAAATTAAATAAAAATTAATATATTTACAATATATGAAGAGAAGAAAATTATGCAAAAAAAAATTCGGTTAAGTGCAAAATATACTTGCACAACAAGTGTGCCGCGTAAAAATATATGCAAATATGATTAATGTTCAGTATAGCATTTTTTTTTTAATTAAATTGTATCTCACAAGTTTTTGCACTAGAATTTGTCATCTCTGATTATTTTCCTTTAATCTAGACCCTATTATGTTCTTGATTCGTCATTTGATAGATTTCTCTACGATAGTTTTGAAAAAGAGGGTGGGCAACAGCAATTTGTAAGGGTTTTTCCTGGAAACTGTTGAAAAAAAATGCATAAATAAAATATATCATATATATATTGCTGAATTTGTGCTTCAATAAGGTTTTATTTGATACCCTTTAAAAATTATTTTTTTATTTTCCCTTTAGTTTTTAAGTTTTGACCCTTCCTTTCTCGTATTCAAGGCTTTTCTCTTATCGAATCATTTCCCCTTTATTGTAACAAAAATTTCAAACAGATACATCGCTTAAGAAGTTGTGCATAATAAATTCGCAATTCTGATAATTTTCCCTTTATTACAAGCTTTTATTTAACTTGCGTATTTATGTATATATGTATGTATGTATGTATGTATGTATATATGTACCTATGTATGTATATATGTATGTATTTTCGGGACAAATCTGGCAAGCTGAATTTAGAACCACTTCCTCTTATCCTACGGAGTTGAATTTTTACATGTTGGTTCAGTTTCGATGACAATGCATTTTTATGGTAAGCATGACAAGAATCGGCAAGGGGAAAGGTGGGTTTAGAGGGAGGGGCAAACACAAATTGTGGTATATCTCTCATAATATTGAAAAAATCGAAAAACTAATAATATTGAAAAAATAGAAAATTATTTTTACTATAAAAATCTTGTTTTTAAAATTGGTTTTTTAATAGAAACTTATTTAAAATCAACTAATAAAACTAAACCCTTAACAAAAACATTTGAATTTTTAACCTCTTGCCCGTATTTTGACAAACAGGCAAAGAGACGATTCCAGTGTTTCGTTTTGCTAATTTAGGCACGGAATACTAAAAAAAATAAAAAATACATTTTTTTTCCATCATATTTATGTAACAAGTTTATTAAGTACCAAGGATAAAATGTAATTACATTTTAAATGAATAATATTTACTAATGGATGTTTTTTAAATATTCATAGCAATACATTTAAATTATTCACTAACTTTGGAATTCTCGAGTTATTAATAATTCTTTATGACTTTTATTATTAAATCTAAGCTGTTGTTAATAATATATTATAAAATACCACCACCATCACACTTACCAAATTTACTTGTAATTTTGTTTAAGGACGTTTATGCGCTACGCTATAGTCAAATAAGTACTATATTTAATAAAATTTATTTAGGATTTTAAGAAAATTGTAAAGTATATCAATAATCTTACAACGATATATAACCTTTTTTTATTTGTCCTTACTATTTATTGTAAATATCTGGAAATGTAAATTAGAAATTGATATGACAGATCTGACAATATGCTATTTTTTGTTATGACATTCACAGTGTGTATGTGTATATTTTTTGACTATGCGCTGTCGCCAGTTTTCGAAATATGGTTGCAAAAACACACCTAGCAAAACAGTTTTAATTTGATTAAATAATTAATTCAAACGTTCGTCAATACCGATTTTTTTATGCAATTATATAAATTGCATATTTCAAAGAATATTTATAAACATTATTTACTATGGTAGCTACTTTAATAATAAAGTTATTATAATTTTAAGTACAAAAGAAATTACGTTCTCCATAAGACGCTGTGTTCAAAATTTGATTTTTAATCGATAATTACTCCTTGAAATGATCGATGACAGGTTTAAATTTTTGCGAGAGGATAACTATATAATTGAGTTATTCAATTCACTAAAATAAATGTTTACCCACTATCAAGCCTCATGCATGACCGTCCTTAAATAATTGATGAACAGTTATTTGTAATTTCGAATAAATAATTTATTTAATTGATAATTTATTTATCAATAGAAGGTTTATAAATTTTCACCTCTATATTCAATCGGCGTCCAAGCCTGTAATATTATAAAGGTGCTGCCGTTTTCTGTGTCGATTTCGAATATCAAATTTATGTTTCTACTGTATATAACGAACAGTGTGTACTAATGTATACGAACTATAATTAGTGGGCACACAAGGATTGGCTTTTAGGGGTTGGTTGGAATCGTTATACGTGGTTATTCAACCTTAATGGAAATATGTCAATGGGGCGATTAACTGACTAAACTATCGGTATATGGAAAAGAACAAAGTAACAGGCTATGCTTGAGAAGGTTTTCTGCAGTTTCCTTCACGAACTCCAGATGAATATCGGCATAGTTCCTATCATAGTCGTTTGCAGCCGCATATCCTACCAATTCCTAGTCTACTCACAAATTCCTTCCACTCCACTGACATCCTCATATCCTAAGGCATCACAATGGACCATATGGTCGAAGTGTTGCCTGTCCAGAGCAGCCTCTAAAATCTATCTAACTGCACCATTGGTTCTAGTGTTAACCGTTTGATAGACTCCAATAGGACTCCAAGTTTCCGCTCTCTTAGCTGGAAAGCCCACTAGGACAAGTTTTGTTTAGGTTTATAAATTATATTAATACTTAAATGTTGAAGTTATTACTACCAACTTAATAATTATCTTTATTCCATCATAAATAAATATATCATTTGCCATTATTAACGAGTAATATGTGTAAGTGACAATTATTATAAATTGCACGAAATAACATCAGCGAACAACCGCACAATACTAAATGTTACTAGACGACGTCGACTATACAATGTATAGCAGTTACTATTTAGTTTAGTACTACAAAACAGTATAATAGTGTGTAAAATGTTATCGGTAGTGGTAGGTAATACATGAATATATATATATATATATACGTACTCGTAAACGGTATGCTGGTATTGTGGTTCGATTATGTTGGTAATAATATCAAACGCAAAACCACAAAGTTATGATTAGTTATTTACTACTAGAGCTGCCAACTTAATAACATTGGCATTGGTTGACTCCATACAGTCTATATTATACCAGTTGGGATAATCAGGTTGTATAAGTTTGGTGGAACACTAAACGAACTATAGTGTTACCTATGTTCGGGACGAATAGTACAGTGAGGCACAAAAGTAGGGCTCATTTATAAATGGTTTTTACTTAATTTGTGCCTTATTCATTCGATTTAAAGACGTTCATGTGCTAAGCTAAAGTCAAATGAGTACTATCTTTTATAAAATTTAATAAGCATTTTAAAGAAGTATATCAATAATCTTGCAACGATGTATATCCTTTGTTTATTTGTCCTAAAGAATTTATGGTAAAATATCAGGAAATGTAAATAAGAAATTGATTTGACTTGATTTGATTTGACAATAGACTATGTTTTATTATGCCATTCACCTATGAATGTGTTATTTTTTCAATGTGCGCTGTCACTAGTTTTCAAAATATGGTGGCAAAAACAATCATAACAAAACAGTTTTTATTTTATTAAATAATTAATTCAAACGTTCATCAACACCATTCTTTAATACAAATATATAAAATGCATATTTCAAAGAATATTTATAAACATTATTTATTATGGTGTCTACTTTAATAATATAGTTATTACAATTTTAAGGGCAAAAAATTATGGTCTTCATAAGACACTGTATTAAAAGTTCGATTTTTAATCGATCAATTACTCTTTGAAATGATCGTCAACAGGCTTAAATTTTTGAGGGAGGATAATTTCATAATTGAGCTATTCAATTTACAAAAAAAAAATCTACTATCAAGCCTCATGCATGAACGTCCTTAAGAGAAAATATTTGACAAAAAAGTTGTTTGTAGTATTTATAATGAAAAATTTTACCCGAAACATTTTTTTTTAACACTAAGTGAATAAAAATCAGCTATACAATTTTGCAAAAGAAAGGACGCTACTTTTGTGGCCATGTGTAGATGAGTGTTATACCAAAAACTTGTTAATACTGCATTGCTTTTGTAAAAGTTTGATGTTTCGCAATGTACCATGTGTTTCATGAAACATACTTCTTTATTAAAGAAGTTTCAGAAGTTTTCGTACATAAAAGTTTATTATAGGTCAGATCGAATAATATTTATAAACAAGCTGACACAAATACTAAGCAGGTTAAACATTTGAATAATACATTCATACTGTATAATTCGTAATTACAAAAATTTTCCAGGTAGGAGTCATTTGAGGTCAGATTTTAGGTCTAGAACATTCACACACAAATTACAGATTTTTATCTATTTTAGAATTATTGTCTCGATAGAAAGACAGATGTACAAACGGGCTTTAAATTATTAACCAATTTTGAAATATCTCGTGCATATAATGGGATTTTATTGAAATGCTTGTGGAGGTCACCCCAATAATTGATGCGAAACAAAACGGGGTGATTAAAAGTGTGTTATACAGTATATTGACCAAATTTATGTATACATACATGCTTAAGCGAAACAGACAGAAGTATATCTGTCACATAAGCAGTGTGACTACACTCTGCAGTGCACAACAAGGTTGTTTGTGCGTGATTTTTGGAAATTGAAAGACAAGACAATATTATATATTATAGAAAGACGAATGAGCGTTATTATTATCGTAAATAGCTACACCGCCAGCTAAAACATTAGAGTATTTCAATTTGACTATACAGTTGAAATTAGGTACAGGAATGTCTTCATCATTATAACTCCATGTTTCTGATAAAAGAAGATGATTCAAATTACGAGCAACATTATCAATGATATTATTTTTATGGGCTCGTAAACTTTGTATTTTAAATGTATACATTGATTAACCTGGGCCTGGTCTTGATAAATTTTACTAACTCTGATTCTAATGTAAATAATGGATTAATTGTCAGCTGATCTACCATGATAAATTGTAGAATCATTGATTTTAGATACTATATATAATTTGTATATTGTAGTTTTTCACTGCTATACCATTTTATTAAACTTTTGTGTCTTAATAGTTGTGTTGACCTTTGTTATATTACTTTAATAAATTATTCAGAAAAAGCAAACACACACATTCTTTCCAAGATATCGCACTAATAGTACAATTATACTCTTTGTACCGTATTTTAAAATAATAGTTTGAACTATTATGTATGTTTATATACCTATACAACATACTCACTTTAATAATAATAATCACCTAACACACACTGGTAATTATACTTAATACCTTGTGTATAAATGCATTGTATTAAATATATATCACATGTATGTTCATACAATACAGACATACATACATACATATACTTATTATCTATAAAATGTAATAATAATTGGTTAAATTATATATCTGCAACGAGATTTTTCACCAAAAACAAAATACACAAAAATATTAATTACTAATTTATGACCTCTAACTTATTCCGTACCATCGTGTCTACCTTTTCAATGCAATATTTTTTCATTCCGTTATATGAAGTCTGTGTGTACAGGATGTCTCCTCCAATGTTAATCCGGAAAAGTTCGTGTGAACTTGGATGTTTTCAAGCTTCGTTTTCGAGATACCGATTATTAAGGTTAAAAAAAACAACGTTCTTTATTGAAATGTCTCAAAAACTATTTGACTGATTTCGAATACACTTGGCACGTGCTTAGTAATAAATTATGGCTTAATTTGATTATTTCAGGGGCAGCTATCGGTTATCCTAACTAGATATTTTTAAAATAAATCCCACTGTAATGTACCGGACGGAGCAGTATCATATTATGCAAATGTTTGTAGTAGATTATTTTCAAAATTATTTGGTTTTCGAAAAAGTGTATGGCACATAAGTTGGTTGAATTTTAATAAAATGAATGGACTGATTGTACATAACATTTAAGCCACAGTTTTCTAAACAAATTGTTATTACTACAAGATGTATGGAAGAACTATTGATTGGTGGAGATCTGTTATATAATATATAATGTATTTTATTTTGAAAAAGAATAAGAGATACAATTGTAATAATATTCAATTGAATTGAATCGATACTTACATATAATGGAACAGCTCAATTACTTACATAAAACGTGAAAAACAATTTCTTTCTGTACTGCTTGCTACTTTAACACATTCATAAAAATTTCTTCACATATCAAACGATCACTCACCTGCAGATAGATAAAAACTACAGAAGAGAACAAGTATATATAAGGTGAAACTTGTTCAAACTGCATATTTACGTAGTTTTTCAATAAATATGATGTAAATTTCAGTTAAAAAAAGCGTACGGTAAACTTTTAAGAAGCAATGCAAAATGTATCTTCGGTCTATGGCGTTATGTCTGCGCAGTATGCCTACTTGGAAACTCGGAGGTTATGGGTTCGAATCCCGACATCGGCAGTTTGTCAATTATTAAGAGACAGAAAAGGGGGCGGTTAATAGATTAAACTGTCGGCGTATGGATAAGAACGAAGTAACCGGCTATGTTTGAGAAGGATTCCTGCAGTTTGCTTCACGAACTCCATATGAATATCGGCATAGTTTCTATCATAGTCGGCTGCAGCCGCATATCCTACCAATTTCCAGTCTATAGACAAAAATTCCTTCCACTCCACTCATATTCTCACATCCTTAGGTATCACAATGGACCTTATGGTCGAAATGTAGCCCGTCCAGAATCTGTGCCTTTTGTTAGCTATGATGATACTGAAAAATTAAATATTTCTCATAACAGAGAGTGTCGCAACATTTTAAAAAAAGGATCATTTGATAAAAATCACAAAACAACCAAAATAAGATTTACATGGCATATATGTAACTTTAATTCTATAACTTTAATTTAATAATGCCTCAATCTTGTCCAGTGCCTTTGTGTTCATCCAATAAAGGAAGAAACCCAAAAGGTTTTTGTTTCATTATTTTCTAAAGCTAGGCAAAGAAAAACTATTGAAAATAAGTGGAGGTGTAAATCTCTAAGATAGACACAAAGCACAGAAAATTGATAAACCCATTCGCTAACATATGAAAGTAATATTTACCAAATTATTAAGATTTACTAACTAACCTAAAATGTCGAATTTGTATACAGTTGTAGTTTAATACTTTTGACCCAAAACTATATATCAAAATTATTGAAAGTACAAAAATTTACTAAAGATGCAACAAAATAATAGAATATTACAAAAAAATAAACTAAAGGCACATGTTTTATTTATAAACATTGTCTCTAGATTTAATTTGTTTATTAGGTCACGTATCGCTACCATCTTAAACAGTTTCACGTGTACTATCCTTTGGATTCGAATGGTCTTAAAACTAGAATTAGGGTTTGTATTGTCTCCAATCTGTCAATTGCCTCAATTTCATCTTTATGTACTTTTTTTTTATATAAGGGTGAATAATTCATCTCCTGTTGATACATATTTATCTCAGTTTTTGGATATAAAACCCAGCCATTTTCAAATTTATAGCTTCTTATGCTTTTGACTGGACAGAGGATAGTATACAGTGAGGCAAGGATCCCAAAAGTGAACGTACATACCAAATTTATAAATAGATAAAAACGAACAGTACAAGTAATATTAAAATTCCGATAAAGAAAAACCTTGAAATTAAATATTTGAGTATTCGTCGATAGATAGAAATTGAAACACTTATATATATATATTATATATATATATATATATATATTATATATATATATATATATATATATATATATATATATATATATATATATATATATATATATTATTCTTATATACCCATATTAAATAGTGTTTTGTACTTTGATACTTCGTTATAAATATACTATAATTATTATTATTATTATTATAATTAGTATAAATATACTAACTTCATTATCAGGTCCATGAACTATTAATTTGATTTCTACATATGCACAAATGTATAAAAATATACTTGCAATGTACCTTCATACACGGACGTACATAAGGAGGGTGTTTAGGGAGTCCGGACACCCCCTATATCTACGCAAAAATGTTAATATTTGCCGACTATCCATCTACAACAGATAATAGTTGGGCGGGCATGAAGTTTTACATACTTCTAATGAGAGACAGTGAGAGAGAATGATAACTTTGCTATTAATTATCTCGCGTTCTAAACGGTCAAAAATTCTAAAACTTCGGGATTTATTAGAAAACGTTATTTTTAGCCTGTGAAAAAAATGACCAAAATCTGTCGAAACGTGGTTGTATGCTGGAAACATCCTTGAGACAATAAATGCCAAAATTTAATAAAACTATAAGTAGATATTTAGTTTTTACGAACATCGCTCTAAATATTTCACGAACAACATATTTCATCCTCTCAGATAATAAAATATATCTGTTGTAAAAGAAAAAAAAAGAAGGAAAAAATAATGTAATATAAAATCATGTTTACCACTTACCAAGTTTTATTAACCAGAAGAGAACGAATGCAAATTTATATTGCACACAAAATATTAAATTTTTTGTTCGTAACAACCATTCACAAAACCAAATACGAAAATTATAATAAGATTGGATAAATATTGTTGTAAGGTGTAAAATAACAACTTGTACATATTTCATTCGTTTTAACGACTTCTTCAAAACAGTTTATTTATGAAGTGTCAAAAAATATTTCTTGTTTTTTTTTTTAGTGTATGTTGGCACATAAAACACACACCCATATATACGTATACTTGGCTACAAAAGTTGATGTTTTTAGATTTTTAGCGAATTTCCTGAAAGGAAATAGTGCTATTGGTCTCGTACCAATGTAAAAATTTCGCACAAACTTCTTCAAATGTCCGATCCGATCCTAACTAGTAGATGTCAAAAATCAGCATCTGTAAAATTTATATATATATACGTGTATATATATATATATATATATATATATATATATATATATATATATATATATATATATATATATGTGTATGTCTATATATATATATATATATATATATATATATATATAGATATATATGTCTGTGTGTATGTATGTATGCATGTATGTATACATGCGTCTGTAATCGCTCTAGCGGTCTCAATTGTAATCTGATGGAAATGAAATTGGGTGTATGAGGTGATTTTGGTATTTAGAAGGTCGAGTTTGTTAATGGGCAAAATCGGACTAGGGTAAAGAGAGTTTAGAGAATTTGGTCAATCTATCTTAATGTTGGAAAATTGTCTATAAGAAGGTTGTAGTTGTAGATAATTAATTTTACTATTATTCTAATAAAATACTAAATATTTCTGTACACATTAGAGTTTTAGAAAAAATGATCAGATGACGAAATGTAGTATACTTATTTTTCTACAACTTTACTTATTATACATTTTTCGATTTGTCTAATATTAACAACAGATATTTAATATTTTGCATCTTTCTCTACGTTCCTCGATCCCCTTGACCTATGCCACGTCTTAACAAACTTGGCTTTGCAAATACGAAAAACATATCTGATACAACATTTCATCAGACTAAAATTGTGACCGTTAGACCGTGAGTAATTTGTGTATTCTAAGGAAATTTGCAAAATTGACGCAGCTCCTGCGTAACGAATTTTATAGTTGATTTGTGTCTTAATCATTCGGTTTTCGAAAAAATTTCTTATAAACAACTTTAGCCGAAGCAGATTTTCAAAAACCGAATCAATAAGGCACAAAAAAATTATAAAATTTAAAAAAAAATGACATCAACTTTTGACGCCTATTATACAAATAGTACTTTCTGGTATATAAAGTACCTATGGCAAAAATTAGCACTCTTATGTAGTGGAGTTATAAAAAAAAAAAAAAACGAAGAAAATATTTCCATTTTTTTTTTCTACTTACTTTATTTCCTTTAACGATATGAAGTAAGGTGTAGTAAATATGTAGTAAGCAATGGTACGATAATGTGGTGGCAAGGGGGTGTGTACTCGAATCAACTGTGGGTCTTCTACTTCGTAGGTAGAATCATATGGTATGTATGTAGAGGTATTTTGTGTTGTCGTTGATAAAAAGTGATGCAACAGTATCAGTAATAGATGGTACCTACCGTCAAGTGGCTACCGACTAGGTTAAATAAAATGTTATGGTGCGTGTGGTTGGTTACTATAAATGTTGGTATAGACAATGTCACACAAAAAACGACGATGGATCTGGCGACAATAATTCCTAAAAATTATTTATGCAAATATTGCCATTCATTATTTTCGCACATTATATACTTGGCGCCAGAATTCGAGCTATTATTTCAAAATTTGATAATTGATTTGTGCCTTATTTATTCGATTTTCGAAAAATGCTGCAAGTAATAGTTGTTCATTATAGCTATAGATAGACAGATTGTAGCGGCTGCCCTGGACGGGCTATACTTCGACCATAAGGTCCATTGGGTTGCCTAAGGATATAAATTTTTAGATTTATCCAAGGGCATCTAATTTTTGTTTCGAGGGTGGAGGTGCTGGGAAGCGCATGCTGTATCTCAGCTGTCCAAGCGTTCGGGGGAAAATTTTTTGGTTCATCACCTAGAAAATGGCCAGCAAAAAATGCGCATACTTGTATTTTTGTTCTGTGACATATAGTTATCGCTCAATTTAATTAGCTACCTAGCTTAAGTCTTAATCAAGCTAGTTCGCTGTATCTCGGAAACGGCATTCGCAAAAAATTTGTAAAACAAACAGCAAACAATTATCCAATAGTTTTTTTAGCTGCTAGATGAAAATGTAATAAAGCAATACACACACAAAAACTGTTTCAAATAAATAAATAAAAAAGTTAATAATCCGTGGATATTTTATATTAAAAATGTTTTTTTTTCCATAAAACTACAAGCTCTGATAGTTTATTATTTTATTCAGAGCTTGTATTATGTACATTATACATACGTTCACAATCAGACACAGTATAGAACATGGCAATTTGATCTTTTATTGGTGCACTGACTGCAGATTATATACACGTTGTATATCAATCGGCTTACGCTTTCCAACGATTGAAGGGATCTATCTATATGAAAAATATACTTTATGTAAATAAACATTCATGAGCTTTGTCCATCAAAATACATATTCTCTATTTTGGTATTGAAATGAATTGCAAAGCAGTGGGTTTATTAGAAAAGGTGTAACGGCTTGAATGTCTCTTTATTGGAAGAAAATATTATAGCACTTATGTAAAGTTTCTGTTCGATTAGTTGATAATTAAAATAAACTAATCATAATTTTTAAATTCAGTAAAAATTTTCGAAGCACGCCTATAGAATTAAGGACGTTCCAGTACTGTGTTATGCAATCAGTACAACAAACCGGTTTGATTTTATTATAGCGCCAATACATAAACACACATATACAACACATAGGCACAAGCACTGTTCACATATACAAAATAATGTTATGTTGAAGAAAGGGAATAATTTTAAACTTTTATATTTCGAAAACAAAACGGTAACGCAATTTTTTTTTTTACATTTTCTTCGAAAATTCACTAAATCAAAAGTTTTGCTACTTTGATGTGTTAATTAACTTAACAATTAACTTAATTAATTTAATTAATTAATTAAATATTTTTAACTTTTTCACTCTGCATATGTTTAAATTCGTTGATGAGTGTGTTCATGTTCAAAAGTTTTTTGGACACAATTTTTTTGAAATCACTGTACCCACAAATTATTTTTCGTTGAGAGAATTGCTTTTCTAGAAATAGAAAAAAAACCTATCCTCCTTAATATCTCTATCCTCCTTCATAAACGGTTAAACAGTTTGCGCAACAAACGTGTTTGTGCTATTCTCATTTAATTTTTTCAATGACTGCCATACACGTTCAAACTATTTGTTATGCACGGAAATGTTGCGCAACACAAATTGATCCCAACCGATTTATTTCAATCTGTTGTATAACAACCCTTTTTCATGACATACATCATCAAATTGTTTGCGCAAACAAGTTGTTGCACAAATTACTTGATGTGTATAGCACAAATCAATTTGAAAACATCACCATACATGATGAAGCAATTTGTACAACGACACTTATTGAGCAATTGGTTTGATCGTATATGGGGGCCTTTATAGTCAACGCTTTTAAGATGACATGCTTTGTAAATAAAAATATTACCCTTCAATATTGGAAGTAAGTACGTTATATTTTAATCATATTAAATATTATTTGTATACACAGCAAGAAGCCGACAAACATACAATGAAATAAAAATGGCAAACATATTTCCCTACGCCGTTCATATGCTCTTGTTGATGGTATTGTTGTTGTTGTAAAAGTCATTTAAATGATTTATTATCATGTAAACAAATGTAATATTTTATCGTTTTGATAAAAATAAGATAGATTTTTGGTAAGTGGAAAAGAAATATAAGATACATATATATATATATATATATATATATATATATATATATATATATATATATATATATATATATATATATATATATATATATATATATATATATATATATATTAATATATATATATATATATATATGATACTTTTGAACGAGTTAACGGAAAAGTTTTCCCATTCAAGTTTTGCTTGTGTATGAAGTAGATAGAGTAATGTATATGTATATGCAAAATGTCAGAAATCACAAACAATATTTGATTTTATCGTTTCAAGTGAACTTCGCCAAACTGTCATCGCTTGACACAATGTTTTTTTGTAATTCCAAATGTTAAAAAAATATATAAACACAGAAAAAATATACAAAACAAAAAGATAAAATTTAACCAGCAACCCCCCTCATCGCGCCTTTCACACACACAAACGTATTTAGGACCGAAACATTGAGAGAGAAAAAAAACCAGACAATAAAATAATTTATTTACAGTAAAAGAATGTTTTCTGTTTTTTTGTTTTTTTTAAATGAAATTATTTTGTTAATATTTATTTTCCCTTATAATTTTTTATTCTATTATGTAATAAAGGACACCATATGAAAAGGTAGGATTTTGACCCTAAGTTAAAATGGTTTTCTTTTTGGAATATTTCTATACTTCTTTTAGCGCGATATAAGAATCCAATCAGAGTATATTTTCGGCATGTAACGAATCACAGCTATAATACTCGACTGATGTAACAGTCGCTCGATCTATGTTACACAGTTTTCTATCCTGCTCTATTGCATAGTGCTTGGAAGACATTTAGTTAAAATGTGTGCCTTACAATAGAATAGAATAGAATAAGTGTATTTTATCAACAATATTTTACATAACTTGTAGTACAATCCATCTTAAAGTATAGTTCCTAGCCTATGCTTTACCTATAATATATCATCTTATTAAATTATATACATCGAGATTATACAATCGTTTTAACATCGTTTAGAAATGGGAAAAAATTTAATTCAAAAACCATTGACATATACCTAAATTGGATGGATAAGTCATCCCTAAAACTAAACTTAAATAGAAATACGAAAAGAAAATATTTACAATTTAGAAAACAACAGTATTAGTTGTAATCGAGATCATGTGGCATGCGGAATCTTTTCCCGAAGAGCAGTTTTCCGCAGTACGTTGATTTCCGGGAAGGGATTTTCGCGGAATGTGTCATACAGTAGAAAGACTAAATTTATATATGCTTAGCGAAACATACCTTAAGCAAGTCACACAAGTACCCCCACTCTTAAGTGGATAATAATATTGTGTGCGCTATGATTTTTGCATATTTTAATACACGACAATATTGTACATTGCAATAAGGAGGCTATTTCTCGATGCACTAAGGCTGAACAGGATGCAACTGCAGAGGGTTACCGGATTCATTACCGGCCATTATCCCCTGCGGAAGCATCTGCACACAATCGGACTCCATAACGGGTCCATTGTGTGCAGATTATGTGGCGAGAAGCAGGAAACATTCAGCCACATAATCTTTGACTGCGAACCTCTAGGTTACAGCAGATACAGGATATTCGGTGCATCTCACACCGAATATATGAACCTTCGGGAGAACCTGATAAGCAAGCTGCAGGCTATTGCCAATATATGGGAGGCTATTGCCAATGGTCGTTATTATTTTGGTAAATAGCTTCACTGCCAGCTAGACCATTATAACATTTCAATTTGAGTAAAAATTTGAAATTAGGTACAGGAATGTCTTCATCACTATTACATATTTCTGATGAAAGAAGAATATTAGAATTACGATAAACATTATCGTTGATATCATTTGTATGGGCTCGTAAACTTTGCGTATTTAATGTATATATTGATAAACCTGACCTGGTCTTGATAAATTTCACTAACTCGGATTCTAATGTAATTAATGGATATAATACCAGTCTTTCAAACATTAATTTGAACGGAAGAAGTGACGCTGATTCTGTTCTACCATAATAAAATGTAAGAATCATTGGTTTTAGATACAATATATAATTATTACTTGTAGTTTTTCGCTACTGTATCATTTTACTAAACTTTTGTCTCTTAATGGTAGTATTGACCTTATTTAATATTATTTTAATAAATTATATAAAAAGAAGTAGAACTTCTTACGTGCGTAAAAAAGTATATATTTTGAATAACATATTTTTTTTTAAATTCACGAACATATTCACTCTCAATATTTTACAAACTCATACCTTACACGTGCATTTTTAATATGGTATTAAAATGTATAAATACTGGTATCAAATCTCCATTCTTTGAGCTTAAAAATATGCATATATTCTGTACGTATAGGTATAGGTGTATATATGTACTACAGGTTATAAAAATAAAAGGAAAACACATAACCCTTAACTTATGGACGACGAACTGTTATTAAAAAATACAAAGCTTTTAAAACAATTCCAAATTAAAAAACTTTTTACGTCAAAGTTAATTAATATGTTCATTTGACTTTTTTATACAAGAGTTTTCTTAATATATTTATATATATATATATATATATATATATATATATATATATATATATATATATATATATATATATATATATTTAAATATATATATATATATATATATAAATATATATATATATATATATATATGGGAAAAAATATTATCTTTAATTAACCACACATACAACTTTAAAAAAAATATATATATATATATATATATATACAATCCCGTTCAATAAAATTGAACAGACCTGAATCAGTCTCTCAAAATTTTGATTAATCTTGTAGTAACAGATACAACATTTTATTTTATTTTTAAACGTAAAAGTAAGATATAACACTTGTGTTAGCATTACATATATTTTTTAAATTCTCACTCTGTCACTGACACCGTAATATAAATAAAAAATATAAATTCAGTTTATACTTCCATTTCTTTTTAACACACTTAAAAAATACACTTCTTATCTTTGTTTATAAATGAATAAAATTATACATTATACATTATACAGATAGTTACAAAATTGAGGACATTTTATGAAATGTATGATAATTAACATTTCAGGTCTGTTCATTTTTTTTTTGAACAGGAGTGTACATGTTAAAAAATTAAAACATCTTTATTTTATTAAAATATTACTCAATTTTATAAGTACTGGACATTTTTATAACTGAGTGTCATGAAATTTAAGCTGTCGATTTAGGATGGATGTATATCCGAAGTTCACATTTCACGTTACCAGAAAATTACAATTTAAAAACAAGTAAAATTATGTAAACAAGTAAACTTTCAAAATTTGTAATACCCTCAACGCGAAAAAAATTTAAAAATGTATAACTAATACAAAAAAAGCAGTTCCCGTCGCCTCCACCAAATTTATATGTGAAATGATAATGTTAATCAAATGGTTATAGATCATTTTGGAAAAGAGCTGATAATCTTCAATCCACTGAACAGATTTTTATCAAACATAGCTAAAAACCACCGCAAGAATATCTAGCTATCACAGACAGGCAAACAGGGCAGACATGGCTTAAAACTTTTAACACTCACTAATATAGTAATAACTTATATACTCGTATATCTTTGGATAATATCCAATAAAATTAAAAAATTTGGAAAAAACTAACTTCCACAGTTTGGGATATATAATACCCTATTGCAAATATTTTGACGAATATTTAAATCAAATTTGTAACATTGAATTAACAAATTTTTCATATGTGTTTCTTGTTTGTTTCAGGTAAGCAACTTTTAAAATATTATAAGAATTAAAGTTCAAGTAAGTATTTTGTATAAAATTACACTTTTTTAGTTAATTTCCGTTCAGCACACCAACTTTTATAAAGTCAAAGAACCCATGGATGTTAATAACTAAAAACTTTCATTAATTTATAGTAGTTAGTCTTATAAAATATAAACAGTCGACGTTTTTATTTCTTCAAAATCTTACAAGGGAATTCCGTAAAGAAAAGCCTTCTCCAATGCTGTATTATTTTATAAGAAACTATCCTGATAACAGAAAGAATTTTTGACAATACACAATAACTTCCATAAAATAAATAATTTATGGCATTTGAGCATTTTACAAATGAAGCTAGTCGCCACTAGTAATGTATCAGTCAGCTAGTGAAGCTATCTGATTCATAGAGACCTATGTATGCTGGCCTGTGGAGACCTATGTACGCTGTAGCTGAGTTAAAAAACGCCCAACACAATAATATGAAACATAATATGAACTTCCCGTTGCCTCCACCAAATTTGTATGTAAAATGATAATGTTAATTAGATACCTATACATTCTATTTTGGTAAAGTGCTGATAATGTAAAACGAGAAAACAAATTTATTATTTATTAGTTCATTAAATAAAGGCTTGTTTACAAAAAATGCATGTCAATTGTGTAGACATAGTTATTATACCCAGTATATTTGTAAATATACAAGGTATATTAAGTTTAGTTCCGACTTTGTAACACTTGAAAATATTGATCGCAGAAAAAAATTTTTGTTATAGATGTTCATAAAATTACCTAATTAATCAATTTCCGCATGTCCGTCTCTCCATCTGTCTGTCTATCTGTCCGTGAATTCGATAACTCAAAAACGAAAAGAGATAGCGAGCTCTAAATTTTTGTGTGTGTTCTAGAACAAAAAAGTAAGTTCGTTAATGGGCAAAGTCGGGACGTGTTTCCCCCAGCCAGGGGGGGGGGGATAATTTAAATCTTTGAAATCGTAAGAGATAGAAAAAAATTTGTAAATATACAATGGTGTATTAAGTTTAGTTCCGACTTTGTAACGCTTGAAAATATTGATCGCAGAAAAAAAATGCATATCTTATAAACTTTGAATTTGAAGAATTGTTCAAACATTGATATATAAACGCAGTAGATACTGGGTATTCAAACAATTAACTCAGTTAGTTGTAACATTTTTTTTTTTGTATATTTTGTATTTTAAATTTAGAAAACAAGTTTCACTGTAAGCAAAATATTACAAATATAAAAAAAACTAGATTTACTCTCAAATTTACGTAAAGTAACGTTGAACTAGAAATATTATTCCTCTATTTTTACTAAAAAATCTTCAATGCTTAAGGATATTCTCCTGATCACAGGTTATGTAAATTTTATGTAACGTTCATCTATAACCCAATAAATAAATTTTTTTACCTCGAATTCCCAATAGGTGATACAAGGTGATATCATTCTATCACTTTTTATTCTATAATAATCGAACACACATATCACTTTTCATATTCCCCCATGTTCAACTCTATCCAAGCAGCCACCTATAGCCGAATATGTATCGATATAAAATATACTTTGTATACATAATTTAGCTTTGATTCGACAAAAATATACCAATCGGAAAAATAAATGTACAAAACTTTCCATTTCCTATGGTATTTTCCCCTGTAAATAAATGAATATATAAATATATAAGAATATTTTCTCTTCTGTACAGAATTTTCTTTCTTTGCTTTCAATTAAATTATTTATCAAATATCTATTGGATAATATTCACAACAGTTTCCAATATCGAATGTTTTTTTTTTCGTATAAAATAATGCTATAATGGAAAATCATTGTAGGAAAAATTCTTCGAATTCTTCTAAAAAATTATTATATATAACCTTTTTATAAAGAAAAACTTTTCACCTGACATAATAAAGTTTAAATTAATTGCTTTTCTTCGCATAAATTCGCTTTTAGCGGTAAATTATGAAAATAATATTTTTTATCGATTTCTTAAAATGCTGGATTTTATTTATCTTTATGGGAAGTACATAAAACGTTCTATTCCTTTTAGTATTCCTTTTCTGTGAAAGTTTGACGACAGTATTAGTTCTAGTCTGTGGTTAAATCCAGCAGCCCCGAATTCAAAGTAGAGGTGGGAGTAATAGTAGTAGCAGAAGAGAGGTCGAAGTCTGGCAAGTGGCTTTTCTAGGTCGTTATTACCAACCTCTAAAGGGCAAGGTATTTGTGTGTAGACTAGAAATTGGTAGGTTATGCGACTGCACCCGACTTTGATTTTCATCTGGAGTTTGTGACCGAAAACTGCAGAAAAACTTCACAAGCATAGCCGGATAGACAGATAAATAAATTGTAGAGGCTACCCTGGACGGGCTACACTTCGACCATAAGGTCCATTGTGATGCCTAAGGATGTGAGGATGTGAGTGGAGTGGAAAGAATTTTTGTGTATAGACTAGGAATTGGTAGGATATGCGGCTGCAGCCGACTATGATAGGAACTATGCCGATATTCCTCTGGAGTTCGTGAAGGAAGCTGCAGAAAACCTTCTCAAGCATAGCCGGTTACTTCGTTCTTGTCCAAACAGTTGACAATTTAGTCAATTAACCGCCCCATTTTATTTTTACTTAATAATTGACAAACTGCCGATGTCGGGATTCGAACCCATAACCTCCCAGTTTCCAATTAGGACTCACCAACTTGGACTGGAAGCATAGCCGGATACTTTCGTTATTGGCCATATGCCGACAGTTTTGTCACCTAACCGCCCTATTAATTAATTTAATTGACAAACTACTAGTGTTGGGAACTGAACCAGCAACCTCCCAATTCTGAGTAGAGCACTTTTAACAACTGGACCTCATTGGCTGTTTATTGTGAATATAAAATAATTGCTCTTTCTAAAACAATATAAGAAAGTACATAGTGTGGATAGTAATTTTCGATAGCTCTTTGCCCGATCTGTGTCTGCTTTAATGCTCTGTAAGAGCTAGTGATTCGAGATAACAATTAACTGGTGATTTACTGGTTAATGAATCATTAAATTAAATTTTCAAAAGATAATTAACCAAACAATTTTCTATATTCTATCATCTAAATGCAAATGGCGTATTGTTTCTAAAACACTTCAAGGTAGTAATAAAAAAATGTATGAAAAATAGATGGCATTAAAAACTTATTTGATTAGTTGTCTGGTAATTTACCAGCAGAGTATATTGGCAAATTTAGTAAAATATATTTTACTGGTCAAATCGCCACTAGTAATAGCATATTTCGTATTAAAAAAAAGCATAGTTCAATGTTGTTAATTGGACTATTCTAATAAGGACAGTATAAATATATTTTCAGTTAAAAATTACTATCTGTACTTAACTTGAAGAAATTCAATTTCTCCTTGCCACTCAATATAAGGTTAAAGAACGATTGCAATAATAATAATGGAAAAAGTGTCGATACTGTATAAAATTATATAGTTGATAACCAATAACAAACACTATATGCAATCAAATTTAAAGTTTCAAGAAAACTATACCAATGGTATTTTTTTTTTTGCAGTATCATACCACTTAATAAAATAACGTCAAAGTGTTTTCATCGACCATTTAATTGATTATTCATGACACATTTGGGGGTGTCAAAATAATCCTTACAATGCATAAGCATTTGGTATAGCAACAGAGCCATTTGTGTACAGTGTGTAACAGATACTGACGTACTGAAATCTTGTACCAAACTCTTAACATTGTGCAAAGAAGCTGAAACGTCCAAGTGATTTAATCACAGGGACAGAATTACACACAATAGAGTTTACGAAAAGAATCGTTTGGTATACATACTGGCAAAGGCAAAGATTAGCCTCAGCTTGGCATATTTACATGCCATTCTTTCAGGCTTTCAGGCAAAAGTCAGTCTTCGCCATAGTGGAGAAGACTTTTAGAGACATTAAAACTTGCGTCCTCGAGAATCTACGTAGGGGCTACACAAATCAGAACGTACAGTCAGGCTGCTCTAAAAGTCTTGTTTGCAATTGAGGTAACCTCAGGAGTAGTCAGAGATTGCCTAAAGAAACTACTGGAGGTGACAAAATGGAAAAATGTTAAATTGATCGGATAAAAGCAGATACAAAGAAGAAAGTCGGAATAGCTTTCATTGGTCCAAAACCTATTTTAGGAATTCCAAAGATAGTATGTAAACAAGTTATCAACGATCTCTGGCAAAATATACCGCAACAAAAATGCATCCAAGAGGCTTTTTCTCGATGCACTCAACCTGAACAGGATACAACTTCAGAAGGCTACCGGATTCATCACTGGATATTATCACCTACGAAAGCTTCTGCCCACAATATGACTCCACAATGGATCCATTATGTGCAAACTGTGCGGCGAGGAGCACAGTTTACATTAGATACAAGATATTCGGTGCATTTCACCCCAAATATATGAACCTGCAGGTAAACCTGATAAGCTATCCGTCTATCATCTAGCGCTACTAATTATCTTTGAAGTTTTCCTATGACATTTGACGTCTTGAACCAGTCTAAATGGCCGAGCGGTCTAAGGGGTTATGTCTTCGCAGTATGCCTAGTTTGAATCTGGGAGGTTATGGGTTCGAATCCCGAAATCGGTAGTTTGTCGGTAGTTAGTTTGTTAATTATTAGGAAAAAACAGGGGGCGGTTAATTGACTAAACTGTCCAGCGTATTGACAGGAACGAAGTAACCGGCTATGCTTGAGAATGTTTTCTGCTGTTTCCTTCGAGAACTTCAGATGAGTTTCTATTATAGTCGGCAGCAGTCGCATATCCTACCAAATCCTAGTCTATACACAAAACTTCCTTCCACTCCACACACATCCTTCCATCTTTAGGCTTCGCATTGGACTTATGGTCAAAGTGTAGCCCGTCCAGGGCAGCTCTACAATCTATCTATCTATCTATGACGTCTTGAAATCCCTGTTCGTCTTTTGTTAATTTATTTCACCAGGTAAAATATATGGTTTTGAAAATCATTATGCAAACGACGATCGTCTGATTCGCAAGACGAACGTTCGTTTTTTTATAACACCCTGTCTACATCATACACTCTATAGATTTTGTCAACATAAAGTAACAAGTCACAAGCACGTTCAGTATCAACTACACAAATGGGAAAAATCACTTTTTATCGAAGCCAATTTACCTAAAGTATCCATCCATACATTACATATACACAACACCATCAACCGCTCGTTCTAGAACCAATCCGAGGTCTGTGTGTGTGCCTCTGTGTGTGTGTTGTTTGTTTGAAAATCTTAAAAACTACTCTATGGGGGATGCAACAACACTATGTGTGTTGTAATATATATCTGATCTAGAGAAGAACCAGCCATGAACTGAAAATCTTATCAAAACAGAAAACACTACTATATTCTTTTTCGTCTTCTTCTGTTGCTGCTTTTGACGAAAATATTTTTATTGAATAGTGGAAAAACTTGTGTGTGTATTGGTACAAAAGAAAAATGGTAATAAAATATTATAAAACTCAATGGTGGTCTTGTCTACGTAAACTCTATCAATTTTCGATCAATTGTTTGTGATTTTGTGTGCTTGTGTTCTCAAAGTTTGGGTTTATAATGTACGATTTATATAATCGGATAGATGTCACCATATTGAATTAATAATATTCTAAATTCGTCGTGAATATATGAAAAGTATTTATCATTGTGCCGACGGCAAAAGATAGGTAGATAGATTGTAGAGGCTGCCCTGGACGTGCTACACTTCGACCATAAGGTCCATTGTGATGCCTTAGGATGTGCGGAAGCGAGTGGAGTGGAAGGAATTTTTGTGTATATACTAGATATTGGTAGGATATGCGGCTGTAGCCGACTATGATAGGAACGCTGCCGATAGTCATCTGAATTTCGTGAAGGAAACTGTAGAAAACCTTCTCAAGCATAGTCGGTTACTTCGTTCTTGTCCATATGCCGACGGTTTAGTCAATTAACCGCCTTTTTTTTTTCTTAATAATTGACAAACTGTCAATGTCGGGATTCAAACCCATAACCTCCCAATTTCCAAATAGGCATACTGTGCAGACATAACGCTTTACACCGCTCGGCAACTTGGACTTCCCAACTGCAGAAACTTTTGTTTAACAAAAAAAGTTAAGAGTTTCGAAAAAATTATTTACCGATGCTTATTTTACCGAAAATAGAGCATCACAAAATTATAGCATTATTTTATAGTTTTTTAATTGTTTCTATTGTAAACAAGCGTCTATCTATTCATTGTTGCCTTTCGGTTATATTATACCAATGGGAGTGACTAGCGTTTTCCTAAATTTCACATTGAAGTAATATGTCTGAACATTGATAACCATTTTTTACCTGAAATGCTTGATATGAAAAATTATACACATTTAGTATGGGAATCGAACTCAATTAAAAAATAAATAGAGAACAAAAATAATTAGACAAAAGTATAAATAAATAAATTTAAAAAAATTAAACAAAAATACAATAAATTTTATTAAAATAATGCTTCTTAAAATTACTTTCATTAAATTTACTCTTATATTGTCTCTGGATATGTTACTCGTCGCTAATTTGGTGACAGTTTCACGAAATTAGCAAAACTGTTTGGCATAAGTAACCAGAGGTTTATTTTTAAAGAATTATTTTGCTATTTTTTTGCAAATAGTTTACCACTACAGTCGAGTGGCATTCAATTTCCAGACACTAGTGGTCACGCGCGTACCATTGGACCATATGTTTGCTAACTAAGAATATATTGTTTAAATATTTGTAAATTAAAGCGATACGAGAGGATAAAATCGACCTCCTACATTTATCTGTTTACTATATTGCATAAGCGTAGTACAAGAGCTAGAAAATAAATCATTCGATATCAAAATTTAAATAAAACTCTGTCCATTATTATCTCAGGTATTTTATATAAATTTTTGAATAAGGCAGAATCATTATTTTATTTATTTTGCTATCATTTTTTTTACATCATTATTTTTCTATATATATATATATATATATAAATATATATAGAAAATTCGAAAATCATTTTAAGTTCAATTTAATGTCTGTTCCGTTTATTTTCACAATATTTTTCCATACGATAAAACAGAAAATCGATATATGGATGCCATCATCCAAATTTGATAAACATTTGCTTTTAATAAAAATTTATATAATATGAAATCTCAGAATTATATTGTATAAAAAATATGGTGCGAAATACTCACATGACATCTATAAACATAGTTTTACAAACTGCTCTAACATGATTTATGTCGTATACGAAAAATGCTTGATACAAAATGTGATCATATTTTTGTCAGAAATCTTGTAGGTTAGTAGTAGAAATGGTAATGGGCGAGAAGAGGATGAACCCTGACAAGTAGACCTTTCTAGGCCCTTTTTGGCGACCCCTAACCCATCGCCTCCACCTCTATCCTCTAATTTTTTTATAAATGAATTAAAGTAGACCCAATAGCAACATTGTGAAGTACATCTATCACTATCTATGCACAGTATGCCATGATATGGTGTTACACTCACACGACGGACGACGGACAATAACGACGAGTTAAACATGCACAATTAAGATGCAACTATATATAAATGATTGTAGTTAGAGAGTGATAAGTATAATATAATAGTTATTTATGTTTTAATACAATACTGATTGTTTAAGTGTGACAAAGTAAACCATATCATAGTACATTACATAAAGGCAGCGACAGATACACTTTACAGTATTCGAGATTGAGTGTATTTAAAAAAACAAGCTGTATATAGTAAATAACTTTAACGACGGAGCTGACATGCACAATTTTTTTAGGCTGAAAAGTTTTTGTACTCATATTTCATTAAGTACACCATTTCAATATAATTATCATTTCAAAAAATACTAAAAAATTAAAGAGAATCAAGAGAAAACATTTTCAATTTCTTTTTATCATTATGGTATGATTTTCTGCTACATTATATAAAGCTATGACCTTATTGAACGATAGATAGACTATTAGGGGTTTATTTTATTCAATTTTGTTAGGGTGATTGATTACTGTCTACAGTAACCATAAATACATGTACTTGCATATAATTCCATATTATCTAGTTGAATTGTAGATACTTGCTTATCCCTGGAGATAAGTTTAAAATATTAAATAACCATTCATCCTTAGGTAATAGTAAGGTATTATTTATTTCGATTTTTATTTATTAAATAACGAGCTGGAAAAGCTGGTATTGGCCGGGCATCAAAAAACTCTACGTAGAGAAATAAAAATCTATCTTTTGAAAGTTCGAAACGTCAATTTTTTATATTTTAAATTTATTGTCAAATAAATTATTTCCCAGAATTTTTTAATGCAGATATTTCTTAAGAAACTGTAATCTATATTCGAAATCAAGCCGTCTGAAAACATTAAGGCCATCAGAATCCGGCTTTTGAATGGTTTGGCATTTTGAATTTCTGAGAGTTTTTCTAAAAGGTTCTAGCGAAAATTTACCTTAGGTAAATCAGTATATAGTAATAAATGTAAATTAAACGATTGGTAATATTAGTTTCTAAAAGCTGCAATGGATTTCATGAAATTGATTTATTACTTTTACGTCTTATATCTTGTTTTTATGACATTTTTCGAATTATTTAAGGTGGTTGCATCGCGTGCTTTTCGTTAATGCCTGTACGTAACGTAACGGGGCATCACTAGATTGCTCTTAAGAAGCCCTTTCCAACCGTATACGATCTCTATATTTTGATTTGGCTTTTCGACGAGTATAGGTACCACATATATTCACTATAACTATTTCACACTAATGTTTTATACACTCAATCGATATATCTTGACGAGAACTGGTGATTAAAAACTCAAGAGAACGTCCTAGCTTCTCCAAGTGAAAAGTAATACGAATCGAAAATTATGTGACACAGCGAAACGACCTCAAAATGGCGGAGCTACCCCCTCCGCCGCGCGTGATGCGTCACAGTCTTCACTCACGTAACGAATTCTTTGATCCTTGAGCTATTGAGTGGTGTAACTACAACACCAAACCCCATCCCCTGATTATGTTATTATCCGTTTTCTGAATTACCTCCCACTATGCAAATTTATTTATTGACGTATTCACGTCAAAAATTTACGCTAGATAATATAGTACAGTCAGTTAAGATTCGTAATTCATCAACCGAAACTTTTTTGATGTTTATGTACCAATTTAAGCCAATCCTGTACAAACAACTTCGTTCGTTTGAACCAGATTTTATAAAATCTTGCTGCAGCATTCTTGTAACACTGTTCGAGTTTGTATATATTTTAAAGTATAAGTTATACTGGTTTGTAAATATGAATTAAACTGTTTTTAATAATTTATAGGTTTTGTTTAATGTTGATTTACTTGTTTTGTACCAATGTAAGAATGAATTTTTAGTTATAAATAAATATGTAAGTAAACTTTTTGGTATCCCGAATAGTGAGTGCAATGTACAAGCATCTGAATTCTTTGGAATTGAATATCACAAAAACTGTATTGTTCGTGTATTTAATTTTCTATTCGATACCGAATTATATAAATAATAATATGTCTATATTTAAATTAAAACAAAATCCTAAGAAAACGCACTTGGTGAAACAACTACCTTAAACACATTAGATCATTGTAAATAGATAAGATGTTTATGAAGTGCAAACAAACATTATAGAAAATAAAAGTTGTATGAATGCATTTGTAATATAAAAGTTTGTCAACACCAAATTAACCAACATCCCCTTCATACAACTGATAAAAAATATATTACGTGTTTAATGGTGTAAAAGGTTAGTTTGCCTGTGTTTTATGTATGTATGTGTGTATGTATGTATGTATGTATGAATGTTTGTGTGTGTATGCATTATATGTTATTAAAATTGTACTAAACTCAAAACAAATACAATTAACAAATATGACATTACATTCATTTGTTTATGAACTTTCAACTTTTTTACATTAATTAGGGTTCCGTTCTGCCAAACTTGGATTTCATCATTTACATGTTTTTGGATGCCCAATACTATTCATAATGAATAAAAAACATACATACATATCAATAGACCACAAAAATCGTATCCTTTTTTTCAAAATTGTATAGTCATTTTGTGCCTCATTAATTCGGAGAAAATGTTTCGAATAAATGTTGTTAGTATATTTATACTGAACAGCATTTTTTCGAAACATTTCCCCTAAAACTCCTTTGAATAAGGCACAAAATGGCTATACTATTTTGAAATAGGTCACAACTTCTGTGGCCCATGGTACACGCCAATGGCTGGAGATGAATGTAATTTTTGAAAAACGTACTCAAATCATAATCAATTATAATAAATATTTTATTATTCAAATCATAATAAATATTAAAAAAATAGTCTCATGTTTGAGACCACTCTATTTTATTTGATTGTCAAACCTCGAATTCTATATTGTCATGGTAGTCGATAGTATAGTACTCACCTAAAGGCAAAACTTTTTAAGACAGCGCCGCGTGATCAATATACAAACTAAATCTAGACACAATGTTTATAATATAACAAGTGTCTTCGTGTTTTCTTTTTTTAATAATTTATTATTTTGTAGCCATTTTTGTAAATATTTGTACCTACTTGAAACTTTCAATAATTTTGATATTGCAACTGTATACAAATTCGACATTTTAGGTTAGTTAGAAAGTATTTATAATTTAGTAAATATTACTTTCATATGTTTGCGAATAGATTTTTCAATTTTCAATTTCAATCGCCGCTTTGTGGCTATCTTTTAAAAATTAACACCCCAACTTATTTTCAATTAATAATGAAACGAAATTTCTAGGTTTCTTGTTTTGTTGGATCAACACAACGGCACTGAACAAGATCAAGACATTATTACAGAAATAAATTACCATAATATATGGTAAATTAATTTCTTGTTTATGTTATTTTGTTAGATACATCAAACCAATCATAGTGGCTGAGTAGTCTAAGGCGTTATGACAGCGCAGTATGCATACTTGGAAACTGGTAGGTTATGGGTTCGAATCCTGACATCGGCAGTTTATCCATTATTAAGAAGAAAAAAAGGGGCGTTCCTTCCACTCCACTCACATCCTCACATCCTTAGGCATCACAATGGACCTTATGATCGAAGTGTAGCCCGTCCAGGGCTACTTGTTAAATATACGGGCCCCTTTAAGTGGCACAAACTTTATCTCATCTTTGGTCGATTTTATTTAATTTGTATATGTTTATAAAACTTTTGTAAATACATGACAAAACAACAACAACACAACTCCAACACAACAGAAATGAGAAACAAAACAACCATTAAAGTACAATAATTCTAATTTTAATGTCTAACAATGAAAATGAACTTTAACAAAAACAAAGTAAGTTGCAGCAATAGCAATATAGTAGTTAGTGCTGCCTTTCTTATTATACCCATCCTATATATATATATATATATATATATATATATATATATATATATATATATATATATATATATATAAATGTCTTTGATTTGTTTTCATTATTACGATTTTGCTTCTTACAAATATTATTGCTTTCTTTTACACATTAACTGTGTCAAAGAAGAAGGTGTTTGTTTTTAATAAATATGACTTTGGTTTGTAGATGGAAATCAGTGTATATATACAAATGAAATATATATACTACCAATACACACATCTTCTACTATTTTCTGTAACTCTTTTTATATTTGAAAGTTACACAGAAGAAGAAGAATATTTATTACTTTTAATTTGTTCAACAGAATAAATAATTAAGTTTGATAAGAGAAATTTATACATTCAATTATTTGTGTTCTCTTTTAGTTAAGCAAATATCAATTTTATTTAACACTTTCTTATATCCGGTATATATATATATATATATATATATATATATATATATATATATATATATATATATATATATAATGTATACAAGATATTATAAGTTATATGATTATGTAACGGTTGAAAATAGTAATAATAGACAATAATTATTGATATAGGTGCTAATAAATTGACCAAATTTGTTCATATCCACCCGTCTGCCTGAGTGTTTATCTACCTCTGTGTCTGTTCGTAAGGAAGATCGCTCAAAAATAAAATGAAATAAAGACATGCAATTGTATGTGTGTGTGTTTACGAAAAAAAGTTCATTATAAAAATTCTAAAAGCTTTCATTCTAAACAAAATTGAAATCCGAATAGATTCGGTACAAATCAGCTGTAAAATTTTGAGAATGTAACACTTTTCTTAAACAGCGCACATGTTGTGTCACATCCATTGATGGCGTGACCTCCATATGCGTTTCAATAAAATCCCATTATCTGCACAATATCTCAAAAACGGTTTGTAAAAAAAATTACCAGGATATAAATAGAGATAATTTACGTTATACGTTATATAGTTACGTTATATAGTTTCATTAAAACTTTACACATGATTTGACGTACAGCAAACGAGATATTTGCAAATAGCCGATTTTCGCGATCTGTCCCCTTGATTATCCGAAGATGCAGGTACGGCGTCTGACGATATGAAGCTTTTAAGCCAGTGATTTAGAATGTCAAAAGAATGGCCTATGAAAATTTTCAAATACCAATATAGATATATCCTTGCCATCCCTATAACGATTACTCAGTAACAAGTGAACTCTTGTGTGATAAATTATGTCTTCAGTATTGAAGATTTCTTCTTCAATAGTTGTGTGATAAATTATGTCTTATAATACTTTGAATCATTATGATTAAAAAAAAACTTCAAAGCAATAAAATCATGCAAAATAGCTAATTAAAAGATTTTTTTTCCCCAAAATATTATCTTTTTATCAAATAGAAATAAATAATTTCATCTCACGAATATAATTTCATTTTAAAAACATTCTCTTTTATATGAAAATAAATATATAATCTGTTGTTGTAAAATTATACTTAACTTCGTGTACTATGTGGACCACAAAAGTTGATGTTAATTTTTTAAATTTCATAATTGATTTGTGCCTTCATTGATTCGGTTTTCGATAAAATTCTGAGGATAAAAGTTGTGCATTCAAAATATAGTAACAGCTTTTATTCAAAAACATTTTCTCGAAAATCGAATAAATAAGGCACAAATTCATTATAAAATTTGAAATAATGACATCAACTTTGTGGCTAAGTGTACTTTTAAATAATAATAACAACGTTATTACACACCAATTTGATCATTTTGAGAACTAAGAGCATTATAATATTGTGCTAATACGAGTATAGTAGTACTTTAACTAACACAGTGATTCTCAACCTGTTTTTTGTCGCGGCACATTTTTAACGATTTCAAAATTTGACGGCACCCAAAGAAAAAGATAAGTTTAAAAATTGTTGACTCACCTATATAACACACTGTGTAAAATAGTTGATGATAATAATTTTGAATATAAAATAAAATAATATGTACTACAAAAACAACAGTACGTTTACTAAGTGATTCATTACAAGTTAATAATAAGAATACTTTTAATGACAAATTTGAGCTTGATGTTTTTTTAATAATTTCCTTTATATTTGGTCGTAAAAATGACAATGCTACTCTCATATCGTCTTCTACATTTAACAGTCTCGATCATTTTTTCGTTTTTATGTTGGTTAATACTTTACTATATACATTTCTATATAAATTTCGTGGCACAGTGGTTGAGAATCACTGATTAATACTAACATATTGACTTTGTGTCTCCTTAGATGTATGCAGACAGCATCACATCATAAGATGTATAATATACTATACTATAATACAAAAAGCAATTGAAATTCATGGTTAAGAAAATATGAAAGAAAGGAAAATGTGAGAAATTACTGTGTACGAATGATTATTTCAATCAAAAGATATAATTATGTAAATTGTGCGGTTGAGTTGCTAATGGAATGAACGGAACATTCCCCAACTACGTGGGGTTCAATTCTATATACTAGGGGTATGTTATATGTACAGGGTGTATGGAAATATTTAATACTTACGTAAGCCGTAGTATTGTGTAACCATTTTTAATTATTAACGTGAAATTGTCGATTCGCTCGTTACACTCTGGTGGTCGGTCGGACACTACTTTAAACACAAAAGTTTAATGAAATGATAAAAGTAGCAAAATAACTACAATCGAATAATTATATATTGTATATCTAAAACCAAAGATTCTACATTTGATTATGGTAGAACAGAACTATCGTCACTTCTGCCGTTCAAATTAGAGTTTGAAAGATTGGCATTAAATCTATTATTTACATTAGAATCAGAGTTAGTGAAATTTATCAACACCAGACTCAGGTTAATCAATACATACATTTAATATGCAAAGTTTACGAGCCCATAAAAATGATATCATTGATAATATGGTTCGTAATTCTAATATTCTTCTTTTATCAGAATGGTAGAGTAATAATGGTGAAGACATTCATGTACCTAATTTCAACTGTATAGTTTAATTGAAATATTTTAATGCAAGAGATGGTGGTGTAGCTATTTACCAAAATAATAACGACCAATCATCTTTAAATTTCGATTTTTTGCCCCAATTTCCTAGATAAAATTTTTTGGTATTTTATAACACAGTATGCAGACCGTCACCAAATTAGCAACAAGTAACATCTCCTCGGAGAATAATTACAATTAGCTAATTCATACTGATGATGACTACTTGGTAGTCGAAATACGTATTTATAAAATACAAAAAATTTTGATCTAGGAAATTGGGGCAAAAAATCGAAATTTATTTCAAAAAATCCTAGAATTCTCTTTAATATTATTTATATTATAATGTATAATATTGTTTTATTGTTCAATATCCAAAAATTACACACACAAATAAAATTATTGTCAACTGCAGAGTGTAATCACAGAGTGTTTACGTGACAAAAATGCCTGTTTCACTTCAGCATACAATGTATGTATATATAGATTTTTTGTCTATTTACTGTATGACTCACATTTTTTACTGAATGTCTCCCAAATAGAGTAGTAGAGCAGAATAGAAGTGTTCAGTGTTTACAACGGTAGAGCAAGTGCTATCTCAGCGATTCGTTACATGCTGAAAATACACTCTGATCGCGCCAAAAGAAGAATATCTTTAAAAAATTATATTGGAAGCGGTATTAAAATCATACTAACCAAAGTCTTATTATCTGTTTGTCCAAACTGTTGATTGTGTTGGAATTTCCACTGTTATTTTCTTTGAAATCCTTAGATTATTGTGTTCGTTGTTTAATAGAAATCAAGTTTCATTGAAATTAAAATAATAATATGATTATGATAATTTCATGGAATATTTCTTATAATCTTTATGTTTAATGCACCAAATTCACATAAATTATTAAATAATATAATGTTTTATAACAATCAAATATTTATAGTTACTCATTACCATACATACATACATACATACTACCCTAACTAATGTCAGATGAGTGTTAGATGTGCTGGCTGTTATTGCTATGTGCCTGTGCTTTAGGTTAGAGACTACTCGTTGCATGAATTATTGAAGACAAACGTAATGAATCATCATTCATTTTACTTACACACAATGGATATAAAAAAAATAGAATAATATTGAAAAAGAAAAAAATATATTCTTTAATATTTTTATTATAAAAAAATTCTATTTTACAAAATGAAAAATTTATATATATATGAGAATAGACAGTACAATTAGAGTTTAGTAAAACTATTATATGTTAATTGATCTTATTTGAATTATTAATGATCGTTATTCTTCACAGGTTTTTTATTTCATTTTGAAAATATGTTCAAAATTCAATAACCAAACGTTACCATTCCTTTGCATCGTTCATTTACATTAATATTACTGAAATTACAAATAAAAGGACTGTAAACTATTACTTAAGGAAGTACCAGCATTGTCTTGTATAATCAGGACAAAAAATTATTGATATGTTAAATGACTGGTTATTAATTTTTTTTTACCGACATCAAAATAAAAGGACGTAGTATCAGTTGGAATGTTTACACAATTTTTAATATTTGTAACTATCAACTTCAAAAATGGTGTTCTATTTCGCTACGAGAGATAGAATTATGTGGAAGTGCCGATAAATATTTGAAATAACGGTGGGAAACCTCAATGTAATTTTCCACGTTGGGAAATTACATTGGGGTTTTTAGTTTTGAAATGACGTAAGCTGGAGATATAACAATAGAACACGTGAGAAGCTGCGGGTGTTAGTGAAGTCGGATAGTTCATAAAAGTTATGCGCCCTGTGTTTATAAATTTCGAACGATTAATTTTAAAATGAGAGTTTGGGATGAACTGTAAACGAAACAATTAATCAATATTTTTTTTATAATTTGACTCGCTTTCGAAGAGATAAGGAAAATGGATTATTTGTAAATTTAAAAAACTTAGACTGTGAATTTTCACGTTGGGATTTCTACCTTACTGTGGCTGTAAAGGGACTCCGTCCAATTTTTATATTTGATGTAGATTTCTAAGAAACACCTAATAAGATTCTAGAATATGTTATTCTCGAATATAACACATGTTTCCTATTTAGCTTTATAAAGCTTACCGATGAATTCGACACTTTTTTATTGAATTATGTTAGCAAACGTTACAACTTTATCACATCTGTGAACGTCTGTATTTTAGAAACAGTATATAGATTTTTTTTCTATATATATATATATATATATATATATATAATCGATTTCACATTATTTCAATTTTCGAAAGGCATCTTCAAGAAAATTCTAATGGATTTTCGTTCTATGAATTGAATATTTGTTTTCACAATAAAACAAAAAACTTCGTTTGTAAATAGATAGTACACTTTTTTATCTTACGAGTTTCAAACATTGTAAATCTTAATACATTTCATGCAGAATTCATACAAAAATACTTTTATATCTACATAACTACGACATTTTACAAACACATAAAGTCACACAATTAATTCGAATGTTCGAGTATGCATAGAAGGTTTTTGTCTGAAAAAACTAACAATATTAAAATGATTATTTTTATAATCCGTTAAACGGTTTCTTTATTATCTTATAATATGTTTTGTCTATATGTTTTGTTGTATTTTTGGCAACACATTTGAAGATGCAATACCGTAGGAACGCTTTTAAGTGGACTTAATACACAGTTTGCTCTCAGTTTTCGTTGATATAATCATTATTTCATACATGTGTTGTACTATGAACCACAAAAGTTAATGTCATTTGAAAAAAAATGGATTTATGCCTTATTGATTCGGTTTTCGAAAAATGCCTCATTTTTCATTAAAAGTTGTTCATTTTTAATATAGTAACAACTTTTATTCGAAAATTTTCAATAATCGAACAGAAATTAACTATAAAGTTTAAAAAAATGACATTAACTTTTGTGGCCAAGTGTACATACTTCTCTATATATGACGTGTACATTGCATTCTTACTCTTTGGTCTAAATAATGGTATATATACAAGGTGACTTGAAAAACAACGTATAAAATAGGGTATATTCGTTTTGGGCGCGTTCAACTAGAAGCTGTGTACATTAACAATGGGTTCAACGATAGGCACCTCGCTAACAGACGCTTCATTCAGAGATAGGGCAGCAAAACCGCGATCGCCAAATCGTACTCCCAAAACAAATACTGTATAAGCGTTACATTTTTTAATTTGTTTAATGTTTTAAATATTTTTTTCTTTTTTAATATACAAAAAAACGCACCTAACAAAAAACCTACATACTTTATCAAATTGTCAGTTAAGGGGGTTTTTGTTTGATTTTAGGGAATTTTGAAGTCATTCAAACAAACATTCTAATGCTTGAAAAACACCTGTACATTTTCCATATTGAATATTGATACAAACTGCCGCTTACACGTACATGACAGACACGAACGGCATTTTCTATAATATCGTAAGCGTTCATAAGCCGAAACGAATGCCAACAAGTTGCTTTTATAAGCGTGAAATCTGTAAGAATGTCAGGGCTCAAAACGAAAATACCTATAGCATTTTGCGTACAATATTTGATTCTTTCTTAAACATTGCGATTATGCGATTTCATATTTTTTTCAATTTTAATGTCTAGTGAAGTATCTAACAGCATTCTGTCCAGTTTTCACCGAATTATTACGTTCTGGCATTTCCTGCCTGATGTCAAAAAGTATTTTTTTGGTCGCTGGGCATTTGTTACTAATTATATGAATAATTATATAACAACGTGGAAAATAGTTGTTTCTTATTCGTTTATAAATATTTTCCAATTGTAATATATATATATTCCAATTGGAAAACATAAAAACCATTAAAAAATAGAACCAAATAAGTTTTGTAATGATGATTTTTGGTCCATTTTGTAAAAATGTTTATAATTATATGTGAGCCGTTATATAGGGTACAACTGAATATCAAATAAGGAACAAGCATTTCGGTCGTGCTTTGTACTAAAGAACTTCAATTATTTGTTTAAAAAAAAAAACAAAAACCAACATATATGTGTGCATATTGTATGCATATTTTAATATAATAATATACATCTAGTACAAATATTGTACCGTCGTATATAATTAAAAATTCATTTTAAAACATGTTATTAAAAAATAGGTTTAACAAAAAAATTTACTTTTTGAATGGTGTACTTTACATATACGAGTAGTATTGTGTTTAATTTCAATATTTTTACTACATTTTTTTTTTTTTGCATGGTATAGATGAGTACGGGACTATGTGATTCCAATGTTGTCAAATTTCTGTCTTATAAAGCTATGTTATGAATTTCATGAGATTCATTTATAAATCGTTTAAGAATGTACGAGCACTAGATATAGTCCAATTATAAATTTCTTCACAATCTTATGTACTACTTTCATAAAAGTCCACAATAAAGTTTATTATTTTTTGTCGTAAGTTAAATGGAGAAAATTCATTATTTTCGGTACTAAAAAAATATATTTATGATAAAGCTATTTAAGAAAAAAACTGAGATTTAAGTAAGCTACTGTCGACACGAAATTAAATTTACCCGAAATCTCAGTTTTTTTTTTAAATATCATTTTTTAAGGCCCGTCATACCGGAATTGTGTTGGATCAATCTCTTTATTAATATTTCTATTTTCTATTGGGTAGTTTTTTTTTTGTTATTCGTCTTATTTTATTCCAAGTGAAAATTTTCAAATTAACATTAAATAATTAATTAAAGAGCTCCGTAACTATTATAATTGATTTAAATATGCACTTCAACTACATGTAAAAAAAATCAAACCTTAATCTTTTTGAAGCTCCAGTGCTCGTACATCCTTAATATAAAGACAAACAGCCTTACTCATTGAAATCCTCAGAACAGTTTTTAAATTTGATTGATATTTTCCTTACATGAGGCTGTTATGTGATCCCTGAAAAAAGCCTCTCATGGGAAAAATTAAGGTTACTTACTGGCCTTTTAACTAACCATTGCAAAGTCAATAATCATAGGCACAAAATTAATCTCAACGAAATCTCAAACGAAAATTAACTCTGCAGATTTTGTCATGAAGGGGAGGAAACCAGAATTCACATTCTGTGTGAATGCGAAAATCTCTCTATCATTTGGAAGGACAATATCATTTGGGCTTGACAGACTATAGGACAGTTTATCAAGACTATAGGACTTCTGGAACACCTTTGAAATAAAGGAGGTACAATCGATCAAATTTGTCGTTGTACAAAAGTACTTAGATTTACTCCTAATTTGAATCTCATCTAATCCCTGCATGAATACCATTTATTAGTGAAATTGATACACTTTAAAAATTAAATGGACCCAACAACGCCAGGTAGTTAGCCGATACTACTTACAGGTAGCGGAATAGCACTAAAGTCTAAAAATTCAAATAATAAAAGTATTTTTGTTTAATTAACTATACGGCGTAATTTGGCGGCCAGATTGTGTGTTATTCCTAATGAATTACGAGTATCAAAACATTAGTTTCTAGTAATTGCATTGTATACTAAATACTTACACTTAGGTCCACCATTATACGGCCAGACAAAATAATGAAATCATCACTGTCTTCAAAAGTACACCTTGAAGTATACCAAATCTTTCAAAAAATATTAATATTTACACAAAGAAATTTATATATTTGTATACCTGGTATATGGCATATTCCAGGGTGAATGTAGTTTAGTCCCGACTTTACAACGGTTGAAAATATTCATCACAGAACAAATATTTTATATAGGTCCATTTTCGCAAAGTTGTTTGCCCGTCCGTTATAAACACGGTAACTCAAAAATGAAAGTTCGTGAATATGAGCAAAGCCCTTTGTTTGAAACTTTTTGTCATAAATTCAGGATATTTAAGAAATTATATTATTTAGTTATTATTTTTACTTGTTTTTGTTATTAGCGAATTTCCTGAAAGGAAATAGAGCTATTGGTCCCGTACCGAAGTCAAAATTTCGCAAAAATTTCTTCAAATGTCCATCGATTCTACCTTGTAGATGTCAAAAATCACCATCTGTAAAATTTATATATATATATCTATGGACATATATATATATATATATATATATATATATATATATATATATATATATACATATATATATATATATATATATATACATATATATATATATATGTGTCTGTCATCACTCTAGCGGTCACAGTTTTCATTTTATCGGAATGAGATTTGGTATTTGAAGCGCTTTTGGTATTCAAAAGGTCAAGTTCGTTAATGGGTAAAATCGGACCAGGGGAAAGGGGGGTTTAGAGGGAGGAGGAAACACAAAATTTGACATATCTCCCTTAATATTCGAAAAATCGAAAATTTTATAAGAAGTAAAGTTGTAGGTATTAAGTTTTACTGTAATTTTTTTTCTTATCATTTTTTCTGTAACCCTAATATTTACAAAAATATTGACGGTTTAAGATTGAAAATTAAATTCCTCAATATCTCTGTACGCATTAGAGTTTGAGCAAAAATTATAAGGTGATGAATTGTATCAAACATGATTTTCTACAACTTTGTTTCTTACGCATTTTTCGATTGTTCTAATATTAAGAGAGATATTTTATATTTTGTGTTTTCTTCTATCATTATGCCCTCCTTTCCCCTTGACGTATGTTATTTATTAATAAAATTGGCCATGCAAATACTAAAATTAGAGAGTAATTTATTTATTCCAAGGAAATTCGTTAAGTTGAAACAGCTCCTGCGTAACGAATTTTTTTTTAACTGAAAAGAGTGTTCTACTCTAAAATAAACGTTAAAACGATTCATTTTCGACATATGTGCCTCTCTGGAAAGTTTTAAAATTACGTTTTAAAAAATATAAATATACATATTATATGAACAGAAATTAAACATTCATTAAATAGTATATTCCGAATGAAGAAAGGTGGTGTGGTTTAATGGAAATAGTAATTAGCAATGGATGGCATTATATATATATGTTTTTATAAACATTTATATTTAATAGATTAGCTCAGTGCGTATTTACTTTTCGAAAATAATTTCCCTTCCTATAGAGTGGAATGTTAAACGTACTGTTTAACATTCATATTGTTTATGAATCATATTGTTTAGGTGTCGTATGATTTTCGGATAATGAAAGAAAAAGCATTATTATGCATTATTGAAAGATGACTGCCCGTTACTATCGTTATTACTTTGGTAAATAGCAACACAGCCAGCTCTTTTATTAGAGCATTTAAATTTGACTATATAGTTAAAATTAGGTACAAGAATGTCTTTATCATTCAAACTCTAATTTTTACGGAATGAGTGACGATGGTTCTGTTTTACCATGATAAAATCCACCATGATAGAATCGTTGGTTTGAGATACAATATATATATATATATATATATATATATATATATATATATATATATATATATATATATATATATATATATATATATATATATATATATATATATATATATACACTCCTATATCATTTCATTAAACTTCTGTAGCTAAATAGTAGTGTTGACCTTATTGAATATTATTTAAATAAATTATTTTAAAAATATATAACTTCCTACGTTGGTACATAAGTGCACAAACACGGTTTTTATTAAATGATACCCCGTATGTACAAATAGTGGAGAATAATTTTTTTTAGTACTCCACTGTTTAAAATTTATTATTATTTTGTTTTCATATTTTTATTATTCAAAAAATAATAATTTATATAATTATTGGTTTATGCGAGTTGAGAATTTACATAATTTCAACAAACATTTACTTAGATCGGATATGACTTGCGTATATCCAAGCTTACTTCGATATTTCCGCACATATTTCAAATTAGTTACAAAAAGTACTTGTCTCAAGACAGTTACTAAAATTAGTTGGCTCAATACAGTTACTAAAAGTAGTTGTCTCACATGAATTAATCAGATGGTATTTTGAATTTTTATTTCTTCAATTTACAAATTGAATATTTATTATGGATTGTGCTGAAGTATCGAATAGGCGAATTAATGGTTTCTATCTGATTGTATCTAAGTATATTTTTTTTGTATAATTTATTTAATTCACCATTCCGAAACTTGTGGTTTTTCAAACTTGTCACATTTCAATACACATTCTATACACATTTTGGCTGTACAATTTATGTATTTTATGTGAATATGCAATGACTTTTTCAATTTATAACTATATTGTTTTGTATACGCTTGGTATTTTTGGCCTTGTAGTTTTTCTTTACAGAAGCGTAAAGTCCCCTTTATATACAACTATGTATCTGAATTAAATTTGTAGTGTATATTTATATTTTTGCAAATCAGACATATTTGAACATTTTTTTTTACTGTAGTGTCGTTTTTTTTTTTTTATATACGATATTTCTTTTTACTACAGTTCAATCTAGTACATATTCATGTAATTTTTTTTATAACTTGTACAACCAAACTTAGTATTTTAAGGATAGTTATACTATCAACATATTAAATGAAAAATTATTTATTTCAAATATATTTTATTTTTACATATATTTTGTTTTGTTCTTTTTTTGTACTTTTTTTTATTTTCAGTATTTCTGATTCGAATCACTAGTCGATAACTTAGACACTTACTGGATAGTAAAGATCTTACTACCTCAATATTATCTTTTTTAATGGGCCCAGCTTTTATTGAAAGACTTTCGGTTCAACGTGTTATTTTTTTTATATTTACGTGTATCGCGTTAGCACCGATCGTTTTCCAATTTTCATAATTCCACATACAATACTCTGCTTTGGATTTTTTTTTCTAAAGTACCGTATATTTAGTTTTCATTATTTTTTTTTTTTAAAATACATCATAATACCTCTTTTAATTAAAATTACTAAATTAACTTAATTTCATATTTATGAAAATAATTGATAATTCAATTATTTTCTATAAAGTGTTTAGTTTTTTTTTAAAACTAAACACCAATTTTTTTTTTAAACTAAACACTTATATTTTTTTTTAAATACACAATAGATTATGCTTTGAAATAAGTAGTGGTTACATCCTGTACCTAAAAAGTAAACCAATAAAATGTTTTTTTGATGATTTCCTTGTTGTTGTAGATTACAATAAGCATTATCATTTAATGATAATCAGTTTTAAAATACAGATACATGTATGCATATTGTGTTTAATGAGGAATTCATATATTCCTATATTTAATTCTCATTTATTTCTCATTTATTAGTCTAACCGTGCCTGTATATATGTATGCTTGTTTGTATGTATGTATGTATTTATGTATGTATGTATGTATAAAATAATATCGTAATAATATCACAGTTTAACAATTACGTTTTGAATTGTTTGCATTTCGAGTTTTTGTGTATTATCATATCATATCCATAATAATAATAATCATTATTATTATTAGTATGATTACTGTTGTTGTAAATGTACCAACTGTATGTTTACACAGAATGTAACATTTACATCCTGTAGCGCTGAAAATATTTAAGGGCTTTTATCATTCTGAGAGGCTACCTATAATTCAGGTAACTTTTTTTACAGGCAGGATAGGTATGCTATTATGAGAGTACATTCACAGATATCGTTTAAATAAGATTCTATTAAAAAAACATTTTTTAAAACAAGCTTTTTAAAGTAAAACTAATTTTCTACAAAGTAAGCTTTCTGTGTTTTTCGATTTTTTCAATATTAAGAGAGATATACAAAATTTTGTGTTTCCCCCGTCCCTCTAAACTCCCCTTTCCTCCTGTCGATTCTTGTCATGCTTACCATAAAAAGATCTGATGCATTGTCATCAGAACTGATCCAACATTTAAAATTTAACTCCGTAGGATAAGAGAAAGTGGTTCAAATTCAGCAGGTTCAAAATAAGTTAAATAAAAGCTTTTAAAATAAACCTTTTCATAGAGTTTAATGCGCATTTAATTTTCGGACAGTCTGCAACAAGATGTACAAAGGTGGGAAGTATTGCGTGTTCATTTCTTCACATTAATTATTTTGACATTCTGCCCGAAACAAAAACAAATCATAATTTGAAATAGAAAGGCCTCTTAGTAAAGAACCAGTCAATAGAACTGACGTGGCTTAAAGTGTTCATATGGAGACAAGGCTTTTAGACAAGCTTAGCTATCCGAGAGAATATATACGTTCTGGTATATTTATCACCTTCGTAAGTTATCACGGACGTCAGTATAGCATAGCCTTCTGCCTGAAAGACTGTGGCTAATTTCCTCCAGGAAGAGCTGTCTTTATACCAAACGATTCCTTTCTTGAGTTAGATAGGAATAGGTAGGTAGGATAGATAGATAGATAGATAGGTCCTAATCACAGACTACAGTGAAAGGTTTTGAGAATGAGTATGTTATTGGAAGTATATGCCCATTTCCAAATCGGGATCTGTGAATATTGATGCTCCCATGATTCTTGCATGACCAACCTGGTTATTTTTAGAAATCTAGTTATCACCCTTTAGCAATTATAATAATGTTCAGCATGGCTACAGTAACGCACAAACAGGCCAGTCTTTGAATCCTGGGAAGCTTTGTACATGTCTACCAACTGTTATGTACAGCCATTGGATCATTTTGGGTTTTAGGCTCCAGATTTTCCCACTTGCTCTATTGCAGAGAATGTAGGAAGATTTTCTTAAAAAGGGTGGCTTTTTATAAATTCTGTCAACGGGAATTTTGACAAATGGATTGAAGTAAAATTAACAAATTTCCTCAGACATAATAAATATGAAATCATGATAGCAAGGCGATACATACATAATATTTATTATTAATACTCTATTATTAAAACTTTGAACATCGTAAATAAAATTTAATTAAAATCTAGTAACTACCTAAAATCAAAGAACAAATTTAATAATTTTGTAATATTAATATTTTCGTGAAAATTAACAGTATAAACACAAAAATTAATAATATCGAATTTAAAAAACATAAAATTTGTTCAAAACAATTCATTAAAAAGTTTTCCCATATCGTTTCTGTCGGGCAACGTCACGAATCACGATAAAATATTCTTTACTAAAATAAATTAATTTGGTAATTCAATTTCAAATTTTGGCCCAATTCCTTGAACAATTATTTGTATTTTATATATACGTATTTCGACTACAAGGTAGTCATCATCAGTATGAATTACCTAATCGTAACTATCTCTGGGATATGGAGTCAGAGTCACGATCGAGGAACGCACCGGGTGTTAGCTAATTTATACTGACGATGACTACCTTGTAAACGAAATACGTATTTATAAAATACAAATAATTGTTCTAGGAATTGGGACAAAATTTGAAATTTAATTTCAAAAACCCTCTTTGATTATTTTAATAATCTTTCTATATTAATTTAGATAAATTTACTAAAATTATTGACTAAAACCCAACGTATTTTTCGAGTTTATAAATTTAGCAAATAACTACTATTACATTTAAATTATAATTAATTTTTGTGTCTATTGAATGAAAATAATTAAAGTTAAAATTAAATACATAATTATACAGTATAATCTAGTGATCAAAATGTGTTTCATTCTGTATAAAAACTGAAATATATGAATAATTCATAAATGAAATTCAATTCAAACCAATCCCATACGATAATAATGTTAACACTAAAATTTAAATTCCATAATTATTTGAAAATTATTTGATATTAATAAATGACTTCGGGAAAATTATTAAGTAGCTTATTCTAAATTACATATCCGTATACACTAGTTAATATTGAAATATATAATTGAACCCCATATAATTATTCCCTTTTTTTTTAATAGAGATTTATCTATTTTATTACTTTGATCGAGAACATAAAAGGGTCTTAAAATGAAGTGAAAATGTCTTATGAAAATTAAAGTACAAAAATGTTGGAAATGCCAAATCAATATCCCAATTTATGTGTTAAATTTGAATCACTCACCCTTATGATTGCCTTATATAGGGTGGCGCAAAAATACCTTCACGATTTTTAAATTCAATAATCCTATATCCCATATATCCCATATTGAATATTACCAATAATATATCCCATATTAAATGGTACCTATAGTAGAGATAGGTTAGATTAACATATATATTTTCTCCAATCTAATTATGTATAATATAATATGGTTTTCGTCTATCATTCGTATTATAAATGCAAAATAATAGCACACACATACATTCATTAAATTATGTATGCATTAGATATTTTATGATTAATAAAACTATCGAACTAATAGTAAAGTTTATTAAAACTTTATAATAGGTTTATATTCATGTAATATACCATCTAATGTTTTTGAAAACAAGTCAAAAAGGGTTCGGTTTGACTCTGAAATATCACATGACCAAGGGAGATTCATATCCATACAAATACCTTTCTAATATCACCCAAAAAAAGTTTTGAGCCCGGGACTCAGGCACGATATGAAAACATATCCTATATAAAATGAAATATACTTATAAAATATACTTACACTTATAAGTATATATCATTGCCGGTATACAATAGCAAAGAATATTCAAACACAATTCACTCGAACAGTCCACTCGAAGAAAGTTGTTTGATTGGTGTCAAATCTCAATTCGAAATTTGTTTGGTATCTACAGATGATAAAAGTTAAGCTATTTGTAACAAAATTATTCGTTTTATTAATATTTGTTTACTATTATATAAAAATATTAGGTTTTATTTAATTAAAACTCTATAAAATATCCGTGGTCGTTTGCCACGTTTGATCCATTAAATCGTTTTAGAAAAATTATAAAATCTACGATTAGTATACGCTAGTTCTTTCATAGTATGTCTTCGTAACGTTAATGGAAATTGACATTCGTATTGTGAATAAGAATATTGTGAAAAAGATAATGTTGACATCAAATTAATACCGTCAGTGATATGAATAAAATGACTCACTCATCAGTATCATCCGTGGTGTAACGATACCACACTGGGCCCGAAATTCATAGATTCAGGGTTCGATATCTGGTTGATGATTTAATGTGTTCATATCAATATTTAACTATAAATTTTACTTGTTCTTAAGGATGTTGCAGCATAAAACCACTTTTCAAATCCCAAACTTTCAGAATTTTTTACCGTGTAGAACGCGAGATAATCTTTCATTCTCTCACATTAGAAGCATGTAAAACTTCATGTCCGTCCAACGAATATCTGTTGTATTAAATATGTATAAAAATACTCGACAGAATTATAAAAAAAAAACCAGGACAGGAAAGATAAATATTATTTAAATAGATTTTTTTTTAAATCACGTTTTACCATTTTGTTTTCGAAATATAATAGTTGAAAATTATTTTTCATTTCAAAATTACATTAATTTGTATATATGAATATTGAATATATGTATGTATTGTGTTTGTGTGTATATGTATTTGTTCTATAATAAAATCAAACCAGTTTTTTGTCCTGATTATAAAAGACAGTGCTGGAGCTACTTTATTAAAGCAATTTTTATGTTACATCCTGTACAGATTGAATATAGAGTATTTTATAAAAATAAAAGACAATTACATATAAAATCACACAATACAATACGAATGGGGTAGGGTATTCGGACCCTTCAATAATATAATGGGTTTTAACTATTCATGGACGAGGAAACAGAACATCTTCTTCGTCTATAACCTATACGGTTTTCTATTGTATGTTTTTTAATGTTATACCAATACATAAATTGATCTATTCAAATCGGATAACCTTTTTTTTTCCGTATATGTCGAACGAAAAGTATTCCTTCTGTTGCTGTTCCATACCATATTACATGGATTCACAATGACTTTTTAACTGATTTTTTTTCTTCTTAAATGAATGACGGAATGAATTTTATACCCCACTCGGATCCCATATAAATGTAGGAAATACAAATATTATACAATTCGATAATGTGTACCATTTACATGTTTTTAAAAGTGGGTACATTTTATTAATATTTTAGTAAATACATGCAATTTGTTAAATTGGTTTTTTTCTTATTCGTTTTCAATTTTCTTGTGTAATTCTTTGAAATTAATGTTAATAGTAATACTGAGAGCCTTACAATTTGAAATAAGTGCAGGAGAAGTTGATTATCTTCTGTATAACTTAATCATGATCTAATTCTTTATTTTATTTTTATTTGTTTCAAATTCATAAAAATATTAGTCAAGAAAATCAATTTTGTTAGAAAATAGGAAGAAAACTACAGTTCGAGTTTGTGCTGTAGATTTTTCGTGAAAACCTTCTGCACATGATCCGTAAGCGTTTGGACTGTCAATGGCCGCTATATGCCCGATGGGGTCATTTACATATTCGTTTTGAGACAAAATCTTGAATTTTTTTTCAAGTTAATATCAATTTTGACTAAGCTTTTAAGATTTCCTGTACACGAATCCTTTATCGCGAAATCGATAATCGCCGGTAACCTCGTTCTTGTCCATACGCCGACCGTTTAGTTCATAACCGTCCCTTTATTTTTTTCTTCTTAATAATTGACAAATTGCCGATGTCGGCATTATGATAAAAACTATTGAATTAAATTGTTCGGGCTTTATGAATAATGTCCGTCACTCATTGGACAGAGTTATAAAAAAATGTGTTTTTATTAAATTATTTTAATGTTGACATACAGTACAGTAGGTGTAAGTACATGGATTGTTCCCAGTTTGTAAAGGTTTAAGCCAGATATTTCAATAACATTAGCAAGTACAATTTTTCCGTCGCTACGAGCTCAATTAACGTCTGGAACGCGAACTCTTACGGTATCCTCTATTTTTGCCACAGGATATTGAATGTTTCTGTTTCTCCAATGGGCATAACGTCAAATCTTCGCAAACGCTGATAATCTTCTGAATATTAACTTTCTTATTTGATACTTTAAGCTTAGAAGATTTCGCTTTATACCTGTATAACTTATGCTGGTGAAAAACTGAATATTCGGACCTTTCAACGATATCAACTCATTTAACCTTTCATTAAATCGACAATTCATGGCAATTGGTTTTGATTTATCCATGTTGAAATACGTAATTACTAATTAAACACACTTGACCGCACTTATGTATTAATTTTCCATTCCAATCTATATTAGTAATCACTTCTAAAATAAATTGTACACAAAGTGCGCTCTGTAGTCTCAGCAGCGGCAGAGTCGCGAGCTCTGATTGGTTAGCGCGTGAACAAGTGCGTACATATTTGTTCTTACTCCTCGTGCCCTGTCTAATGTACCTTAATTATCAAATTGCACAACAGTTTATGTAGCAATATGATGCATAATGACCAGACAACGTGATAAATATTGAAGTTTAAATAAGTATTAATAGGGAATATGCATGGAAATTTTTTTTGACATTTATTTTCAGAATATGAAAATACTGTTAATACTGTAATAATATTTAAAAACGAAATTAAAATCCGACAAATATCAAGGAAGCTATAAGTTTTTAAAGATTATTATCTGTCTCTTTCTTGCAAAAATACTACAAACGGAGTTTTACGTGTATTTTAAATGGTGAAAGTGTAATATGACGTCACATAACATATCAAGAGGGCTATCACCCTCTTTGTCTAATCGGGAATTTCAATCATTCATATGTCGCCTATTTTTAAAGTTATTTAAAAAGTAATTTTACCTTGATATTTGTCAAGTAAACATGCTTCAATTGAAGTGAAAAAAAATTATCATGCATATTCCCTATTATGAAATCCGATTTGACTTGTCATTATTCATATTGCTCGAGCAATTTAAAAAGTCACTTAGTCCATAACATGGATACCATATAGTTGGTATAATGGTTGACTTAGTACGTAGTAACCTAAAGGCATATAGATGAATTGGTATATATAGTTAGAATTCTAGAGCCCCTGGCCTAAGAGACAATAGTCGCGGTTGCCTTGGCTTGTCCCAGGGTAGGTTAATGGACGGCATCAGTATAACGCTCATGTATAATATATATCTTATATGGTACTCTGTTTGATTTTCTACTTTGAAGGTACTTTGTTTATCATGTTTTGTTTATTGTCGCGGTTTTTCTATATGTGTACCGCACACTAGAAAACATTCCATTGTTATATTTCGAGCGTACAATTTGCTATACAATAAATATGTATAAAATCTACAGAATGAACAAATATGGACGATAGTATTTGAAATTATTTAATATGATCAAATGATTGTAATCAACTTTTATCAATTTGTGTTTTTTTTTTATCACATCATTCTGTGAATCAATAACTTTCTGCATCAATCTGGGATTAAAAACATAGTCATTACAAAAATATTTGATTTGAAAATCTACTTTATTTAAAAACAATCGAAACATTAAATTTCAAATCTTGCCCCAATAGGGAATATGTATGAAAATTTTTTTTCACTTGAATTGAAGCATGTTTATTTGACAAATATCAAGGTAAAAATACTTTTTAAAAAACTTTAAAAATAAGCGAGATATGAATGATTGAAATTCCCGATTAGACAAAGAGGGTGATTGCCCCTCTTGATATGTTATGTGACGTCATATTACACTTTCACCATTTAAAATACACGTAAAACTCCGTTTTTAGTATTTTTGCAAGAAAGAGACAGATAATAATCTTTAAAAGCTTATAGCTTCCTTGATATTTGTCGGATTTTAATTTCGTTTTTAAATATTATTACAGTATTAACAGTATTTTCATATTCTGAAAATAAATGTGAAAAAAAATTTTCATGCATATTCCCTATTCCTAGAACATTTATTTGTATTTTATAAATACGTATTTCAACTACAATGCAGTCATCATAAGTATGAATTAGCTAATCGTAACGATCTCTGGGATATGGATTCACAGATATGTTGCTTGTTGCTTATTTGCTACGTGTCTCACGCTAATTTTGTGTGGGACACACACCAAATAGCAACAAGCAACATATCTCTGAATCCATATCCCAGAGATAGTTCCGATTAGCTAATTCATACTGATGATGACTACATTGTAGTCGAAATATGTATTTATAAAATATAAATAAATGTTCTAGGAATTGGGGCAAAATTTGAAATGTAATTGCAAAAAACCTAGAGTTCTCGTTGATTATTTTAATAATCTGTATCGAAACGATGTCACGATAGTTATTGAATAAAGTAGATCTGTAAATCAAATATTTTTGATTTTAATATTTTCTGAATCCCAAATTGTTACAATAATGGAATTCCACAAAATAAAGCTCGAAATAATAAATACCTTTCTGAATGGTTTAACAAAATATGATGGTTAAACAAAGTATCGTCGAAACTTTAAACATTTTCCCTTTTCACATGACACACTCAAGAGAGAAATGTTATGTAGATAGTTTATTTTCCAAATATCCTTTCAAATTCTGTTGAATAGACTTCACAACAAACAAACAAAAATTATAAGGATAAACTAAATCCTCTTATTTGTATAATGGGAAAACTTTTTTTAAAATAATCATATGGGCAATTTATTCAGACCAGATGTTGAATTTTCAATAAATATTCTACAATTGTATATATATCTATATCTATATATATATATATATATATATATATATATATATATATATATATATATATGTATATATATGTGACTGTGGTAGATATAACGACTATTTGAAGAAAAAAAATGTTTAACAGAACTTTATTTGTTTTTATTATTTTTATTAGTTTCATTTTCGTGTGTAGGATCATGAATAACTGCGAGTTTAGTGAATCCAATCGAAAAGATTTTGCAGCATACCAAGTCTAAACACAGAATCACATAGATAGAGGTTGTATTCGTTTAGGGCACTTACATGCTTACAACGCTCACGCTTATCAGCCCAATTAATTGGCGTTCGTTATTGTTGAAAATTCCGTCCGTTCCATTACATTATATGTTCCATTCCGTTGCATTATAAGTATGTGTACGCATCAGTTGACATCAATATTCAATATATCGGATGGGGATGAAAACCATAGGGCTAATATATATAAATTAGGCAAGTCATAGACACGCGTGTAAGTGGAAGGGTCCCGTCAATAGAAAGAGAATCGCGACAATTTGAAAAATTATGTCAGTATTATAGATTTTTTTCTAATAAGATTTTGTATGGTATGTGGGTTTTTTGTATATTCAGAAAAAACATAATTTAAAATATTTAAAAGGCGACCAAAAGATAGTTTTTTGTATAAAATGGGTCGTTACTTAAGAAAGACAATCCATTATAATTATTAAATAATACAAATATTTGAGATTTCCATAACAATAATTTTATTTTGACTAGGTTTCGCAACACAGTTCCTTCATCAGAAAATATATGATAATGACAAAAGTATACAAATCTAAACAAAAAGGTAAACATATTTAGGTACTTAAATAAACTGCATAATAACACGATTGTATGAATGAAAACAAACAAATATTGGTAAAACCTAAAAAATATAGGAAAGTAATTTATGCCTTAAGGAAGTACCAGCATTGTCTTATATAATCGCGACAAAAAACCGAATGTGTAATTTAGACACAAACTAATGTAATTTTGAAAAAAAAAAATTTAAACTGTTATATTTCGAAAACAAAACGGTAAAACGCAATTTTTTATTTTATTTAAGAAATATTTATCTTTACTCTCTTACTTCTTTTTTTAAATTTTGTCGAGTATTTTTTTAATATAACAGATAATAGTTGGGTGGGCTTGAAGTTTTACATGCTTCTAATGAGAGAGAATGAGAGAGAATGATTACTTTGTTATTAATTATCTCACGTTCTAAACGGTCATAATTTTAGCCTGTGAAAAAATTCTATATTGCCGTGGTAATCGATACATAATGAAATAGTTACTACGTTGTCTAGGACTATTTCCTAGACGATGCATTGATATGAGACATCGAACAAACTTGTTTGCCATTTGAGACATGATAAAATGATGCTGCTATAAACAGTTTTCACTGTATTTATTACACTTTCTATTGAAGGGGAAAAAATGGCCATTATATCAAGAAAGTTTGTGTTTTTTAATACATGCAATGGATACCATATGACTATTTTATAAACAGAACGTGTGGCGTAAATACAAATGTATATCAATTGACCAATAAAAACACAGGGATTGAACTTTTATCAAGGTTCAATAAATAATATTATTATTTATTGTTCCAAAATTTGACAATAACTTGTCTCCTTCTCATATTTATTCACAACGAACGGAAAAAAAAGAACTCAGTGAGTATTGGATGGGACTATTTATGGCTATCACGTGTTTTTTTTATGTATATGATTTTTTTTTCAATACAACTTCTTCATATCTATCGAATGAATGTCTGACATAAGGGCGACTAAAAGAGTTAGCTGTAGTGATTGAATCGTGTTTTTTATGAGTAATAGAATTATATAGTGAATGATGTGTACAGACTTTAGATAATTTTCTTTTAGAAAAAGGCTTTAAGTTCACGTTGATAAATCATAAACTTTGTTGCGACTATAAAACCTCTAAAATAAATGTACGTGTGCTGTTTTTTTAAATACTGCTTCTCCCAAGTAATTTTTATAATTTCATATTTTTATTCTACAGATTCGTATTTTCTTTCGATATTTTCTGCGATATCTACACAAAAGTAAGATATTTTTGTGCAGGCCTGGTTCTCTTTGCACGACAGAGAGAGCACAACTATACAACTTAGAATACAACACATTTAAGGATGTTCCAGCATGCCACCACTTTTCGACAGATTTTGGTCATATTTTGTTCACAGGCAAAATATAACGTTTTCTAATAAATCCGGAAGTTTCAGAAATTTTGACCGTTTATAACGCGAGATAATTAATATCAAAGTTATCATTCTCTCTTACTCTCTCTCATTAGAAGCCTGTGAAACTTCATGCCCGCCCAACTATTATCTGTTGTATAAGAAAAAATACTCGACAGAATTTTTTTCAAAACTAGGAGAGTAAAGATAAATATTTATTATATAAATAAATTTAAAAAAAATCGTGTGTTACCGTTTTGTTTTAACGGTAAAATGAAAGTTTAAATTTATTTATTTGTCTTCAAAACAACATTATTTGTATATGTGAACAGTGTTTTTGTCTATGTGTTGTATATGTGTGTTTATGTATTGGTTCTATAATAAAATCAAATCGGTTTGTTGTACTGATTGCATAACACTGTGCTGGAACATCCTTAAATTCATAAACTTTACTTTCAAAAAAGCAACCTTATGACTCATATTACGGACAATTACGAAGAACGAAATAATTTTTAACCTTTTAAAACATTAGTAACTCTACGCGATGACCATCTCAAAATCTGAATTTCGGTCGTTTTATTTTATTGTACATCCTTCGGAATCGTTTTTCTACTGCTTCTGAGATTATCCGAAGGCTCCGTATTGATCATATTTTTGCTATTAGTGCAAAAACTGTTAGAAGAAGGCTTGTAGAAATGAAGTTATGACCAAGAATGCCAGCCAATAGCACCATAAGTAATAAAAAATAAGTAATAATGTAATCAGATGTATAAAAAATTCTTCTGATCTGAAAAATAAATTTAAATCGCAACTAAATCACATTTGATAGTTTACAAATCATACTGTAGATAAAATGTAAGCAAAGTTTATATCACAATGGTTATATGATAGCAATATGGATGGCAATCTTTTTTATTTTCATATTTACATTTTTTGAAATGTGAATATCATATAAAGATACCACAATAAAGACATAAAAATCTAATATTGAAAATACGCATATAAATTTTTAATAAACTACACACACACCCATCCAAATAAATTGTTCTTTATATTAGAAAATTGCAAAAAGACACAAATCTCTTCCAATACTTCCAATACTTCCAACATACATTATTATATTTAAACATTATTAAAAAGTTGCGTCCATTTTTCAAAATTATATAGTCTATTTGTGCCTAATTCATTCGGTTTTCGAAAAAATGTTTCAAATAAAAATTATTGCTATATTTGTAATGAACAACATTTATTCGAAGCATTTTTTCGAAAACCCAATGAATAAGGCATAAACTTTAAAAAATAACCACGACTTATTTTCAAAATCAATTTTCAAAATCAAAATCAATCAAGTCACGGTAGTATTGTTGTGCCCCTGGCAAGTTAACCGTAATCTTGTACGTTTCTCATTTGCATCTATCTAGAATTACAGTAGTATTGTTGTATCCCTGAAAAGTTTACCGCAAGGTTGTACATTTCATTCTAAGTAATTTAGCGTATTTTTGAATCCTCTATCTTCAAATTTAGGATGTGATGAAGCTACCAAATCTTTTTTAAAGCCATACCAGTTTTAAAACGAATTTTTAACACGAAAACTACCAAGATTTCGTCATATACTTACTGACGTTATCAAATCTGAAATTTATTTTGGAGACTGATATTACAATGAAACTCAGGGAAAATAGTACAAGTTTTGCAATGGCCAACCGGTATTGCCATATTCTGGAGGATGAAATCTTTCATTTATAAAAAAAAGCCATTGATTAGCCATTCTTTCAAACGGGCTGCCGGAGTAGTTTACACAGAATAGAGTAATGGTGACCAATATATTATTAAACTACACATATTCCCATATCATTCAATTTTCACAGGATTGGATTAGGGCAACCGATTGCCATCGAACGGCGATTATGTATACTTATTAATTTACTACTCACATTGATGAAGGAGATAATCTTACCACGGGCTCTTGGTATATTTTGTCTAACACACACTTGTAACACTTCTGTTTTACTGCTACACGACTAAACCTCTTGGCCCTATTTTCACAAGATTTATTTTTGGTTGAATATATATATGACCACGTTTTGTATATTATCTCTGTTATTTTTTCCGATATCCAAACATATGTTACATACAAATTACACTTGTACCATCATGTTTCAGATGATATCCAACTGTTCCGTCTTAAGAATATAGAAGTGAAAAAATCCCTTTGAAATTAATACGATATGTACGCCATTAATTCGAATTCAAGGGTGTACTTACGATATGAATAATGAAAAATATTAATTAAATCCGAATTTCTTTTTTAGTCCTTGAAAACATTTTATTATATTGTAAAATCCTTTCATGTTTTTACGGAGGGAAACAAACAATATGTAGGTAATGTAGATAACTATTATATAAATGAATGAAACTTATAAAAAAAAATCAATTGCCATTAATTTTACGATTTTATTCAAATGTATTTGCCAATTTATTACCGTCTTTATTTCTTTACATTCTTTTTTACCATAAAAGTATTAAAAGGTTTTAGTTTTTTCTTTTTTTAAATTTTGTTTTATAAACTACATCTAAACTAAATAGAAAATCTAAATCTTTTTCGGATTCACATTTATATTATTACAGAGTGTTGTATCGTATACCTGAGAAGAAAATTCCTTAAGGTGGTTATATAGTAATTATTTTGAGTTGCTCCAAAATTTTCTTAATGTATATTGACTTTAAACACCAGTCCAAGTAGCCGAGCGGTCTAAGGCGTTATGTTTGCGTAGTGCATACTTGTAAACTGGTAGGTTATAGGTTCGAATCCCGACATCGGCTGTTTGTCAATTATTAAAAAAACAAGAAAAAAAAGGGGCGGTTAATTGACCAAACTGTCGGCGTATGGACAAGAACGAAGTAACCGGCTATGCTTGAGAAGGTTTTCTGCAGTTTCCTTCACGAACTCCAAATGAATATCGGCATACTTCCTATCAGAGTCGGCTACAGCCGCCTATCCTACCAATTCCTAGTATACTCACAAATTCCTTCCACTCCACTCACGTCCTCTCATCCTTAGGCATCATAATGGACCTTATGGTCGAAGTGTAGCCCGTTCTGGGCAGCCTCTACAATCTATCTATCTATCTTGACTTTAAATCAAATTAGGAACATAACTTAACGGCTGGATAGTTACAAAGAATCAGTTAACGATGTAACAAAAGTAATTTGAAATTTAAAATTCGCCCCCTTTACCTAGATCAGTTTTTTTTGTATTATAAATACGTATTTCGACTACAAAGTAGTCATTATCAGTATAAATGAGCTAGTCGTAATTTATTCTTTGACAATTATAAATTGATAGAAAGTCGAGATCAACAGACAAAAATCAAAATAAATAGAAAATTAACTAAATTAAAATATACTAAATTTTAAATTATTATAAATTTTAAATTATATTGAAATTACTCTTGTTAAAATTTTTTCTTCATTCACATTTATTCCTGTTAACTTTACTCTTATACTGTCTCAGGATATGTTACTCGTTGCTAACTTGGTGACAGTTTCACAATCTTTCGTGGTTTAACTCTGCTTATATATGTTTGCCCATTGTGATGCCTTAGGATGTGAAGATGTGAGTGGAGTGAAAGGAATTTTTGTGTATAGACTAGGAATTGCTAGGATATGCGGCTACAGTCGACTATGATAGGAACTATGCCGATATTCATCTGGAGTTCGTGAAGGAAACTGCAGAAAACCTACTCAAGCATAGCCACTTACTTCGTTCTTGTCCATACGCCGACAGTTTAGTCAATTAACCGCCCTTTTTTTTCTTAATAATTGATTTTTTTTTTAATAACTGCAGATGTCGGGATTCGAACCCCCTTACTTCCCAGTTTCCAAGTAGGCATACTGCGCAGACATAACGCCTTAGACTGCTCATCCATTTGGACTGGTTAGTCACGAGTATACTGCAAATGCATATCACAGAAACCAAATTAATAATCGGGTGTAATTTGGAAAAGGCTTTTGTTTCAAAAAGTAATGATTTGAGAACTTATATATAGAAGTAAAATCACTATCACTATAGTACAAGCACATTTTGGTGAATCTGACTTACTACACTTCTAGAGCTACCTTAAACCAAAAAAAAGCTCGTATAGTAGCTACCTTAACCGTGTAATAGTGGTTTGGGTAGTACTGATACACATTATATAAAATATCTGCCGTATACGAATAGAATATTTAAAACAAGTAATGCTGACTATATAACAACGTCGTTCCTGGTTAATAGTAGTTGGTGACTCTTTTCCCACTGTTGTCTAGTTGGGTCCTCCTATGGCGACCGACGTGTTAGTTGGAGCACGATTTTCATACATGTGTGTGTGTATATATGTGTATTTCATGTACGTTGTGCATATCTACATAGTATATTGAAAGTTTTTCAAATATGGGAGGTTAAAATTCATTTAAAATTACCTTCAAATTTGTTTTAGCGACTCGGACAAGTTCACCCTCCAGGTTTCGAACCCTGGATCTGGAACTTATAGGTTCGTTTTACGTGAAAGTGTTACTGTTCTCTGATCTTAGCGTAATCCATGATCAAAAACGTAGACACGACGCTCGTTATCTGTGAGTAGTCTTCGCTAAATTAGCGGAATAAACTTGACTTCTCTCATAACATTTTAACTGTCCTTTTATTACTGGACGGGCTACACTTCGACCATAAGGTCCATTGTGATGCCTAAGGATGTGAAGATGTGAATGGAGGAGTGGAAGGAATTTTTATGTATAGACTAGGAATTGATAGGATGTGCGGCTGCAGCCGACTTTGGTAGGAACTATGCTGATTTTCATCTGGAGTTCGTGCAGGAAACTGCAGAAAATCTTCTTAAGCATAGCTAGTTACTTCGTTCTTGTCCATACACCGACAGTTTAGCCAATTTAGTCAGTTTAGTCAAACTGCCGATGTCGGGATTCGAACCTATAACCTCCCAGTTTCCGCTAGACATCATGGACGGATTTCTTTCTTCTTGCACGCTTATAAACATTTTCCGCTAAAGGTTTTACATATTTTCTTCATTTTAAGCATACCGCAAATACTAAAGAATATCTGCGGCATGAGCGCAAGTTCCAAATTTCCAATATCCTTTATTCTTTAAGGGGACGAAAAAATCGATATTGTAAAAATCCGGGTCGCCGCTGTTGTAAATTCAGTAAGCCTCTGGGGTTGTCGGTTTGCGTTTCCACTTTCATTTCCATTACGATCAACAGACGGCAAGGCACTTCATTGACCTTAGTAGTGTTTCGTTACTGTATGACGATATTGTAACAGTCATGCCCCTGATTTGTGATCAAAAAACGTGTTTTCGGGATCTGTAGCCAATGACATATTTAATCACCATCTAATAAATCATCGATTTATCGATATTAGATTCGAATCTATCTTTCGGTGGATTCTTTCCATAAAATTCAGTGACCTTCATCAAATTATTATGAATAGCGTCAAGATATGGCACATATTTTTTGTTAATCGCACATAGATAAGCAAATATTACTAACGCTTATTTCAAAATTATATTTGAAAAATATATGTGACCCTATTTTGAGGCAACTACACCTTCGATATTATATAAACTCTCTGTATACATCGACAAACATATATATGTTACGGTAAAAGTAGATATTGCGGCAAATGTACACATTTTCCGGTAAATGTGCACATTTGCCTCCTCGTTTGGGCAATTTGCATTCAACTAACATTTACAATTTCAAAGAAGGGAAATGTGCATTGAATTCACAATGACCATGTCGTTTTGGTAAATGTGAGCATACAAAATACGAAATCGCAAAATACGAAATAGAGATATCGATATGGGTCGAGTTGGATTGGGTTGGGTTGGGTTGGGTCGGGTTGGGTTTTGTCGAGTTGGGTTGGGTCTAGTTGGGTTGGGTCTAGTTGGGTTGGGCCGAGTTGGGTTTAGTCGAGTTGGGTTGGGTCTGGTAGGGTTGGGCCTAGTTGCGTTGGGTCTGGTTGGGTTGGGAATATATTTTATCATCTAATTTCATCATGTTTTAGCTCTCTCTGTTGGAATTTTGCATATTTTTATCGTAATCGTGCCAAAATTTTTCAACTTTTCTTAAAACATGAAGATAAGAGTATACATTTACCAAAACGTGAAGGCAAGAGTACACATTTGCCGGGAAATGTAAATATACATTATATTCAGTTCACATATACCAAACTTTTTGGGAAATGTACACATTTTACGGTAAAAGTGTACATTTCCCAAGAGTGTACAATTACCGTAACATATATATATACATATTATATAGATACGTATACATATATGGTACGTTATACAGTTTGTAAGAACTCGTAGTTGAAAGTTTGAAAGGAAGGATGATAATGTATAGAAGATACACACCCACATCTCAAGTATTTCCCTAAACTTAAATGTGACACAGTTACAAAACAGGGAAGTATTTATAGTAAATTATTGTCAAAATTTATTGATAATCTCTATAAAGCTTTTATTTTTCATTTTCCTAGAAGATTTTATGCATTCAAGGAATTTTATTTTATTTTTTGTTACATTTGAAATGGAAATTTTAACCTAAAAATCAAGTATGAACGAACAGCTGCTGTATCTGCGCAGATTAAAATTTTGTTTATAATGCGTCCACAAAGTTGTTGTCATAATCAATATATCTTATTTTCCGAGCCATTCTATTTATTTTTCTATTTAGTTTTTCACTTTAAAAAGGTTTGAAACTGTTGAAACTATTTGAAAGAGATCAAATATTATTTTAATTAAATAATAATTTACTTAAAAAAATGGTCAATTTATTTACCTTTAAACTAGTACAATCAATAGAGAAGCTTTACTTTTGCCCGAATTGTACTAAAGTACAGAGGATATTTTTTTATAAATTAGGTTTAGTACAACGTAAATGAAAAAAATCCTTAAAAATTTCGACCCCGGAAATGGTGGCACTTCCGGGGTCGAAATTTGTAAGCGTTTCGTTCATTTACATTCACTACGTGATACTGAACCTAATTTAAAAAAAATAATTTCTGTAATAAGGAATATGCATGAATATTTTTTTTCACATTTATTTTCAGAGTATGAAAATACTGTAAATACTGTAATAATATTTAAAAACGAAATTAAAATTCGACAAATATCAAGGAAGCTATAAGCTTTTAAAGATTATTATCTGTCTCTTTCTTGCAAAAATACTAAAAACGGAGTTTTACGTGTATTTTAAATGGTGAAAGTGTAATATGACGTCACATAACATATCAAGAAGGCTATTACCCTCTTTGTCTAATCGGGAATTTCAATCATTCATATCTCGCTTATTTTTAAAGTTATTTAAAAAGTAATTTTATCTTGATATTTGTCAAGTAAACTTGCTTCAATTCAGTTGAAAAAAAAATTTTCATGCATATTCCCTATTTAGTGCAGCGAAATATTCTCTATTAAATGTACTAAACCTATAATAATGAATTCTGCAATTGTTTAAGGTTTCATAGAAAGGTAGACAAAAAACGCCAGAAGTTTCTCTTAAAAAAACAAAACATATTTTCCCTAAACATATAAGTCAGTTGGCGTAATAAATGTTGGCTCATAGAGCACTCAAGATGTTGAAAATTCATAAATGTTTTGGTTATGTTGGAAGGTACAAGAGAGGCACGATAGACTCGTTAGATCAGAGTGAACCAGTCCAAGAGGTCGAGCGGTCTAAGGCGTTATGTCTGCGCAGTATGCCTACTTGGAAACTGGGAGGCTATGGATTTCTAATCCCAACATGGGCAGTTTGTCAATTATTAAGAAAAAAAAGGGGGTGGTTAATTAACTAAACTGTCGGCGTAACAGCAAGAACGAAGTAACCGACTATCCTTGAGAAGGTTTTCTGCAGTTTTCTTCACGAACTCCAGATAAATATCGGCATAGTTCCTATCATAGTCGGTTGAAGCCGCATATCCTACCACTTCCTACTTAATACACAAAAATTCCTTCCACTCCACTCACATCCTCACATCCTTAGGCATCACAATGGACCTTATGTTCGAAGTGTAGCCCGTCCAGGGCTACCTGTACAATCTATCTATCTATCTAGATCAGAGTTATGAAGGTGCTAAACTTTCGATTGATTCATAGATAAATTTAAATATAGAACAGGCATTTTATTTAATCGAATTTCCAATAAGATTTCCAAAAAAACTCAATTGATTTCAATTCAACACAGAAAAAAATCCGTAATTTTTCATTACACTTTATCCATTACACTACGTACTATTCAATATATTTTTCTCGATTGATTATCTAAATTCTCACCTGTATAAAAAGCAATATATATATATATATATATATATATATATATATATATATATATATATATATATATATATATACTGCATGGTCGTATTCGATTTGAATCAACCAGTGTGATGATGTAGTTTAAAAGTGTCTATATATTGGGAGACGAAACGTGAAAGTAAAATGTATTTATCAGTTTGTACACGGAGAATGTTTTAAACGAACATTTACTATGTTTTGTAACATGGGGCTCATTGAAAAGTGTTTGTATCCTACTATTTAGTTTGCCGTTAATTTGCAATGGATTTAGAGTTTAATATTCTTCGGAGATTACAAATCATATTTTGACAATTAAAACTTTACTGTCAATTATTTATTTGCCTCATTACGCTTAAAATAGCAATTTCAAATGTCGCTCGAGAATTTTAAATTTTTTGAGTGAATATACACACGGGATGTTTTGAAGCAATTTTTTAATATGTTCAAGATATATTTTGTACTTTTAGATTTGTAATGGAACATTTCTAGAATTACTACAATCCATTTTAACCAGTCTATGTGGTCCAGTTGTTAAAGGCACTCTACTTGGATCTGGAAGGTTGCTGGTTCGATTCCCAACACTGGCAGTTTGGCAATTCAATTTTTTTTTAATTAATGGAGCGGTTAATTGACTAAACTCTCGGCGTATAGACAAGAATGAAAGTCACCGGTTAAGTTTTTGAAAGTTTTCGACAGTTTTCTCTTTCAAACATCCTGATGAATATCAGCAAAGTTCTCATCAAAGACAGCTATGGTCGCACAACCTACCAATTCCTTGTCATTTAGGAGTCGGTAAAAAAGGCCTAGAAAGCCCTATTTGCCAAGCTTCAACTTCCTCTCCATTGCTACTACTACAATTGGTTTTACTTAATGGTATGGATATTGGTATGTGAATAATTATATTTTGCACCAGGAAAATTTCTCCGTGTATTATATAGTTATTGAAGACCGTCTATAAACAGAGTATAGCTCTAGCATGTTCGTTTGAATTCTTCGTGATATGTTCATTGGAGCTTAGTTTCCACTTCAATCAGAGTCCGCCCATACACATATATACGATGGTTTATTATATGCATGGTGCGGGGTTATGTATGTGGAAGGATATCCTGGACCTCGGCGATGTCAACATTGATTCTAACATTGACATCATCATCATTATCATCTAGGCTATCCATCCATCTAACCGTCTATCGTGATGCTTGCTTAATGTACATGAATACATACATACATTCATCTTATCCTTTTTCAAATTTAGTTGTATACTCTCTAGGAAGTTAAAGATTTTTATTTCTTGTGGCCTCCAACAGCTCCATCATTATTACACAGAGTAACGTTCAAAGTGTTACGTATAGAGTTTTATCATATTAGAACAAACAAATTATAATTATTGTTTTATTTAATAACAAATAACAAAAGTTTGAAGTTCTGATAGTTCAGAAAGTTCAAATATTTGAGGGATGTACTGGCAAAATGGGAAATATAGGTGTTTTTGAGAGGAAAAATTGTAAAACGCGAAATGTATAAAAATTTCCAACAATACCCAAAGGTAAATTAGTTTATGTCCGGGACTTCATGCCATAAAAAAGCGTTCTAAATGGTAATAATGCGGATAAACGATGTGTGGATAGTCGGCGAATATTAGCGTTTTTGTGCAGACTAAGGGCAGGGTTCAAACCCCCTGAAATCCCCCTCATATTCGTCCGTGTACCAAGTAAAAATTAAATGACTGCCAAGAAACAACTAACAACGACTTATAACGAATAACAACTAACTGAGTTAACTTCTTAAATATCCAACACGGTCCAACTGTTCTCATTCACGAGCTAACGAAATTTTTTGGATCTAAATCGTATACACAAAATTACAGCTCGTTAACTATTTTTGTTTTCAAGGTATCAAAAACTTTTTTGCGATCAGTATTTTCAACGGTTACAATGTCGGGACTAAACATAATACACCGATATATTATATCAATATCAATATCTATCTCCAATTAAAAGTAATTCAAGACACAAAGAAATTGTCCTAGATATCTATTAATGCTGGTCACATATACGGTTTTCTTACAGCTTTTCCTAATTCCTAATGCAGAATTGAAGTGGACTCTCTATAAGAGTTTTTTGACGCCCGAGCTGCAAAAATATATTTCAGCTATTTTTAATTAAATACTGATATGAAAAAATTAACTCTTCAACCAGGAATCGAACCTCGGGTCTCTGGATATCTAGTCCAGTATGCTTCCGCTACACCAAAGACGACTGTGACGTAACAGCCAACCTTTTCATATCATTCTTTGGTGTAGCGGAAGCATACTGGACTAGATATGCAGAGGCCCGAGGTTCGATTCCTGGTTGACGAGTTAATTTTTTCATATCAGCTTATAATTAAAAATTCAATGACATTTGTCTAAATAGTATACGCTAAAGTCTTCTACAGTTTGTCTCACGTAACCGAAAGGAATTTGGACAAACATCGTAATGTTGACGCTTAAGTATACACAAATAAATATATATGAATATTTGAGCTAGTATATGTAAGTAGATATATGATATAAAAATTGATTCATATTATTAAATCCTTCGCTGAAAGGGCCAAATACCAAAGATCCATATTAGATTCAGAACAGGATACAATTCAACCCTTTAAAATTGCAGGAAATATGCTAATAAATTTTATACTTAAATTGTAATAATTTTTCCACATTATAATGCCGCCATAACAGAGTTTTAAATATCAAAAATTAAATAGAAAAATATTTATTTAATAAAAAAAAAAAACTATAAAAAAGTTATGATTTTTGCGTGTATAAAGCACTAATAAAGAATTTTGTATATACAAAATCTCCGTTTAAATATTCACTTAACGCACAAAATAAATATACCTAAATGGACGATTTGCTAAAATAAAAATATTAAATTTTATTAAACAAAAAAACAAAAAACACAAACAAACATAAAAATAAATCTAAAAAAATTAAAAATATGAACACAAACATAAAGAAAATAAAAAATATAAAAACTGTTAACTTAAGTTGATAACGACCGTGGGGAATTTTATATTTGTGTATAAGTTCTTATGCTAGAGAGTTTAAGGTAATACAATTAAGGAGTTAGCGGTCGGTTGGTCTGCTCTAGTAATAAAAATGAAGTGAATTAAAATTCTTCAAACAGTTTTGTGAAAAAAAAACGATAAAAGCGAAAAATACTAAAATCTAGTTAAACGCTTAGAGATAGATATCTCTGCATTATCTTGTAGTATATTTTCATACCAACAGGCATTTTGTTCATACAGAATGAGGTCTCTCTTTTTTACCGACTCCTAAAGGACAAGTAATTTGTATGCAACAGTTGTGCGACTTCCGCCGATTTTCATAGTTGGGATTCAAACCAGCAATCTTCCAGGTCCGGACAGAGCGTCTTTAGCTTGGCCACTCAAACTCGTTGGATAACGAGCTGATTTTTAATATGTTATTTATCAATATTAAATACATATAAATTAATTTGTTGAGAGGGATCTGATGTTCAGTTTCAGTTTCACGAATTATAGTTTACAAAATTTGAAATTTAACACGTAGTAGATAGGGAATATCTTTTTAATCACACATTTATCATGAAACTATGAGTTCTAAAGACAAAATTAAAAAAAAAAAACTTTAAATTCAGAAATTATTAACTATTTACTAAACTTATTACTATTAATATTATAACGTGACACCCTATCTGACTTGCATGTTATTTTCAAATATACTTTTGTTTTAAAACAGTTCTTGCTGTTTATATAAATTATAATTATTTGATGTTTTTATCAAATATTAAATTTCATTTCTCATAAAGGGAAACAATATTCGAGTTTATTTTCGGTTTTTAATTATGAACTTAAGAAAATGACTTTGAAAATGAATTCAATAAAGTTTTACTTTCTTAGATTATTATTGTAAAACAAATCCGATCAAAAACATTAATGTAAAAAAGGGTCAAGTTTTCGGGTAAATGCTGGAATATCAATACTTTTTATACGTGAAAACTTGCACATTTTTGTTTTTTGCTGGGATATCATATCTTTTTGTTTTTTTTATGCTCACTATAGAAGGATGCATGAAATCATATATTTATATAGTCTATATTTTAGACAGAGCGAAAACACAAAATTGAATATGTCTTTCTTAATATTTCCGAGCTAATATTAACCGAACTTTCGAATACCAAAAGCACCATGTAGACAAAATTCCATTTTAAATAGATTAATGCTGTTAACTATATATCCATGGACTAGTATCGTTGTGGGGAGGAGAGAATCAATTTTCTGACTTTTCTGGGTGGTTTCAATCAAAGATCTATCATTTTACGAAAAATCAACTTTTTTGGGCAAGTGGAAGTCCCCTAATGGCCTGAAATACAGAAGCCTACAAAACACCTGTAATCGGTAATAAGCGTTTTTGTTTAAACTTGCGCCAACGCACTACCCTGCTATGTAATAAAATAAAAGTGTCTTAAACAGTAGCGAAGTAAACAAAAAATTTATACTAAAATTATTAAAATTTAAATATTAATATAAATTTCTTCAAATATCTTAGATTTCGTCTTAGAAAACCTCACAAATAAATCACTTACATAATTTCATTTATTTATTATTTATTTATTATAATGATTATTAAAATTGATTTTTTTTATTTATTGCCTATTTATATAATAAATATATTGTTTATATTATTTATTATTACGCCCATGTCTTTACTCTTTTATAATAATTAAAGTGTTTTTTAATTAAAAATCAAATTAAAAATTTAAATGAAAAATTATAAGATGGAAAAATTCCATCAAGTGTGAATGTGACAGGTTTTATCATGGATACTACACAAGGATACCCCATGTAAACAAATAATTGGGGAAAAAAAGATGTCAATATTGTCGCTTCTATGCCGGAAACAGTGGTAAGAGTATAAGGCGCGACTTTTAATTGAACATTACGCATCTTTAGTATTATAAAAATTATTTGCAACCAAAGTATTTTTTCAATAAAATACTTTTTTTAATAAATGATAAGTAATTTCAATTTTTCAATAAGGAATTAGTTGAAACAAATTGCATATTTCAATATAATTACTACGAAATAAAACTGGTTACTTGCTTACTTCACTCCTATTTATTATACTATGTTCACTTCGGTACGGATTGTAGTACGGATGAACAACTAGCGACTCTAATGACATAAAAAGTAAATATTACCATTTCGTTGCCATATTTTGTCAATTATCTCGTTTGAGTTCGGTATCCTTGTGTAGTATCCATGAGTTTTATGATAATAATATATATAAAAACAGTAATAATTTAAAAAAAAATTAATTTGGCAACGTTGGTATAAAATATTAAAACATAAATTAATTTTCGTGAATATTTATAAATAAGCATTTCTTTTGTTTAATCTTTATATGGTACAGAATTTGTTTTATATAGGTTCTTGAAATGAAATCAAGGTTAAATCAAGAAATAATATCGATTTCTTATTTAGTATGATGCTTTGCTTTAAAGGAAATTTGCAACAGTGTTTATATGATTATAAAATAGACATACATTAATTTTTAAAGTCAAAATAAAACTGGCAATTATTTTAATTAGTTTAATTTATTTTACACATTTACCAAAAGATGCGGTTATTATTAATAGTCTGTTACTATTAATATGTAGCATATTATTCATTTTAACCGTAACATATATACAAAGATATTTGATTCGACATTAGATGAGTTAAGAAATGCGGAAAATGAAATGTCTACGATTACTAATGACCTAATATAAAAGAACAATCAGCTCTGTGTTGCTCCTATCGTTGCCACTGTCGTTGAATAATTCTTTATGCAATACTTATAATAATAATAATAATCATCATCATCATCATCATCATTTTCTGTAAAATTTATTTCTATTTTATTTGTATTATTTTCACTTCTATTCTAAGTTTGGTCTAAATACTCTGCAATGAAATTACATTTAAAATGTTGCCCCAATTTCTAGAACATTTGTTTGTATTTTTATAAATACGTATTTCGACTACAATGTAGTCATCATTAGTATGAATTAGCTGATCGTAACTATCTCTGAGATATGGATTCAGAGATATGTTGCTTGTTGCTAATTTGGTGCGTGTCTCACAATGATATTGAAAAAAGTTCTGTCTTTTATACGACTTGACTGAGGGTATGATCTGACCGACGGTTTATTTGAGTTAACTGACTAACAATTTAGATGTGTGAAAAGCCCCACCTATTTATTGTCGGTATCCTTTTGTGACTATGCGGCGTTATTTTTGTCATTAAAGTGAGGGTATCGAAGCTAACCTTGATATTCAGGTATTAGATTTTTTTTTTTTTAATGATTTTAATTTTATTAAATCAGAATTTGGAATTGGGCCATTGTCTAAATTCATTATCTGTTTTCTCAATTTGTATATGTAGATACAAATACAAACAAATGTTCTAGAAATTGGGGCGAAATTTGAAATGTAATTTCAAAAAACCTAGAGTTCTCTTTGATTATTTTAATAATCTTTATCTGCAACGAATGTTTTTGTCTGCTATTTTCATATGGATCAAAATTAATGTTGAGTTATTTATTTTGGAACGAAGATTATAACGCGACTTATGGGTGGTTTTACTAGACACAAATCGTCACGTAACAAAATGTGATATTCTGTTTGTGTATTAGTGTGTATAGTAGTGTGTGTAGTATGCTGTGTGTACAAGAAAAGTCATGTCTCCAGAAACTATACTTCTAGAAATAACTATAAAATTATTTTAAAAACATTTTGTTTCAATTTTGAAATGTCAAATGTCAACGCCGACTTTTTCAGCTAGTATATATACATATATGAGGAATTTCGCTAAGCCGTCTTTTTATGAAATAAAATCAAAAGCAGTTCGACGATGATTGGCGTTTCTAGACCATATTTTATAGCTTACAAGACGTACTAAATATTCTTTAAACTCATCTCATTACAGAACGGATAAACGTTAAATAAATAAATTCAAATGAAGAATTTTGAGTATATATGAAATTCATTTCGAAAGATACCTATTTGATTTTAAAAATTAAATTAAATTTTACGCAGGATAGAAGGTATGGGATAAATAAATTGTTATGTCGTATTCATAATAAATTTAAATAAACAGAACGTTTATATATTTATTTATTTAAAAATTTATTTATTTATATTTAAATCGTATTTATATAATTTTTATATCGCACATATAAATTAAAATATATATTACATAATATTGATTTTTTTACACTAGAAAAAATTCAGGAATTGTTTGTTGACAAAGGGCCCATAATTGTATAAAAAAATTATACAACACAACAAAAACAACAACAGATAATAATACTAAATTATACACACACACAAAAACTCTGGTGTGATCAATACAAAACCTCCATATACAAATTACGAAAATAAAATTATGAAATTTCCTCTTTTGTGAAATTTTCAAAGGGATTTGAAAGCAGGTTCCGTCAATAGAAATCGAGGACTTTTTCTCTGATCCATCCATGAATTAAACAGACCTTAGGCAATGTATTTTTAGGCAATGTGTGATAGAATTCGAAAATATTTCCTGTAATTGAAGTTTAGTAGAAGTGTTGATAAATATTGGGAAGACGTGGGAATTGAATTTTCAAATGGGGAGTGAAATAAAATTTCGGAGTATGAAATGGGACGTTTTTGCTCTATGTATTTTCCCATCACGCCCACATCCCAGACTTAAAACTTTTATTTGGAAATCAATAGTTTATTTGATGAACTAAAAAGAAGAAAATAAATTGTATTTCCTAAATTATCTCTACCTCTACTAATTAGGGCACCCAAGTTTTAAATATTGAAATGTTTAACTGTAAATCAAAACATTTAAAAACCTGGCTGCTCCAAACTTTTATTTATGGTCACGTAATAACTCGGAGAAAACTTTTCATCAATTTTCATCAGGTTTCTTTTAAAACAAAAATTGTATGTGTATTATTTTCGCATCATAACAATTTGACCTCAAATCGTAAACTTCTATTAAAAACATTGATTTTTGAGCTCGGACTCATAAGCTCCATTCACTTTCTGCAATTTAATCTGTGCATAGATGTAAAACAACAAAAGTGTAATTTATCAACCACATAATACTCCGTTTTTAAAAGATAAACTTCAACAAATTTATGAGAATATTATTCGTTCATGTTCCAAATAAATATATTTTTATTTCCAAATGAAATGTGTTGTAAATATCCGAAGTTAGGTTAAATAATTATCACATCTATTATGTGCATCATGAATCAACGTTATATAAAAAAAATCAGGACGAGAGATAGAATTCGAAACCATTCGCTATAATAGATATTTGTTCGATAAATATTTGAAGTAGTGGAAGCGGTTTGGAAATTTCATTGAGCCGGAGAGTTAACAATAAAACTCGAGCGAAGCTGCGTGTACAAGCTAAGAATTAAATATACATTTATATAAAGTTTATGCACAGAACCCGCTATCATAATTATAATATGCATTGAAGTGTGATATTATATTTCAACAATTAATTATCTGGAAGAAATTCAGATAAATAAACTTCATTTAATTTATAAGTAATTTAATAATAACGAATTTATATACACTTTTAACATTGACTTATAACAAGTCAATAATCATATTATTCTTAATACGAATAAATATCGCCTTAAGAAAATAAATTGATGAGTGTGCTGTGATTAAGGGCATACATATACTATCTTCGTGGTATTGGAGTTTCGACTACCAAGTGATCCAAATAAAGCGGTTAGATTTTTTCCATGAAAAACAATTTTATGTGTTATAAAAAAATAATTTCGTTACAAAGTTGCATGGCTCAGAGGGGCCATTTTTTTTCCATAGATAAGTTCTTTCATATAGACTTTACGTGGATTAACCTTCATTTTTGCTTAAAGACATACTTTTTCTATGCGTTTGAAACGAAGATCCTAAGTATTTCCTCTAGTTATGCGATATTAAATTTGAAACAATTTCGCGAAGGCAGTTTTCTGCGGTGATTTTACCTTTGTACATAGCATTCGTAGTAACGGAGAGGAGGCTGAAACATGGTAAGTATGTCAAGCTTCGGCCTTAAAGGTCTACCGTCTACCATACCTGAACCGTTTCCTCTCGCCTTACGTTCGTTGTCAAAGATACCTGTCTTCCGTACGAATGACATGGCAGAGCTCGACTTTAGTTGTTTTACCTCATTTCCCATATTTTGGTTCAGCCAAAGACTGAGAAAACCTCATTCTTGCTCTGTAAGGACATTCTGCCAGCCATATCAGGACACATCATCCACCCTGTTATTGTCTGGACAGATCAAACTGTCCGCCAACCTCATGATAGATAGGTACCTCTTGAGCCATCATTGACCGGTAAGAAACTCAACTAGAAGGTTTATCTCTTTGTGGTTTTTACTCAATAAGCCAAGGTTGACCTTGCGGCATTGTAACCAGCTATCATTTGTTTGGCTTGTTTTCAGCTTGCTATGTCTTCTCTCCTATTCGTTGAGGACGTGCCTTCTTGCATCGGTGCATACTTACCCATTTCGAACGGTTACTTATGACCCAAACGTGAAGTGACGTGACGTGTTGTTCATCTGAATAAAAATCTGTTCTATTCCATAGAATATGTTGTGATAGCTTTGATTTTGATTTTCAAGAGAATGTTTTCCTTCCTTTGAAAGTCAAGAAACCCCCACTACGAACCACACTTTGAATACCGAGCTGATTTGCATGCATGTGTATGTTAAATAATAATAATAATAATCACGTCATTATAATTTGTTCGACAAAGATTTTATCGTACTTATAGTGGTAGTAGATTGTGTATGTATGCATGTATGTATGTATGTATAATCTTTATGTATACAACAAACGAGATGGAGAACTCTCTAAATATTGTGCTTCTATATCTTTTACCTTCTAGATCATTAAATTTTATAGATTTATAATAATAAGATACGAAGATATGAGGCTTAAAGAAATAATGATGATCGACTCTGCTGAATATTTCTTCTATTTAATAATAATAATAATAATGATAATTGTGTGTAGTTTACATTCTCCTCCACACTTTATTTGTAAAAACTCATGTAAAGGTTGATGGTTAATCGATTCGATTAGGCGAGGGTAGGTGGTAGATAAAAAAGTTATTATAATAATTTGGAAAATTTATCAAGGTTATATTTTTTACGTAAAGGAAATGGTAAAGTTTTTGTAATTTTTAATGCAATGTATGATCATTTCCTATTGAACTCAGCCTGCCATAGTAAGTTAATTAGGCAATCGAAAAAGCAGATATCTTAGTAAACAAGGGAGTTGGAATACCTTTCATAGGTGCAGTGAAGGTTGAATACTGTGATCACTGGGAAAATATACTGCAACAAAACTGGGGAAATTACTGTTTCGAAATGCATGTAGGGGGCTGTCTTGCGTTGCACTCAACCTGAACAAGATACAACTTCGGAAGGATACCGGCTTAATCACCGGCTATTATCACCCATAATCACCAGTCTAAGTAGCCGAGCGGTCTAAGACGTTCTGCCTGCGCAGTATGCATACTTGGAAACTGGAAGCTTATGGGTTCGAATCCTCACATCGGCAGTTTGTCAATTATTTAGTAAAAAAAGACGTGGTTAATTGACTTAACTGTCGGCGTATGGACAAGATCGAAGTAACCGGCTACGCTTCAGAAGGTTTTCTACAGTTTCCTTCACGAGCTCCAGATAAATATCGGCATAGTTCGTATAATTGTCGGCCACAGCCGCATATCCTACCCATTCCTAGTCTATACACAAAAATTCCTTCCTCTCCACTCACATCCTTAGGCATCACGATGGACCTTATGGTCGCAGTGTAACCCGTCCAGGGCAGCCTCTACAATCTATCTATCACCTATAATAGCATCTGAACACAATGGGTCCCTACAATGAATCCATTATGGTGTTTTTCCGAGGAGGAAAAACACCATCTTTAACTGCAAATATCTTGCTTACAACAGTTATGACATATTCAATACATTTCGCCCCGAATATATGAGCTGTCGAGAAAATCTGATAAGCAAGCTCCTAGAGATTGTCAAGATATGGGAGAAGCGAATCCCCTCAAATTGAATTAGAAGGGAGAGCACAATGAGCCTTAAGATCGAAGTGCAATACTTTTTATACCCCAAGACACATCTATCTACGTTTTTATTTATTTATTTGTAATTTGTAATAACCAGTAAATTGTGAACGTCTCTCTTAGATAATCTACTTCAGTGTACAAAATAATAATCACTGGGGAGACTTCATGCATGCTAAAAAATAACTTCAAATAAGAACGAAGTTATATACGTATTTTGTTATGCAACCAACTTCAATTTAAGGATGTTAGGTAGGTATAATGAAAATGTTACGAACTTAATAGAATATTCCTCACTTAATGCTAAAGCAACTGTGAAAATTTCAAAACGATTTACTAAGCCTTTTAAAAGTTATTGCAATTTTTCAAAAACTGTAATTTAACATGAAGAGTGTTCTTATAAAGATTTGTTCACTCAATTGATTATATTTATTTCAATTACCATTAAAAAAGCTACGAAGCATCGTAGGTTTTCAAATTATATAACTTGAACTCCATAGATTTTATATAGAAACAATTTTGTACAATTTTATTAACATTCACTAAACGGTAGTAAATAAAAAGAATCGTCTTTGTCACTTTTTCGTATAGGATATGGAAAGTACATAGATAGATATTTTTGTTGGTTTAAATTAAGGGTACATTCACTACCAAATTGGTTCCTTTTATTTGTTATGACTTATTTATAGTAATTAAGCCTCCGATTGTGTCTCCTTAACATCCTTAACATGAATTGTATTTGTTTCACGACTATATCGTCAGTATATGTTATATACATAATATATTATGTATGACGTTTGCTTTTTTTTAAAGTTGTTTCTATAAATTGTTGTAGTGTCCTGTTGTATTTAGATGATTTATTGTGGCTGCTAGAGTTGTTTGTTAGTGAATTATTTACCCATGTGTTGAATTTCATTCATCAAAATGAATGCTGTAACATGACTCTTGATTCGGTCAATTATTTTTACATAAAGTGATAAATGTTTTTAATAGGTGTAAGAATATAAATTGTTATGACACTCTCATGACCGGTTTTTTTAATATTGAATAATTAAAAAATGTGATTTTTTATTTGCAAACAACTTTTTTTAAATTAGCCAGGATTATCAACTATTAAATATGATGATGGCCAGTTCTGTATTTTTGTTAGAAATTACTTTAAAAGTGAGGTATCGATTAATTTATGAAGGGTGAATTAATAATGTCGGTTACTTTAAAAAAACAAACAAACTGATGGAAATAAATATTACAATCCTACTTTTTTAATCCTCTCCCTTGCATGTATTTGTTTTGCAACAGTTAGTCTTGAACGTTCTTCTTCTTCAACATCAAAAATATTCTTTCTCTGCTTGGATTAATATAAATTGTGGATAAATGGTGCATATATAATAATTATACATTCCCATAAATTTCGCCTCAAAACAAAAGTATGTAAAAAGTATGATGGGACGATACGAATGAACGTATTGCATCACATTCTCGTGATATTTATATACACTACTGTACACAAAACCAAACCAAAATTTACATATAGTTCTAAAACTTGTAGTGCATTTATTTAGACAAACCCAAAGGACACTAACGAAAGATATATATATATATATATATACATAGATATACATATCTTAAATGTTACTCGCGTACATCTTACAATGTTATTTGAATATATTTCAGTGCGATATATAATATGAATCGAAGTAAATATACCTCCCTTGTGTATATACAACTGTTTGGAATTAGAGCGAATATCTACAATGATAGAAAAGTTGGTGATGGGTTGGTTACCTTGTTAGTGGACACAAAACAACTCGTTCACGTTGCACAGAAGAGTATGACCCCTGCATGGACGCAAACACATATAGAAACAACTTATTTTTGTTTGTGTGTTAGTAGTATACATAATCCCATCGTTGTAATTTGCATTCCGTGTTGTCGTTGGTTACGATTCCGGTTCGTAACTCTTCAACGATCACCATGTTGTCCCTCGTTATCGGTTATATAGTTCCTCCAAGTTATTCCACCGTAACTGACCCTTTTCTAGCAATGTACAAATGTGTACATACTAAAAGCATCCTTCAGGGTTTTAACAGACCTCTCCTGGTAATGGTATGTAGTGCATATTTATATATATATAGATATATCGTAGTGAGTTGTAGTTGATGTTTTCTTATGGCTATACAAATAAACATATTTGAATATTGTATGAAATGTCTTCATTGTAGTTTACATTGTTATTTTGATTGTTATGATATATTATAACTAAGTCTCCAGTGATTTGAAAACGATTATTCATCTGGTTTTTTCTTCTTCTTCTATTAACATAACATTGTGTACGAATTGACACTGGTTAAAAATCAATAGTACAATCATGTCGTTTTTAATCGTATTTTGTGTTGAAAAAAAGGTCAGATCTAATTTTAATATTATTTCGAAATAATCAAAATTAGACTAAAAAAAGTCTCATTATATATCTTAAAACCATTGTGGAATATTAACATTATTGTTTTGGAAATTGAAAATATAAATGAACCATGTACCTAGGGATGGTAAACCATTAATGATTTTGGTTTATTTATTTTATAACCCCAAAATAAGCGATCTTCAATAGTACAACAAAATTTCGCTCAACTCTTTTGTTTGTTTAGGAACTTTAACGAAATTTCAAATTTATCACTATTCTACTTGACTTATGGAAACATAGCTGTAAGTATTTAATCTACAACAAGTTTGGAAACGACCCTCAAATAGGTTGTCAACTTTCATAGTTTAAAAATTAATCGCCTTATTTTTGAGAAACTCCTTGGCACTTCACAATTGGCGATTATGGTTTTTATAATCTGCTTCAAAGAAAAACGGTTTTTGATGGGAATACATCTATTGCGAGACTAAACACGATTTTATATGGGGTGTGAAATGAAATTTCAGATTATACAATGTGACGTTTTTTTTAACGATCGGCTATCTGTTTAACAGTCGGCAATCATCGGCATTCGTGTTTTAAATTAGGAATAAGGAATTTAACATTGTGCATGAGTAACGTTTTCTAATAGCTAAATCTTTAATATAGTTTATAGTTTCTATAGAAATATCTGCATTAAAAACTTTCGGAACTAAACTGTTTGCCAATAAATCAAAAGATAAATAAAAATTGACGTTTTAAAATGTCAAAATTCAGAAAAAAATAATTTTTTGACATAATTTTCCTATAACAATTTTTTGAAACTCGGACAACGCCGGTTTTTTCAGCTATTAGGATATGTTTTCACATCATGCCTACGTCCTGGGCTGAACAATTTTTTGCTATCATACTTGTAATAACCTATAGACATACTGATTCATTTAAATAATACATACATATACAGATTGGAATGTATGTATGAAGATATTCTGGGTATTCCTTTGTGAATAGAAGAAATGAACGATATGGATACGAATTGAAACGTATAGGGAATGAATGTATTTTGAAAACTTCAGATGCCTGACTGTCAAATCAAATTAATTTTATGAGATAATTATATGTCACTCAATTTTAACTATATATATCTGTGACAACAGAATGAGTCAAGAAGAATGCATTCAACGCTTGCAAAATAGAAACATTTGATTCGATTTTTTAACATTTTTAACATTATTTCACATCAAATGCTTAATATGAAAAATATATGATGGGAATCGAACTCACGACCTCCGACACTCTTGACCAATGCTCTACTTCTGAGCTACCTGAGATGTTATGGTAGTGGAATGCATATGATCTTTCACTATCTTTGATCTCAATGTATTTGTTTATTTACTATTTACATATACTTAAAATTTTTTGTAAACTAACGTTTATTTTCTATTGTTAGTATGTTCTTGAGTAAAAGTGACTTCGAGTTGGTGTTTAGCAAAATCGGTTTTGTATCTTCTACCTAAAAAATGGGGTAGAAGTTGCTAGAAGAATACTTCAATGGTTAAAAATGTTAGCCACCATTTTCAAGCAACAATATATCCAACGAGATCGTCTCGTGACATAATCATGGTGGTAAACGAGACAAAAGTAGCTTGTCTCTTGTATTGTATTGACTTGTAAAAGTTTTCTATTGTCTCGTTTCTCACATCTATTGTGGCATCACTAAGCACATTAAGTAGTGGTTAAATTTCTTGTTGATGTTTATTTTTATGTTTTAAAGTCAAGAAGAATGCACTCACCGCTAGGATTGTGTGCATTCTACATTTTAACTGAGTAGAAAAATTTAACCATTACCACGCAAAATCTTTTGCTGTTTAGTGCTGAGTACCTTTTGACAGATTAAAAATCTAAAGCGATTGCCAGAGAATTATCGTCTGTCAGGACTCTCAGAATTTTGTCTCTCGCGGCATCACTTAGCAAATCAGATAGAGATTAACCTTCTTTTTGATATTTATTTTTATGTAAAATATACTTTTGGTATTTGTTGCATAGAAAAGCATCCGTAGTATTTAGGTGATCGAACTATTATCGATGCTGTTATTGACGAGAACAATGTTATTTTTTATATAAAAATAGCATCCATTATAAGTGTAATCAAATTGGTTATGAGGTCATAATTTTCATCAAAATCAGCTTAAGAACTTTAGTTTTATGTATATCCTATACATAAAACTAAACTTATCTCTGAATCACCCGGTATATATAGAGAGATCATAATAGTATAAAATCTAATTCTATTTTATATCTTACTGATTACTATTTTATATCTACTATACGGACTGTAGGTGTTATATATAGCCAACTTGAAATCTGTTAGTACCTACGATGGTTATTTAGATTTTGAGAATGTGCATTACTGACAAATAAAGTTTAAGGTGAGTGAGAGAAAAAAAATTAAAAAAAAAAAAACATTATTTCATAAATTGAATAATACGTTACTTTGAAATTAATCACATATAGGACGGTAGTGCATAAGGTCAAGTTTAAGCATTCCGTACTATGGTTAACACAAAAGATTAGAGACAGTTTTTAGGCGTCTGTATCTCAAGAACCAAAGTTTAGAAGCTATAAAGCTCAAATTTTAAGCGTGAGATCTATACTCTGACACAGTACGTAATTTCAACAATACAACTTCAATAGTTTCCTAGATAATTAACCCTAAAAATCCTCTTTGGGTGACTCATCATTATCCTTATTATACCAATTATTTACTTACTTTTGTTAAATAACTTTGTCCTGGCATAGATTTCATTACTTTTGTAGGCGAACATTTTTGGTGTTTGCCTCAAATCATTGTTTTGCAAGTTCTTGACTAACTTTTAGATTTAAATGTTCTAGATCTTTTTTGTTTTTGAACTTTACATCTGCACACAGCAACATATACACATACTTATGCACAGACCAGAGGAGCAAAATTGTATTTTTGGCAGCAAAGACTCCCAAATCTTATGAATCCAGTGAAAATTCCTCACCATTTTTATCACCATACAGTTGACAACCTTTACTGCGTTGTAATCTCTATATAGAGGTTTTAAAAACTTTGGGAGTTATAAAAGAAAACAGGTAGGACTACCTATTTATAAATATACAGAATGTTACAAGAATGTACTGCATTTAATAAACTATAAGCTAAAAAAACTGCACTACTTATCTTTTGGCGTTTGTTCCTCAATACTAAGACATCTGGTGGCAATAATAATAAACAGAGTTGTTAGGCATAACTGTGTAGTTACATATGCGATACGAGAGTTATGTTAATAAAATAAACAAAAAAGTATTATTTTGTCAATAAAACTGTTTAAAGCGGCCATTTTGGAATGTGACGACATGAGTAATTTTACTATTACTAATATATAAACTCGTTGCTTGTATGATATGTACTTTGTACTAAGAGTTATAGTCAATATTGGGAAGAAGTGGAAGCGGTGGTAATTTAAGCTTTTAGTTAAAATAAAATAATTTTTTTTTTAAATTGTGAATACAATAGACTGAAAAGTAGAAAATAATAGGCTAAATAAATCTATAAAGATTATTAAAATAATCAAAGAGAACTCTAGGTTTTTTGAAATGTAATTTAAATAAATCTAGTTTAAAAATCAGCTTTTATTAAATAAATTAAACAAAAGCTTGAGGTACAAACTATGATAATAGTTTGAGGGCGAACATATTGCTGACTCGGGGAGACTATTTTGTATTTCCTACTTTTTAGTTCAATAAACACAAGCTTGGTTTATAAAAGTATTTTATGTGTATTTTGAAGTTGAAACGAATAAAGTACAAACCAACTGTACAAATTTTATTAACGTATGCCATTTTTACTCCGATACAGTTATTTCGTTATGGTTTTCCGTGTTTAACCAGTCTAAGTGGCCGAGCGGTCTAAGGCGTTATGTCTGCGCAGTATGCCAATTTGGAAACTGGCAGGTTATAGGTTCGAATCCCGACAGTTTGTTCAATTATTAGGGAAAAAAGGAGCGGTTTATTGACTAAACTCTCGGTAAATGGACAAGAACGAAGTAGCCGGCTATGGTTGAGAAGGTTTTCTGCAGTTTCCTTTACTAACTCCAGATGAATACTGGCATAGTTACTATCATAGTCGGCTGCAGCCGCATTCGTACCGATTCCTAGTCTATACACAAAATTTCCTTCCACGCCACTCACATCCTCACATCCTTAGACATCACAATAGATGCCTAAGGATGTGAGGATGTCAGGATACTGTCTTGGTGTAACCTGGTGTCCGAGGCAGCCTCTACAATCCATCTATCTATCTATCTCCGTGTTTAGCTCCTCAATTCCGTAACATCCATTACATGTACCCATATCACATATATGTAATGTATACATATCACTTTGGTATACATGGTGTCATGGTGGCATGCAATAATACAATAGCATATGGCAACAACGTGACACCACTAAAGGAAGTAATAGATAGGTGTTTGTTGAATAGGTATATGAAGACGATGATATACGTAGAAATAGATACATGTTGATGTTGATGGGGATCGACGATCGTTGACGAGAAAGTAGTAGAGTTCTAGTTGCACTAGGTCGTGCAACCAACATACTTATTGTATGTATTTACAGTGAAAACCATTTATAAATTACACGGAGAGGAACGCAATACACAGCTAGGTCGTCTTGATCAGCTTCAGCAGGTGTAGACAGTTTGTATTATATGAGTGAGGAGGACCATTGAGAAAGGATTTTTCGAAAACTCCTAAAGTAGTGAAATTGGAGGCTGTAACAATGTAATTTGTAGGTAAATTTTGTTATGAAAATAATCCACCAGGTATTGAACCCTCCGGATTTCTATCTCAGTGTGCTTAACGTTACACCATGGATGATTCTGATAAATCAATCAATCGCTTCATATCATTGACAGTATTACTTTGAAGTTAACATTAGCAACTTATTCCACATATTCTTATTTGTTTACACTTAAGCGTCACAATGCAAGACTAATGTCAATTTTCATTAAGACTACGTATGACATAGTATGAACGAACTAGCATATACTATATAGACAAACGTGTCATTTGAATTTTTGTGTTGGATTGTAGTCAGAATGATTTAATTAAATTGGATGATTAAATTAAAGTTCACTAGATATTGTGGAGGTGCACTAAGAAAGGATTTTTTGAAAATCATCACCTAAGGGGGTGAAATTTTGTATTGGGGTCCTCTTAATATATTTAGCCTCTTAATAATAAACAGTGTAGAGACATGAATATTGTTATTTAAATTATACACCATGAAATACGAGTTTCCGAGTTTTGCAAAAATAGATCCTCAAGGGAGTACAACACAAGGTGAGAATTTTTATAGAAATTTTGTTTTTTTCCAAGTTAAAAACATGAATATTAATGTTGTGTTTATGAGGAAAAGCAGTCCATGACGGGTAGAAATATCATGTGATTCATGTTATTTAGATCTTTACAGTTTCAATTTTCACGAACGAAGCTACAACTGGTAATGCTAACTTAATATATGACAATGACGTTTCTGAGACTAAACTTCCAAACAGTGCATTGTTAAACGTAATGTAAATAACGGCTTTCACTGTATATTTCTTTCGACTCCAATGAACACAACGCAACCACCATCATCATTGATGTGTCATGAATCATAATTGTGCTTGTTTTCAAAAAGATGGTTGGTTGTTGGTTTTGTTGTTGTTTGTTGGGCTAAGTTCGTGTATTGTTATCATAATAATAATAATAATAATAACAATAATGTATGTATGATATGTGTGATATCATTACATAGTGATCTATCTTTCTTGATTGAATGACGTATTGTCATCCATTTTTATTTAAATATCAAAACAAGAATAAAAATAATTCATTACGCAGTAGCTGTGTCAACATAGCATATTTCCTTAGAATACATAAATCAGTCTCTAGCGGTCACAATTTAGTGTCTGATTAAAATTAAATGTCATATCTGGTTTATACAATCAATTAAACATTGATAAATTCAACCAGTTACATAGTGCGTATAGTGTAAGGAGCCGTGACCTCAGTAGTAGAGCGTGGCGCTTTACCTTTTAAAGGATCGCAGACGGTAAGAGGCCCCGTCTCTTTACACTATGCACTTTGTGATTGGTTGGGTTTATCAATGTATAATTGATTGTATTTTATTGATATCTCAAAAAATAAGCGTCAAATCGTAAAATTTTATTAAACTTTTTTGTTTGTTTTTTGCGTGGTATAGTTTTCTTGAATGAATTTCAGAACAGCCTGTATATATATATATATATATATATATATATATATATATATATATATATATATATATAAAGAGTGAAGAAACGTCAAATAGATGAATTCACTTCAAAATTGGTTTAATATGTCGTTGAAACCGCGACAAGCTCTTCTTGTATTGTAAAACAAATGTTGTCACTTATAAATGTATTTTTGGAATGCTTATCACAAAGTTATCGTACATCCGAGAAATTCTTAGAAAGTATAACATATTATGTGGTATGATAAAAGAATTTTTCATATTTTCTCTGCATACATTTATACAAAGAATGCTGAAAATATCGAGTTTCCATCAACATTATTCTGAGTAATATTCAAGCATATAATATACATATTTCCGTGGAAATTTAGTCACTTAATAGTTTAATTGACAAATTTACACCGTTGGTAATCGAACCACCAACCTTCCAGTTCTGAGCTGAGCACATTTAAGAGCTCGACCACTCGGATTTGTCTATGTAAGATAGATAGATTGTAGAGGCTGCCCTGGACGGGCTACACTTCGACCTAAGGTCCATTGTGATGCCTAAGGATGTGAGGATATGAGGAATTGAAGGAATGGAAGGGAAGGAATGCCTAAGGACTGGAAGGAATTTTTATGTATAGATTAGGAATTGGTAGGATATGCCGACTATGATAGGAACTATGCCGATATTCATCTGGAGTTCGTGAAGGAAACTGCAGAAAACCTTCTCAAGCATAGCCAGTTACTTCGTTCTTGTCCATACGCCGATAGTTTATTCAATTAACCGCCCCTTTTTTTTTCTTAATAATTGACAAACTGCCGATATCGGGATTCGAACCCATAACCTCCCAGTTTCCAAGTAGGTATACTGCGCAGACATAACGCTTTAGATTGCTCGGCCACTTAAACTGGTCTATGTAATATATGGTTTATGTTTAATTTAATATTGGGATTGTCGTGTATCAACAAATATCATAAATAAATATCTATTTGAGACGGATTTGTCCATTTTGCTGCTCAGATGCTGTTTTTCTAAAGGTAAATACAATGTCATTTTACATAAAAACACTTGATTATCAGAGTAACCGGAAATATCAATTATTCCATATAATTCCGAAGCTGTTATTCAAGAAAACCAATTGAATCATTACCATTTGATTTAATAAAAATAATAATTGTTTAAATATATTGTTATAAACAAAATATTTTTCATAAATGTAAGCATATTTAAATAATTAAATAAAAAAAATTGACAGAAATAAATTTTTTATTTGGGAAATATTCTATGGAATAACTGACAAAGTTGTGTATATGTTATAATTTCATTCAATTAAAAAGTTTAGAAATAAAATATATAAAATTATACCAACCATATCTCTCTTCTCGCTTCTCTTCTCTTCTTCTTAATAATAAAAGTATAATTTGAACAAATAATTCTCATTTTATTTTTCCGTAGATAATTTTATCTGTGATAAATTATAACGTACATGTTTTGATAATTGTTTGGAATAAAAAAGTTTTTTTTGAAAATATTAAAAATTTAAAATTGTTTAGAATAATTCAAATTTAATAAACAAGGGTTTGACTCAGAATGTCACAAGTCAAATACTACTCACGAATCGTTTATGATTATTTATGTTTTAAATAAGTTTCTATTAAAAAAACATTTTTTAAAACAGGCTTTTTATAGTAAAATGAATTTTATACAACTTTACTTCTTATGTATTTTTCGATTTTTTCAATATTAAGAGAGATATACCAAAATTTGTGTTTCCCCTTCCTTCTATACCCCCTCTTCACCTTGTCGATTCTTGTCATGCTTACCATAAAAATGCATTGCTATCGGAACTGAACTAACATGTAAAAATTCAACTCCGTAGGATAAGAGGATATGGTTCTAATTCAGCTTGCAAGATTTGACCCGAACATGCATACATACATATATACATACATACATACATTGCAAGTTGATTAAAAGCTTGTAAAATTAACTCATTCACCAGGCATCGAACTCTGGACCTCTGTATTTCTAGCCAATTGTGCATAACGTTACACCACGGATGATTTTGATGAATGAATCATTTCATATCATTGGCAGTTTTACTATGTTGCCGTCCACATTAATATCATAATTTAATTAAAAAATCCAATGACATGTTTTATAGTATATTCTATAAAACTCTAATCTCCAAAACTCGAAACTCTATATCTATAGTATACTCTAGTTCTTTCATACTATGTCTTCGTAACCTTAATAGAAATTAATAAATGAACTAAGTAGAGTATTGTAACGCTAACACAGAAAGAATAATGTATAGATTTATATTTATGTTCTATGTTCGCAAAACGAACCTTTATGTTTTAAGGAATCTCGAAAGGAATCTCAGGTTTATATCAGCGATTCGTTACATGCTGAAAAAAAACGCGGGTCGGATTCTAATAACGCGCGCCAAAAGAAGGATAACTTAAAAAAAAACCATTTGATATTTAAATGCTCAAGGCGAAAAGTTTTATGTTCAATAACAGTAAATCGGCTTATTTTAATGAGTCCATTTTGAATAACACTCGAAAAATAAAAAATTCAACAAATAATAATTTTAAAAAATTTATTTAATTTCTGATAAAAATTTATGAGCTATATAAAAAATAAAAATCATTGTCTAATCTATATATTTTATTCTCTTCCTTATAAAGTTACCCATAAAAAATGTTTTTCCTCTTTTTTCCAAAAATTTGTTAACGGTTCGTAAAGTAGCATTAGGTAGAGTAATAAATTACAGATTCTCGTATAGAATGTATAAAAAAAAAACTCCGTTTACTATACATAAGAAGAAGGATAGGGATAAAGGGGAACAAGCGTAGCAATGGAAAAACAAGAATAGGAGGTTAAACTTAACATAGAAAAAAAAGGGAAAAAATAAAAATAAAATAACACATGCGAATGGATGAAAATTATTAGTGAAGTGTTGGATTAATTTGAAAAAAGGGTAGCGATACGGAACCTACCTATATTTTGTGTGTACACTCTCGTTCAAAAAAACGAACTAGTAACTTATATTCTAAGCGTATTACTCCATAAAATTTAGAGTAAAAAAAATATGCTTTTATTCCAATATGAACAAAAAATGCAAAATAATTTAAAATAAAATATAGAGATTGACAACAAAATTAACTTTATTGGTACAAAAGCATGGGGTGCTCTCTACTTGCTCTTATTAAAGTAGAACCATTAGGACCGTGAAAGTAGAGAGCACCCCATGCTCTTGTTTACATTAACGTTAATTTATTTCAATCTCTTTTTTCTATTTTAAATTATTTTTACTTTTTAAATTTTATTTTCTGTTTTTTAGTCTTAAAACAAAATTATTTCTTGTGTTGTAGTCGCATTCTTCATTATTATTCCCACGATTGATGGAATGAATCCAATTCTTACCACAAAAAGTTTATATCGAATAAAGTATAGGCAATTTATGTCAACTATGTCAATTTATGTCAGTTGGAAATGTTGATGACATTTCCATAGAAACTATAAACTATACTAGCACACTATAAATCGTTGTATACAAGTTAGAGATATGCAAATTGGTATTTAGGCTATTAATAAATTTAAATTTTTACTTTTTAATTTAGTCCTTTTTTAATATTTTTGTATATTACTGTATTGTAACCGGTTCTTAATACAACTGCACTATTTCAGAATATTCAGACGTCCGAATGTGGATGAAAACTCACTTACAAAATTCCATACATAGATAGATTACATACAGGTCAAGCTAATAAAGCATGTTCATATACGTATAATATTACATACAGTTATACTGAGAATGTTTCAACTGGTTCAATTTTTATGAACGAGAGTGTACAAGCTACTATATTTTAGTACTGTTGTTTAAATTAATGGCCACTTTTTCTTGTTATTTCACCTTAATTGCAATTCTTTATTATCTAAGTATTTATTGTTCATAATTTCGTAATACAAAAATCTCTACAAACTGTGTGCGACATAAAATTTTATCATTCTTAGCATTTCTGGAAAACTTTTTTAATTATTAAAGCCAATATGAATCATCACACGATGAGATTGTCTCTCTATAATCGTATCAAAGCAACTAACTCGCTTCCTTTCATCTATAACCACTAACTACCACCAACTCACCCACCGAAGAACCAAACATTCAAATATTTCTATAGTGAAAATAAAATGGGTATTTATTTCAGGTTTTTTATGTCCATTGTGTGTGTAAAAGTTTCTTAAAGTTGTAAAGTTGTATGAGATGCTTTTGTGTCGGAAATAAAACAACATTAATTTGAATGTTCAAATAGATGTTATTTTTATTCAAAAAAAAAAAAACAGGAGGAAAGAAAGCGTATTGATGTCATTTAGAGAAGAAAGTGGTTAACAAATACATTAATTTGGGAAAAGTACTTGAATAGCATAATTTAATCTATTATAACCTATTTATTATTATCTAGTATGTCTCCTATTGTGTGTAATATTATCTTGTACACTTGGTCACAAAAATTTATGTAATTATACCCAGTGTATAATATATATACCAGGGTATATTAAGTTTAGTTCCGACTTTGTAACGGATGTCCGTCTGTGAGCACGATAACTCAAAAACAAAAATAGATAGTGAAATTTTGTATGTGTGTTTTAGAGTTGAAAAGTAAGGTCAAGTTCACGAATGGGCCAAATCAGGCTATGTTTGGGCAAAATGGGTGAAACTGCATAACTTTAAAACCGTAAGAGATAGAACAAAAATTTATAAACAAAAAATGGCCCTCTTTTAAAAACAAACAATGTTTGTTTGAAACTTTTCTTTATATATTTAGTATATAACGGGTATTTTCGCAATTAAACCAGTTATTTGTTATTTTCACTCGTTTTATAATTAATTTGTGCCTTATTCATTAGGTTTTCGAACAAAAGTTGGTACTACATTTATAATGAACAACATTTATCCGGAGCATTTTTTCGAAAACCGAATCAATAAGGCACTGATCAATTATAAAATTTTATAAAATGACATCAACTTCTGTGGTCCATAGTATATTCTTTATAATATAAATACTGTTTAAGCGAGTTTTTGATGAAAATGAAGCCATTGGTTTTGTACCGATGAAGAGGCTTCAAATCTTTGTCAAGCATACCTATATTAGGCGAAAGTTACCATCATATATACATGCAAGGTGTCCCAGAAGGATAATTATCTTCGTTGTTTAGATTATAACTTCTAAACTATATACTTGTTACACCCGGCATATAATATATACCAGGGTATATTAAGTTTAGTCCCAGCTTGGTATTGGTTGAAAATCTTCATAGCATAAAACTAAGTATTCATATAATCATCTAATTCGTCTGTAAGCACAATGGCTCAAAAACGAAAAGATATAGCGAGCGAAAATTTCGTATATGTGTTCTAGAGCTAAAACGAAAGGTCCAGTATGTGAATGGGCAAAATCGGACAATTTTTGGGCAAAGTGGGCAAACATTCCTATCTTTCAAACCGTAAGAGATAGAACAAAAACTTACATACAAAAAGTATTCCTTTTTTAAAAATAAACAACTTTTGTTTATTGTTTGTCATAAATTCATGTCGGCTGTTTAAGCAATTAACTCAGTTAATTACTCTCAAATAAGGAAGAACTCAAAAATTTTAAAAATGAACAATTCTACTCCACATATTTACAGAAAGAAAGTACAAACAACTTATAAAAATAAATACAACTTATGTGCCAAGCAAACTTTTTCGAAAACCGAATAGTTTCGACACACTTCAACTACAAACATCATTTGCATAATATACCCAACTTTTGGTCACTGACTGTACACGTATATAAAAAATTGTTCTTTTAATATGTGCTTTTGTTTGTTGTTTTTACGATAACATACGAGATGACAACAAAGGGAATATGAAATTTTTAGTAAACAGAATTTGTTTGCATAGGTTGTTGTTATACGTACTCGATCGAAATGTCACGTTTATAAATAGTCGTGCTTGTTGATTTATGTTACGCTAATATCCCTTTTAAGTTAACACAGAATCATTATTTTTTTCCACAACTCATGTAAATATTGGAATAATCAAACTTTTGACGCGAAAATTTCTACAATCATTATGAAATGTAAGTTATTATTTTTGTTAGCATAAAATAATATCTCCTTAAGGTTGATCGGACACATGTATAGGTAAAATCGGCAATGTATAGATAAAAATCTGAATGTTTAATGTGTTAATTACTAACTCAAAAAATCTGACGAAGGGTTTTCATGTAATTAAGCATTAAAAACTGGAATTTTAACATGTTGTGAATAGCAATTGTTGAATGAACGCATACATTTTCAATAATGTTGCTCCACCTTCAATAGATTAAAGCTTTCATTGTCGATTTTTCAACGGTTGATTTTCTCGTAGATACAATAAAAGCACAAATAAAAGGATAATAATTGTTTAAGTATTTAAAACATAAAAACGCTTTTGCGAAGTAAGTAATTTGAATATAGTAAAAAACGAATACAAAACACAACACAACACATGAAGTTACAGCTTTTATTTAATACGACATGATTTGAATACTTAAAAACAACTATTTTACCAAAGCCTCAAACATTCTCATTCAGCAGTATGTGTAATGAAAACTGTATGTATGTATCGTACAATTAGCATCAAAAGTCGAGCAAAATCATTTCAAAGTTTCATAAATGATTTGTGCCTTATTTATCCGGTTTTCGAAAAAATCCTTCGATTAAAAGTTGTTCATCATAACTATTCTAATAACTTTTATTCGAAACATTTTTCCATAATCCAAATAAATAAGGCACAAATCAATTATTAAAAATTTTGAAATGATAGCAGCTTGACTTTTGGAGGCCATTTGTACTTATTTATGTAATAGCAGCGTTAACAATCATTTGAAAAATATACCATATGAATATAAATAAAAAATTTTTTTAAAAACCTCGAATGTTACTATTCGTTACTGATTGTATTTGTTGTGGGCTCTTGATGGACTTTTAATTATTGAATTTAAACATTCAATTTTGTTTTTATTAAATTTTTTTTCAATTAAACACAAATTAAGTAAATTTTTGTATCAATTAACATTTGAGTTATTTTCCATTGCTATTTTTGCTGCGTATATAAAATCTACTATTTGAACTCATGACAACATAAACGATGCTCTAACGATGCAATAAGGTCATTTGTCATTTTTGACCGAATACACTTTCACTTAAGGTCTATTTTTATATTCTTTGAATATTAAATAATCAAAAGTATTGAATATTCTCAAATGAATATTATTCTGCACTTGCCAAGTAATTCTTATCGTGCCTTATAAGCAATATAGTTTCAAAATTCCATGGAGAAGAATTTTCTTACCTAAGTTTCTGAATGTATTTAGGTCCTTGTATAGTTTAACATCTCCGGTCTTTCTGAACGCATTTTTCAGGGAACTTTTACTTCCACGGGGACATTTCTGAACGCACTCCTAGTTGGGTTATTAATCACTTGCATTGTTATATTAATGTCATACGAATCTACGCCTTCGTAATGATTCGTCAAGCGTTTGACTAAGGGTTATTTCACCGGCCAAGTAGCCGAGCGGTACAAGGTGTTATGCCTGAGGCGTCTACTTGGAACTGAGAGGTTATGGGTTCGAATCCTGACACCGGCAGTTTGTCAATTATTAAGAAAAATACAAGGGTGGTTAATTGGCTAAACTGTCAGCGAATGGAGAAGCTTGTGAATGTTTTCTGCAGTTTCCTTCACGAACTCCACATGAGTATCGGCATGGTTCCTATCAGAGTTGGTTGCTGTCGCTCATCCTTACAATGCCCTGTATACGCATAAAAATTTCTTCCACTGCACTCACATCCTCACATCCATAGGCATCACATGGTAGACGTGTAGCATCATTATGGTAGACGTGTAGCCCATCCAGGGCAGCCGCTATAATCTATCTATCTATCTAAGGCCTACTTCACACCAACCCGACAATCGTGTAAAAGATATCGAGTTTTAAAAGTCCGACATGGTGTCGTAGTCGTTTAATCGACAGTCGACAATCGGAAGGCCGCTATAAGACCCGACAACCCCCATAGTGCTGTTATCTTCTGTCGTGTCGTTTGGGTCTAGCCGGTCCACTTTAGTGGATGTTTAAACAAATGGAGCGTTTCACATCTACCCGACGCCGGTACGTTTGTACACTAGTCTGCACTTTGCCTTTATTCCAGTGCAGCATATGTTTAGGCGGGATATGCCCTGAATGATGGGTTCTGGCATTGAATAGTTTTTGTTTGATCGAAAAAGTTTGTGAAACGTGCAACACTCATACGAAAATAGTTAAAAAATTGATCCACATATTTTCTCAAGTTCTCAAAAAGAACTTTAATGTCGGATATATGTGAATAAATCTAAGTTTAGTGTGAAATAAGCCTTAAGTAAAAAAAAAAAAAACATTTTCATAATGAATAGTTTAATTAATAGAATTCATTAATTTAAATTTCGAATATGCATACTGTACATGTGAAAAAAAAGAATCTTTTTGTTTCTATAGAAACACACGATGATGAGAAAATAGAAATACATGAGATTGTAAACACTTTTCATTGCTAGTAATCGTCGTCAGTGGAGTAGCTTACTGTGATTATTTTACCACGTGCAAATAATAGTCAAGGCACAGCAATGAATGTTAATATTTTATGTTCGTATATGCATGCATAAGGACAATGCTCTTATATAGATATAAGTAGTTGGCACACATACATACACTTAAATATATTTATTATAATGAACAGTTTGTGAGAAATTGAAGTAGGACTTCTATGTTAACAATTTTAATAGTTTGATCAATTATTTTATTGACTTTTACATCTTACATATCACATTATTTGATACCCATGTCACACATAAACTAGAGTTACATACCAAGATTTTATTTTATCACTTCGTGTTCACTCATTTAATATTTCCAGATTTTTTTCTACTTTGTCAATTTATTTTGTGTCGATGGTACGAAATCTGGGCAGTTTATCTAAGGAAATACTAAAATGTATCAATATATCGAATAATGATTCATATTAGGCTCACCTAGTATACAAAAGTACTCAAAGTTTTATTTTGATATCACATCTCATAACTAGTGTCTTGTTTTATTTACTCTTCGCAACACTTGCTTGAGTGTACTCAAAGTCTGCCAAAACATTTGATAATTCTCTAACTAATTTGAGAGGTGTTATCAGGGAAGATAGGAACTAGCCATGCTTCTGTTAATGGACTTCTGTTAATGGTTTCAATGATTTTCTTCGAGGATTATCTACAAGAGCTTTGTCAACCCATTTAAAAAAAAACATTCTGTGTCGTTAATTAATCGTTATTATAATAAATCAAATGCTTTTAATTTTAAAACCTGATATGATTTGAGTTTTTGACATATAAATCTCAATTGATCTGCGATTAAGTATCATTATTAGATACTATGAACCCATGGAGAAAATTAAATTTCTTTAAATAACTCAACCAGTATGCGTCAGAATCGGCTGATATTAATTGTTGAATAACCCACAACAGTTAAATTTTCCTGATATCAATTTTTCACCGCGTAAACTGTTTATCTGAAGATATTTTTTAATCGATTAAATACGGTTTTCTGCTGTTTTTTTTTGTCCATATAATAAGATCAGATGCACAATAAAATGATTGAAAAAATTTAGATTTTGGGCATTAAAAGTAATAGTAATTGAGAATAGTATAAATCATTCATTAATCTTTGGATTTTTAACCCCCCAATAAATAATAGTTTAAAAAACTAAAAAAACACGCTTTTATAGAAAATCCAACTAAAAAATAGAAAATAAAATTTGATAAATTTGGATTAAGAAAAGTGTAAATAAGAAACAAATGTATATTAATGGAAAAAAGCGTAAAAATAGTGTCAATAGTTATTCCATTAGTATTCATTTGTTTCTTATTTACACTTTTCTTAATCCAAATTTATTAAATTTTATTTTCTATTTTTTAGTTGGTTTTTCTATAAAAGCGTGTTTTATTAGTTTTTTTAAACTATTAATTATTTTTCATTTTTTAGTTGAATTTTCTATAAAAGCGTGTTTTTTAGTTTCTTAAACTATAATTTTTTAAACTATTATTTATTTTTTCAATACTTTTCAATAAGAATTTGAATCAAGGACTTTTCAGAAGTTTCACTTCTACCGTGTGTGACTTGCACACACACACATTTTTTTTTTAAGTCAATAACTTATCTGGAAAATTGATGAATCCTGGCTAATCTAATCAGGGTAATCGGATATTTTAATCGAATTATTGTATTGTCATCGGTCTTTGACAGGTGTGCAAAATTTGAATTAAATCTGATCGTTCAAAGTAGGAGAAAATCGAGCCCAAAAGAGTCGGTTACATACATACATACATACAAACATACGTACAGGTGAAACTAATAAAAAGCGTATAATAATAAAAATGAGGGGTGTTCTAAGTTTGAAGCCTAAGTGTTTCTGTCTGCCTGTGATATGGGCTATCATAACTTCAAACGTGTGCACCGATTGAAATGCACTTTTTTATTTGATAAAAATCTGGTGGTTTTTAGCTATGTTTGATAAAAATCAATAAGAGTTGTTTGAAATTCAGCTCTTCAAGATGATATAATGGCATAATAAAACTACCATTTTACATATAAATTTGGTGGAGGCAATGGGAAGTTATAATTATGTTTCATATTATTACCTTGAGTATTTTTAAATTTTTATTATTGTACTTTGCAGGTAATTCGACATTCATTATTTTTAAAACTCTCTGTATAGGAACTTCTAATACATGTTTTGTGTGCTATTATTGGAAAGGTGATAAAGTATTTTCAATTCATTTGATTGCATACAGATTTTAACCTGCAGGTCATTTAACATATTGTTCAATGATATTTAACCTTTTATAATGGTAATGGTTATATTGTAGTACCTCCTAAAGACCTAAACGAAACAACCCTTTTACGATAAATGTATTTAATATATTTTATGTATTCATAAGAGGATAGACACTTTACATTACAGTTTAATTAATAAGTTTTAATTTATAAATGAATATATTGTTTTTAGTTGGTTATTGTTATTGGTAAAACTATAAACTATTTATTTATCATTGTCAGTATATATATTTTCAAAACTGCATGAAATATTTATAATTTATTAATGATTTCTAACTTGAGCACGTACTCATATTGGGAGTGTGAATTATTTAAATTTTGATTTAACTTTTAATTACACTGATCTACTTAAAAGAAATTTACAAACTGGCTGACAAGTGACGAGCAACGCACAGCCTAAACCAGTGGATCTAGAAGCAGAAAATTTTACACAGTTCCTTATATAAAGTTGAGGACTATTTTTGAAAATGCATTATCATGCATGCATGAAAAGGGAAAAGGGGATTATATAGAAGAAGAAAGTTTGTATAGAATTTCTTCGTTTTTTAAGTTAGAAATATGGACATTGATCAGTTGTATTAGCGTATAAATAAATAAATAAATAATTAAATAAATATATATATATATATATATATATATATATATATATATATATATATGTATATATATATATATATATATATATATATATATATATATATATATATATATATATATATGCTAATACAACTGATCAATGTCCATATTTCATAATGTGGCATTTGATTAACTACTTTGAACTACTTAGTAGGGAAAAATGATTGTTTCGCTTATAGAGGAATTATATCTCGAGGAATGACGTTGTAATTGAGAAGGTCGAGGAGTTTTTTTCGAGTTATAGAAGGAGGTCGAGGGGTCTACTGATTTAGACTCGACTTATCCAGGTTCAACAGAACTTATATAGATTTTTCTACCTAGTCTAGTATTTGTGGCGTATAGTATGAAAATAACGTGGATACGTTCCATATTTCTTTGTTTTTATACAAGAGAGGTCCTCTATTGATAACCTCTAGCACGCACAATTGTAATAACATTCAACTAATTTAACATTCATGTGTACAGTTTGTATAGGCCACCTGCAGTACCTATGTGTGTACCATATATCTAAACTTTAACATTTCATTCAAATTGAAAGAGTTTTATTTGTTTAGAAACCTATTATTTAAATGAAAACAATATATATGTTGTTTTAGGATTTATTATCGTAAATGGCTGAAACACGTTGAAATTCAACAGTATAAGTATTTACTTTCTAAATGTAAAAAAGTTTCAGGACTCAGGAATGATGTGAAAACATATTCTATATACAATAGCAATGAATATTCATATACAATATTAAATTACCATTTAAAACAACACGAATGTCGATGATTGTCGGCTGTTACATAACCGATCGTTACAAAAAAAAAAGTGACAATTCAATCGGAAATTTCCTTCATTCGCCATTACTTTCTTAGATGCTACTACTTTGTTTTTCTTAGATGCCAAGTTGATCAATGCTAGTTCAACTGTTAATTTGATGTTGATTTTTTTAAATTATACTGTCGATTAAATTCTGGCAATTTACGTTGAATCCAAACTGAAAAAATGTTTCAAATAAAAGTGTTACAAATATTCAATAATCAAAAATCGACATACAAAAATATTATCCACTAAAGAGTGGGGGTCGCTTATATAACACACTTACTTCTTGTCCGTTTTGCTAAGCATCTAATGCATAAATTTAGTCTTTCTACTGTGTGGCACACAATTTTAACTGAATATCTCCGAAATACTGTACAATAGAGCAGGATATAAATTAGAGTTGCATAGATCGAGCGAGTGCTACAACAGTTCGACTGTTGTATCAGCAATTCATTACATGCTGAAAATACACTCTGATCGAATTTTCATAACGCACCAAATGAAGTATAACATCAAAAATTAAATATGTAAATTGCAATACATGTAATAAGATTTGTACATTTGTGAAAAAAAACAGAACAAAATTAATCTATTCAATAAAAGTATTTAAATGAATTCCATATAGAATAGGAAAAATTTACTGTAATCATACGGACAACACTAATTAAAAATCAAAACGAAACCAAAAAGCATTCGTACTATCAATAGAAATACCGCATAAAACAACACAAAGTATTATATTTGCACTCATGATCAAAAAAATCAATACTATCTTTTTTTTGTTTACCAGACTTATGTTCCTTTTGTTTATCTAATAAAAAAATAACTTTAAAAAAAAATAGTTTTGAGCCAGAGGCTCAGGCACATATATTGTGAAAAAATATTCTATATACAATAGCAATAAATATTCATATATATTGTTAAATTGCCATTTAAAACACGAATGCCGATGATTGCCGACTCACACATAGCTGATCGTTACAAAAAAAAAAAACGTGACAGTCTCATCTGAAATTAAATTTCACTCATTTCACTTTGGTAAATAGCTACAACGCCAGCTCTTACATTAGAACATTTAAATTTGACTATACATTTGAAAATAGGTACAGGAATGTCTTCATCATTATTACTCCATGTTTCTGATAAAAGAAGAATAAAAGAATTATGGGCCACATTATTAATGATATCACTTTTATGGGCTCGTAAACTTTGCATATTAAATATATATATTGATAAAACTGCTCTGGTCTTGATAAATTTCACTAACTCTGATTCTAATATAAATAATGAATTTAATGCCAATCTTTCAAACTCAAATTTGAACGGAACAAGTGACGCTGGTTCGGTTCTACCATGATAAAATGTTGATGCATTGATTTTAGATACAATATATAATTTTCTGTTATAGTTTTTCACGACTATATCATTTTATTAAACTTTTGTCTCTCTTAATGGTAGTGTTGACCTTATTTATTAATATTTTAATAAATTATTTAAAAAGAAATATAACTTCTTACATGCGTACATAAGTACACTCACACACTTTTGTTTTAGCGAATTTCCTGAAAGGAAATAGAGCTATTGGTCCCGTACCGAAGTCAAAATTACGAAAAAATTTCTTGCAAATGACTTCGGTACGGGGCCAATAGCTCTGTTTCCTTTCAGGAAATTCGCTAAAACAAAAGTGTGTGAGTGTACTTATGTACGCATGTAAGAAGTTATATATATATGTGTCTGTAATCACTCTAGCGGTCACAGTTTTCATTTTATCGGAATGAAATTTGGTATTTGATGCGCTTTTGGTATTCAAAAGGTCAAGTTCGTTAATGGGTAAAATCGGACGAGGGGAAAGGGGGGTTTAGAGCGAGGGGGAATATTATCTCCCTTAACATTCGAAAAATCGAAAAATTTATAAGAAGTAAAGTTTTAGGTATTAAACTTTACTGTAGTTTTGTTTCTTATCATTTTTTCTGTTACACTAATATTTACAGAAATATTGACGGTTTAAGATTGAAAACTAAATTCCTCACTATCTCTGTACACATTAGAGTTTGAGCAAAAATGATGAGTGATGAATTGTAGCAAACATGATTTTCTACAACTTTGTTCCTTACGAATCTTTTGATTGTTCTAATTTTAAAAGAGATATTTTGTATTTTATGTTTTCTTCTTTCTTTATGCCCCCATTTCCCCTTCACGTATGACATTTATTAATAAAATTGGCCTTGCAAATACTAAATCATATACGACATTTCAATTTGATCAGACTAAAATTGTTACCGCTAGAAAGTGATTTATGTATTTTATGGAAATTCGCTAAGTTGAAGCAGCTCCTGCGTAACGAATTTTTTTTCAATTACACATACTTTTTTGAAAAGTTACAGACCTATGTCCCTATATAGTTTTAAGACTGTTGAATATATTTTGAAGTTGATTATATATAAATTGAATAATAGAATATAAGAGATAGGATTTAGTATAACTAAAAATAGAATTTAATAAAATATATATTCATAGCCATTTTTTGTTTGTTACAGGTTTCATGGATGCGTAAACGAGATCTGCATATATTAACATCCAGTATAATCACATATACCGGTGATGCGAGATTTAGTGTTAAACATCCAATGGACACAGACGATTGGGATTTAAAAATTGATTTTGTACAGAAACGTGATGCTGGTGTATACGAATGTCAAGTGAATACAGAACCAAAAATTAGTTTACCTGTAATTCTGAATGTTGAAGGTACATCATATTATATTATATTCGTTATTATTTTTATTTTTTATTGAATTTTTCCGATTTTTATTTATTGTCTATGTCTGTGTTTATCATCGTACTTTTTCTTTAGTGTATGTATCAATGCTTCTCCATTTCGATATCAATTCTTAATTAATTCATTCGAATTAATTACTTCGCTCTATCTTTATTTTGTTTTTTATTCAATAATTTTTTCGAAAAGAATAATGTGTGTTGTCTTGGTATTGTATAATATGGCTTTAATCTAAACTTTAGTTCTTACATAAAAATGGCAATACATTTATTTGAAAGGCTTCATATAAGAAAAAGTAAGCTTATGGAAAGACATCGTCCAAGGAAATCTCGATTATATTGCAGAAGTTGTTTCAGCAAGTGTGTAGAATATAAGATTCCCAATCTGTAAATCTTTAGGATGAAATCTTTAGGAATTTCAGTAGTTTAATTGATTGATAAGGATAATCGTAAGCTCTACTACTGCTTTCAATCTTATCCCCTCCAAACATGTGAGTAGGTGTTTCAAGTTTGAATTTAATAGTTAAAATGATGTATTGTCTAAACTGTATTTGTCGAAACTTATCGAAAACTTTAATCAAATTAACTTGCAAACCTACATTACACCGAGAATGACGGAACGATTATGTGACCTGGCTAAATTCAGACTTGAAAAGTGATTTTCGAATGGAGGAGATGTCAAAGCCTGGCAAGTAGATCCTCTCAGGTCTTTTTTACCGACCCCCAAGAAACCCAACTCATCAACTGATTCTATCCTCTACCACATCCGGTTCGCTTCCTCTAGCCCTGTGTTCGCTGTCGAATCTACCCGCCTTCTTTTAAAATGATAGGACAGAACTCAACGTAAGTTGTTTTCTAGTTTTAGTTTGTTGTCACTTCTTTTCTTGTATACGAATCCAGAGTTATTTTGCCATAATTTTTTTGCAGTTTAAAACAGAGTAAACAATGAAAGATGGTAAACATTATTCAAACCTTCAATTCACTAATCGTCAAATCGTATAAAAGACAGAACTTTTTTAATCTCATTTTGAGACACGAGCAACATGCAACATATCTCTGAATCCATATCCCAGAGATAGTTACGATTAGCTATACTGATGATGACTACATTGTAGTCGAAATACGTATTTATAAAATACAAACAAATGTTCTAGGGAAAGGGACAAAAAAAAATTTGAAATGTAATTTCAAAAACACTAGAGTTCTCTTTGATTATTTTAATAATCTAGAGCACGGTAGTGCGCAAGGCCAAGTTTCTTTATTAACTTAAATATTTCCTGCCGGACAGTATACTGATTACAATTGTCAAGAGAGTGATAAATACATCTTACAGTTTATATTTTAATCGGTGATTCCGAACAATTTCTCAAGAGCTGATTAAAATCATCATAATATTCTACATGAAATATCACAAGTACCTACTTGTTTTTTATATCAAACATAACAAAACCTTAACAACAACAACAACAACAAAAACATTGTTAATAAAATATATTTATAATTTATTTTTCCATGTCAAAAAAAGAAAATTTAATATTTCAAGATTGTGTACACGTCATCAATCATATTTTTCATCTTATACATAATAAAAATAATAATAATAATAATATAAGAACCAACTGTATAGTATACACACTTCCCATTTTTGTATAATATTTCGCACATTTACTTGTCTTTTGGAGTGAAGAAAACAAAATAATAGAAGAAGAAAAATCAACATACAGAATACTCTTTATTAACTTCCAAGATAATAGAAACAAATATGCATATATCATTTAAATGAACAATATAATAATGGTACTTTATTTATTATTTCGTAAAATGGCCATTAAAAGAATAAAAAATTATGTGCATAAATTATAATTTATTTTTTTTTTTTTATATACACCATTGTGTGAGCATACCATGAGACTAATATCTTAATTATGTTTAAAAAATGATTATAAATAAATGTAGATAGTGGAGAAAATTTATAAACTGCTTAATAGTACTTCTATACGCGAAACTTTTTGGTAGCGCCGCATGACCAATAAACAAACTAAATCAAGAGCTAATGTTTATAAATATATATAACATTCTAGCGGTACGCTCCTAAAATCGATTATGCTTTCTTATAGAAACCATTGCTTCTCAACTATATCCTCCGCAAGTTACCACGGTAATTGTTATTATGTAAATTACCTTGGTTAATTATCAACAAACATATTTGACACGTATAGCTCACTGCCACAAGAAATAAATATCGAGTTACATGCAATTATAGATGTGAAAGGCAGTTTCCCAAATGATCTTTTTATCGGATTTAAAATCTTAGACATTCACGTCAAAATATTTCAACCAAATGTAAGCTTTAAACAATTAGTTCTTGTGAAATCTCAATTACTATTAGACAATGTAAACCAAGCTTATCTATGAGTTTACTAGCTCATGTATGTAAATCAAGCTACGCCTATGATATTATATACAGTAAAAACAGCAGTCTATCATGTTTAGTTATAATTTTAATATATTTATCTGTTTTACATAGATGCCTGAAGATGTCGGAATAAAACCGACGAAACGTTGTATGAATGAATAAATTGTTAATTTTAATGTATTTGTCTGTTTTACATAGATAACTGAAGATGTCAGAATAAAACCGACGAAATGTTGCACTAAATAATAAATAATATTAATACTGAAGTATTTGGTCTTTTCACCTGATTTAATTAATAAATATTCAAATTTAGACCTGAAAAACTTAACTATGATATTTCGTTCTTTTGTAAGCTTAATGTTGCTTATGCAACCATCAAAAACAATTTTCCCAAGCAGTTGGAACTAAAATAAAATTATCTGAGAGAATAACATGAAGTTTCTACTCTGTTGCATGAAATAACTTAACCAAGATCAATCAAATTTAGCGGTTTAGAGACCCATTTACACATTTACGGAAATAAACTATCACAAAGTTTATTTCATGCTTTGCTTGTCTATTTGTTCCTTTACATATCTCTTGAGACACCATGTACTCATCAAATAATTTGTGTTTAAATATTAGGAACTTTGTATACTAGAGTATAACATTGTTCTGAAAAATACTATACTTAGTAGTCAGGTTGTGGGTAGATTCTAAGTAGCTCTAGCTTACACAATATAACGATGTACAGTAGCAAAGGTAAGTAAATCATCAATAAAAAGAAAAAACCTTTTTTATTTTTTGACATAACAATAAAAAATACAACGATATAATAATTTATATTATGGTACTTCTATGTTGTTGTGTTTAAGTGGTCATAATTTTTGTGTTCTATAAGTGTTATGTCACTGTTTTTCTTTTTACGAAACTGTAAAATGTAGAATTCGTGGGGGAAGAAAACTTAATACAAACTTAAGCAGCTGAAAAACTTTTGCACTCCTCCTTTTGAGGTACATTTGCATTCTGTTACTCGATGCTGGAGTCAAAATGGAATAATGGAAGGAAATTGGGGCACTGCAACCTACAAAGTCTTTTATGCTCACCCATTTGATGCCTGACGAGGAATTGTCTCGTCCTAAAGCACCTTATCTAGCCTTGTTTTTTTCAGGAAGCACAGAATCTGCATTTTATTATTTTGTGTTCAAGGACACAGCAGTCAATTAGGGGATGTTCTGGAATTTCCTCCATTTCTGCATAAAACTTATAGTTGCCCTACCCTCATTGCCCAAGCCTAGCTACCTAAGGTGTCCCTTGACTCTACAATTCCCCGCAAGATATCTCGTTAAAAGCCGCAGTCAATTTTTGGTCAGGCCAATGCGGTTTATGTATATTTTGAGGTTTAAGTTCCCAAGTAGATACTTGGCCTGTCTGAGCCCTCGAAGGTTCCTCCAGAGTGTGGCTTTCTTAGTGTCTTCTTTCTTGCTTATCTCTTCTGGATAGAAGTGATCACCCAGTCCACAGAATAGCACTGGCCCTGTAAGGAATGATGGTCCTGTTTGCTTAAAACAAAAGTTCTTTCATAATGAACAACTTTTATGTGATACATTTTTTCGAAAACCAAATCGGATAAAAAAATTTTTTTAAGCCACTTAAGTGCTTACTACGTACACTCCCGTTCAATAAAACTGAACAGATCTCAACCGACTCAGTCTCTCACAATTTTGATTATTCTTGTAGTAAATGTTTTGTACTATACTTCCATTTCTTTTTTTACACTTAAAATATATACTACTTATCTTTGTTTATACATTAATCATTATACAGAGAGTTACAAAAGTGACAAGTTTTATGAAATGTAAGAAAAGTAACGCTTCAGGTATATTCAATGTTATTGAACGGGAGTGTACATATGTATGTGTGATTTTAACTCCCATATCTTTCCGAAAAGCCAATCTTATAATAAAAGAAAACCAGATATGTGCACATTTTACCATAAATTTTCTCTTATGAGATATCCAGTTGATTGTAGGTTCGAAATATTCTCGAAAATTAAAAACACTCACACTTTAATATAGCCAAGTAATTTACTACATTTGTATTAGAATGTACTTTATTTATACAAAGCCATATTTTGTATAAGGAAGTAAAAACATTTAACATTTTCCAAAAAATACCAACATTTTAACAATATAACAAGCATCATACAAAAACCACTTACGTTTTTGGATTGTTTTCATCAAAACAAAATTAATTTAAAATAATGAATAACAATGAGATCACACACATTTAGATAGACTCTCATTTAATTCATTATTGTCTATTCATTATCTTCAAAAATTAATTATCATTTATACCGCCGCACGAGATACAGAGGCACCAACAATAATATTCGAATATTATAAATAATAAACAGTTCAGACAAGATGAGTATATCGAAATTTGAAGTTAAGAATTGGAGTTTATAAAATATTGAAGCTAGATTTATTATTGACGACGCAAAAAGAGGTGTGTTAAATAAGTTTCAAGCGTGTCTGTGTGTCTGTCTGTGGCATCGTAGCTCTCAAACGCGTTGACCGATTTGAATATCGATTTGAATACTAATTTTATTAGATAGCTAGTTTCCATACGGTGGTTCTTAATTATGCTTGATAAAAATTGGTTCAGTCGTTTGAAAATTTTCAACTCATCTCCAAGATGATATATTGGCATTCTATTAACATTAACAAGACAATTTAATATGGTGGAAGTAACGGGAAACTCTTATTTTGTTTAATATTATTGCGTTGGGGGTTTTTTAAGTTTTTAATTTTACTTCTCAACGTATTATTCAGCCCTCATTGTTACCAGAGATAAGAGATGAGTATTTTTGAACATATTTAAAATGAAAATGGATAAATTTTCGTTTAAATATATTTAAAACGCGGTTTACAAAATGCAAAATGGCTTTCTAAGAAATTTAATATTTCAAAGCCAAATTTTTTTGGTAAATTTTTTTTTTCTTTGAAATACATCAAATAGTTTTATATCATCAAGTTATTGCGAAAATATTGATTTCAAAGTGCAATACAGGAGAACTTGCTTTGAGAAGTTGTTCAAATATATTATTTACATTTGCGGGTACATTTTCTTTCCCAAATTTCTCAATTTTCCGTCCAAAATAATAAATATCTTCCGAGTTACTTTTCGCACTTGTAACACCTTCAATGTCGTCGATTAAGTTTACGATGAAAATACTGCACACCTCGATTAACACATCCGATTCTTTCATACTATGTCATCGTAAACTAAATGGAAATTGGCATTAGAATAGTATTCCATAACGTACGTCCACAGTACAAGCTAAATGTCAGAGTCCGTCGTTAGTGCGTGACATTTTGAACAAATAATTATACTCGTTATCTCTCGATGAATAAGTGAAATTATATAAACTTAATAAATGCATCAACTATACTTTTTGTACCCTGTATATGTAAATATGCAAAGTATATTAAGTTTAGTCCCGACTTTGTAACGCTTGAAATTATTAATCCTTGACAAAAATTATTCACAACGGTATTCATAAAATGGCCTAATTCGGCCATTTTCGCATGCCCGTCCGTCTGTCCATCTGTCCGCAAAAACGAAAAGAGATAACGAGCTGAAAATTTTTTTGTGTGTTCTAGAGCAAAAAAGTAAGGTCAAGTTCGTTAATGTGTAAAATCGGAACGTATTTCCCTCCGCTAGGAGGGGAGGGAATATACATCTTTGAAACCGTAAGAGAACAATAAAACAACTTTTATTGGAAATTTTTTTCATAAACTCAATAGTTTTCTCATAATTAATGGCTTAAATGTTCCTCGGACAGCGAATTGTTAACAACTCGAATACGCAGAATTGTTAACAATTCAATCACTGATATACCACTCTGTATATACTGGGTATTCAAACAATTAACACAGTTAGTTGTTACATTACTCGGTTAATTATCAAATGGTTAAAAAAAATTTCTATATATATTTAAAATAGAAAATACCATTTACACTGTAAATACGCATATTTCAAATTGAACCATTCCAAACATTATCCATCCCAGATGGTTTACATTAGTTTTCTATTTTGTAAAAACATTTGATGTTGATGAAAATCATTTTATGTCCAAAAATTTTGAAATACCTCAAAACACATAAAATCAGATTAAATTGCATGCTCAATATTTTAAAAACTCTGTGTATAATTAAGGGTGAGTATATAACTCGTACATGCAATGATATATTATTATCATAAATAATTGTTTTGACTTAATTTTCTTCTTAGTACATAACAAAACAACAACATACAATACAATCTAAAGACACATATATATATATATATATATATATATATATATATATATATATGTACCCTCCTTACAACAAACAAACTATTCATATAATAAATATGTATATATAAATATATTTTATAATTATTCCTTTTATAAGAATCCTTTATTCTCTGATTCCAGACGCATTTCCCCTTGCCGCCACGCATCCCGGCCCCTCAACAAGCATTCCAATGCCAGGTAGTGCCCTTTTCTTTCATGTTCTCATAAACTTTATAATAAATATATTTTCAAGTATAAACACTTTATTTACATAATTATTTCATTGTTTTTATTCTATTTAGAATAATAATTGAAATTAAGGGTAATACAGGTAGGTAGGTAGGTACCTTACCTTATTTATACACAAAAAGGAATCTCATTTAATTTGGAAGTATTTCTTAAAATTATTTTCTTTTGATAGTTACACTTGAGTGAACGAGGGTTTGAAGTAAGTTCAAAGATGAACTTACGATGGAGTATGGACGAGTTTAAAGATGGCAGTTTTGCCCATTTTACCCAAACATGGTCCGATTTTCCAACCATTCTTGACCTTTCTTTTCAGTGAACTTGACGAACTTGACCTTAGTGTTTAGTTCTAGAACATACACTCCCGTTCAAAAAAAAATGAACAGACCTGAAATGTTTAATTATCTTACATTTCATAAAACTCCTCACTTTTGTAACTCTCTGTATAATGTATAATTTTATTTATTTATAAACAAAGATAAGTAGAATATTTTTTAAGTGTGTAAAAAAGAAATGAAAGTAGAAACTGAATTCATTTTTTTTATTTGTTTAAACGGTGTCAGTGACAGTGTGAGAATTTAAAAAATATATTAATGTTAACACATGTTAAGTGTTATATCTTACTCTTATGTATAAAAATAAAATAAAATGTTGTATCTGTTACTGCAAGAATAATCAAAATTGTGAGAGAGTGTTTCGGTTCAGGTCTGTTCATTTTTTTTGAACGGGAGTGTACACACATAATTTCAGCTTGCTCTCTTTTCGTTTTTGAGTTATGGTGTTGACGGTCAGACAAACAGGCAGACGGATATGCGGAAATGCGCTAGTTAGCATTTTTGTATATTTTCCAACTATAAAATAATGAATAAAAGTATTTTGTGAAAATAGACATCAACTTCTAAAAAGTACTAAATCTTAAAATTTTGTTCAGCAGATGCTCAAGCCAATATATGGGGTTCACAAGAAGTATTCGTGAAAAAAGGCAGTACAATATCGTTAACATGTTCAGTGAATGTACACTCAACACCACCATCATCCGTATTATGGTATCATGGACATGCGGTCGTTGACTTTGATTCACCACGTGGTGGCATTAGTTTAGAAACAGAAAAAACTGAAGCTGGTACAACTAGTAAATTACTTGTTACAAAAGCTGCACTTGCGGATTCTGGTAATTATACGTGTGTACCATCAAATGCACATTCAGCGTCTGTGTCCGTTCATGTATTAAATGGTAAGTATTGTTGTGTTGTTTATTTGTTTACTTGTTTTTAAGTTTCATATTATGTAAAAGTTTTTTAAAGCGGACAGAAAGTTATAGTCCACAGTTTAGCATGGTTTTTTTTTAATAATTAGTAACAGGCTAAATTTTTGTCTGTAGCTTCCTTTCGACGAGACGACCAATTTTTCTCTCTATTCAGTGATAGTGACTAGCGAAACGCGTAAGAGAGAAACTTGTTTCTTTGACGATCACAAAAATTTTATCAGTAACAGTTAATTTATATGATAAATTGAGAGATAATGTAATAAAGACTTCAAAAAAACTTGTGTCCTACAAAATGGATGGTGTGACAGGCAGGTCCCCCACCCCCAACATGTTCCAATAACAGGGAGTGTTGAATGATGTGTTTTGTCGCCGAATACTGTTTTTAATCCAAAGTTATCAAACCTTACTACACTCATACGAAAAAATTTAAAAATTTCTCCTCAAGAAGAACAATGCAACTCATCTCTTATCATAAGCATTTGATGAACCCATTAAATCCTATTTTTCTTCTATATTTTAGACGGGCTAGTCGGGTTTTTTTTGCTAATAGGGTATACGTGAATAAAACTAACTTTAGTGACCTGGTCAGCCAAATATGACTGTCGGGTTGGTGTAAAATAAGCCTTAAAGTCGAAATCGAACTAATCTTGCTGTTTTTTTATTAAATTGTTGTAATTTTACGAATTTTGAGCATAGAAAATCGATTAAACCATCAAAATTCATGAAAAAATAATAATAAGTTGTCAAAAAAGAGGGTTGTAAAGAAAAAAAAGTTTTATTGCGCTGGCCCATATTTAATTAACAGTATAAAAAAAATTGAAGACCTAAAAAATGTGTAATGTTAAGTTCAACCAAGCAAAAAAAACAAAATTCACATTAAATTACTCTGGGCAAAGATATCGAGGGCTTGAATTAGGGTTCACATACTGTTTCGACATTTTATTTCGACATGCAATATAATATTTTATTGATAACTTAATATTTCTACGGAATACACGATCAAATATTTCATATTTAACCCCAGTTCTGCTCACTGAGCATATTAATAGTATTCAACAATTCTCCAACGAAGAGAGAAAATATCGGCCATCAAATTCATAAAAATTTTCTTTTTATGTATAAATAATTTTTAGTAAAATTTGTTACACACATAAAAAAAAAAATATATATGAATAATGAAGTAATTTCTATTCAAATATATTGGAAAATCATAAAATAGCATAAATGATTTTCATATTACCAGTTTTCAATTTTATTAGAATTTAACATTGATAACGTCGACAGTATTACACAACCGCAGATATTTTAACTCAATTTGTATGCTATGAAAAATAGTATTTAGATCGAAAAACTAGAAATTACATTTGTTACAGGGAATCAACGATAAAAATGCCACAAAATTAACAAAAATATTTTTATCATTTTATTACTAACCGTGTGCCTGTTCTAATTTCCCCTATCGGCAACATCTCAGAAACCAGCCGACTTCTCTCAAATGTAAAAAACGTAAATAGCTTCTAGATTTTTAACTTTAAAAAAATTCCCTTAGGGGATGAATTTTCAAGAAATGTGATACAACTTACTGTTATTTATAAACAGAAGCCTAAACATTAATTACCATATTTCTAACTTCAAAAATAACGAATTTCCATACAAACTTTCATCCCAAATTTAATCCCTTCATGTGATGAATTTTCTAAAACGCTTATGCAACTTACTTTTATTTATAAACAGAAGCCTAAACATCAATTTATATATTTCTAACTTTAAAAATGACGAACTTACATACAGACTTTCATCCCTATGTCACCCCCTTAGGGGTGAATTTTCTAAAATCCTATCTTACTACTCACTTACATTTTATAAGAAACTCCTGTGAGAAATTTTATGCTTAGACCCACCGATTTAGGCTGTGCGATGAGCTAACTTTTTCATATCAATATTTAATTCAAAATTCAATGACACGTTTGTCTGCATAGTATACGCTATGTCTTTCGTACTATGTCTTCGTAACCTTATTGCAAATTGATATTAGTTTTGTATTGTGACGCTTAAAGCAGACACAAATAATAATATGTAGAATAATATGTTTATGTTGACCTCAAAATAGATACTGTCTGGGCCAGAAATCTAGAGTTCCAGTGTTCGATACCTGGTGAATGAGTTAGTTTTTCCATATCGATATTAATTAATTAATAATTGATCGATCACATTGTTTTAAGCTTGACGAAAAATTTGTTAAAATCTCTGACGTAGATTAATGTTAAAAAATGACGTTTTAAAAGCATTCACAAATTAATATTAGATTTAGATTTGTATGTTCAAATAACGTCAAAAGTTGAGCTAACATTTCAAAATTTAAAACTGATTTGTGCCTGATTTATTCGGATTTCGGAAATATGTTTCGAATAAAAGTTGTTAGTATAATGAACATATATTATTCAAAGCATTTTCTCAAAAACCGAATATATCAAATTATTTAATTTTGAAATGATTAATGATGCTTGTCTTTTGACTCTATTTGTACCTTAACAGTTACAAAAAAAAGTTTAATCAAGTTTTGTAGATAGGAGCCTTATCTACAAAAAAAAACTGTTTACAAAATTTTTGAGACAATTACAAAGATAGTTCGATATAAACAGGAAAAAATTAATTATGCCCTTATTTTCAAGATAATAATAGAAAGTTGAAATGCTACCCACACAAGATACAGATTTGCCTTTTATTAGCCGGATCTACGGAGGTATATGTAAATTCAAAAAACATCTGCATTGGTATTACATACTCTTGATTATTTTACGTATTTCTGCATTAATAAAACATAGTATGATCGTTGTAGATCGTGACGTTTACTAAAAACATTTGGTTTATTAAAATTTACAATCACCAAATCGAAAACTACATAATAAACTTCTATCACCATACATAGAAAGAAAAATTATTTACTGTGTTTTCAATTTTATCAAATTATAGCAAAAGTTTTTTATCGCACTGCAATGCAGTTGATATTTAATATTAGATATAGTAAGATAGGTGTTTATTTTTTTTTTGTAAAAATTTGATTGAAATAGTAATTGCACCTTTGCACACGAATTAAATATTATTCATACTATATACAAACTGTATGTAAAAACAGCATAAAATCATTATAGAAAACGATTTCACCAACCAAACTGAAATATAAAATTAGCATATTATATAAGAAGAATATTATAATACTGGTATTTATATCGAACGTTGTCGTTTTACGAAAGAAGCTTTCAAATGATGCTGTTTATAATTTTTGTCACATTTGCGTTGGTAGGTAACTTTTATTTGAGAATAATGAACCCGAAGTAATACTACTTGTTTCTAAAGTAAACAACAAGTGAAAATAACATCTAACTTAGTTAATTGCTTAAATACCTGGTAAGAGTAATTACAGATGTTTCGGAGAAATTAATCAATTTATGAAAACCAAAGTTGATTTTCATTTTTTTTCTTTAATTTTTTTTCATGATGGATATATTTTATCCTTGGTGGAAGGATGCTATAGAAGACACAATTTCATGCGGCTTTTTAGTTTTGGTTTTGAAATATAGTTTCTCCTACAGACGAACGGACGGGTACAAGTCAGTTTTTGATCAATATTTTCAACCGTGAAAGTCGGGACTAAACATTATATATCCTTGTATATTATATCGAGTATAAAAAACAAAACTAAATGAAATTTTTAGTTCCTTTCGCTAAGTTTTGGTGCATTAGGTTTACTGATTGCAGAAACGAACTCCAAGTGGGATATATATATATCCTACCTAGGTGACGTCCTTTTTCTATTTTTGTTTTTGAGTAAAAGTGTCTTCTACAGACAGGCGGACGTGTAAAAGTCATTTTATGTACACTTACCAAAATTTTTGTTCTGCGCCTTATATATATATATATATATATATATATATATATATATATATATATATATATATATATATATATAATATATACTAATATATATAATATATACATATATATTGTTAAGAAATTCAAACTTACCACTTTTTTTTAATATGCGTAACGCATATGTATTATTGAAATCCGTAAGAGGTCGCTGCACGAAAGCTGTGATCGAGATGAACAGCATCAAAATTCATTCATTATATCTGCTAACGCGATTCAGAAAGGTCAAAATCTTTTAAATAGAGAACTGTATCAATTTTTGTATCAACTAAAATAAAACAATTTTAATTATATTAAACATCTTATAAACAGAATTTTGTATTTGTACTTACCTGTAAAGAAATATCGTTTTTCACTTTCGAGGCGGATACGATCTTACTCACATCGTTGGAAACATACTTCGTACTTATTTTTGACCAACGAACAAAAGTGAGGTAGAGATCTCATATCGGTCTTCGATTTTCCGGAATTGAGTTTTAATACGGTGAGTACTATAAACTTTATTTTCATCTTACTACATCTTATAGGGTATATCGAAAGGAGAAATATACGAACTATTATACTGCGATATCGCTGCGAAAACTCCAAGGTTCTTGCACCATCCCCACGTGGAAATCCCGAACAAGTAATGAACGCGTTCGGCCACGTGTAACCTACAAAATCACAGCAGTAATCAAGTAATTTGGTTTAATTGATATCATAAAGAACTAGTTAAATAAGGAATAATTACTGACCTTCGTATAAATTATTTAAATTTCGTTTGAGTATTTTATTCATTTTAGCACGAGACATTTTGTTTTCCATTTATTTCGGCAAACAAGTCTGAACCTTTGTAAACACCGGCATATCCATATATTTGTTTCAATATATGCACATGTCGAACAGCGACAAGTAAAGGTTGTAATCTTTGGTCAAACTATACTTTTTTGGTCTCTTGGGGAATCCGATTTGTTTCTCTGCTTAACTTAGCTCATCAACAAAACGCTTCCACGAATAATACCCAAAGGATTCACTCACAGAGATCAGTATTCATCAATATAAAAGATTTGCCTATTGGGAGGGGTGCCATCTATGGATGAATAGAAGCTACTATCCGAATTCAAACAATAATTCATATAGTATTCATATGTGCAATGGACATTCCATAAAAGTAATGGACATTGCATAAAAAGGCAATTTCTATAATCCGACATACTCCTCCAAAAGCCAAACAGATGGTAGCAACTATTTTTAACAAAAGAATATTATATCTTAGAAAGCATAGCATCTAAGTATAAGCCAAAGATTTGACAATACAAAATTTTAATTTCTACGCTGAAAATAAAAACACAATAAGATACTCAAGCTAATTTTTCTCAAAGTTTATTAATTTCCACCTTACAATATATTTCTCATTTCTGACTGTACCCATAATACGACATTCTAATTATACAATTTTCAGTGTCTCTTCTCAGATATTTTCAATATATTTTCAGGTTTACTTTTCGGTTTCATTACCTCTATGGATGAACACGGTCGAATCATCTGAAAAGATAAAGTAAAAACACGCATTAAAATACGCAATTCGCATTAAATACGCATTAAATACGCAAAAACACTTTGGAACGACATCCGAAAAACAAGCGTTACCAAGAAAATAAAATTTTTTCATCACAAGATCGATTCATCTGGAAAGAAATACGACATATATTACAAAAAACCTTGGAAGGTTGTTAATAAAACAATACAATAAAAACACATTACCTCCAAATATCAAAAGTTCTCAAATCAATATGGCGAACAATGGACCTCCAACAAACCCACCACCACAACTCCTACTCAATGGTGGACAATCCAATCTCGTACACAATCCATGGGAAACCATGTACGAGCTTCTACCGAACGGCCAACTGCTACTTGCGACAGATATCCATGGCCGAACGACACCATCACCATCGAATCAATATGCTGCTCGTTACCCCCCAAACACCCTACCAAATTCAAACCCTACAATTAATAACCAACCATTAATTAATACCCATAGTATACCCAACCCCTCACTCAACCACAATACACCCAACAGTATACCTCCCACCACCCCACATACACCAAATAACCCACTTCAGCCTCAGGCACCAAATACTCCCACCCGACGACAAAACCAGCAGCCACTCCACACAATGACAAATTTAATGGTTTTGCACAACCAAATTCTACTGGACACCAGACAACAAATGGCGGAGATAGCTCACACTACCTCCATCTTCAAGCCAGACATACATAGGATGTGCAAAGACATAAAAGTCACAGATGGTGAAAACCCAGATCTATTGGTAGATTTTCTCATCGAAGTGGAGAAAATTACTAACCTTCAACTTATACCAGTCCATCAGTTGCTAAGAGGTTTGACTTCATACACGACGGGTCATCTCCAGAGATGGCTAGCCCAAACCGCTGCCACCCATCAAACCTGGAATCATTTAAAAAAAAACTTAATTAATAATTTCCTATCACCGATGCAAAAATCCAGGATAACGATAAACAAAATATACCGTTTCCAAAAACCAGGAGAGAAACTCACCCATTTTATCGAAAATCTGGAGACGACCGCCAAAGCACTCAACCTACCAGATGAACAAAATATTGTAGTACACATTTGCGATTCCGTGAATGCCAAATACCTGCCATTCCTGAGCACCATCTGGCCAATTCCGACCACGTTCTCCCAACTATACACCATCGCCAGGAGAGCGGATGAAAACATTTCACGTCTAGATGATGCACAGGAACGAGAGACTCTGAAACCAATTACAAAAAACTAGATGCGACAGGTTCCCAATACATGCATCACCCACCACGACGCAAAATACTGACGAACCTGTCAAATAATAAAGAATTCAAGTACGCAAATAAAATACCATTTATTGATCTCACAATCACCAACACCAGACTCAAAGCCATGATCGACTCAGGATCGTCACATAACTTCATCAGATCCGACGTACTCGCGAGCATCAAATACCCCAGGAAGCACCTACATAAAACATACAAAAAGATTACAATTGGAAACAACACCAACTTCACCATCGACAAGTCCGTCGACCTGGTGATAAAAATTCAAAACCAAACATGGAAACAAAATTTCTACATTTACAAAAACTTACCGTGCGAAATTCTGTTAGGCAGCGAATTTTTACACCACACCCAGGCGATCCTCGATTTCCAACGATCTTTTCTAATGCTACCCAGGGCCAACAATATTGTTCCACTATCGTTCCAGAGTACATCGGATCATAAATTGAGCCTGATGCTGGAAAACCAAATAAAATTGAAACCAGACCAAGCTTCAAAATTGGATTCGTTGCTACAACAACACAAAAACGTACTTACGAATAAAATTGGATGTGCATCAAATTTCAAAATGAAGATTCTGATGAAGAACCGAACGCCGATTTATAATAACCCATACAAACTACCACCTCCAAAAGCAAAAATTCTGCAGGATATCATCGACGACCTCCTGGAGCAAGGAGTCATTGAGAAATGTGTCAGCAGCTGGGGAAGCCCAGTTTTTCTGGTGAAAAAGAAAGACGGGACTCATCGCATCGTCGTCGACTATCGTCGAGTAAATAAAAATATTCTATGGGATCCGTTTCCAAGTCCAAGAATCGACGAATGTCTCAACTGTCTCCACGGTTCGAAGGTATTTTCAACGATAGACCTCACCAGTGCCTTTCACCAGGTCCCTCTGGAGAAGACGTCCAAAAATATTACATCTTTCGTCACTGGAAATGCCCAATACAGATTTAAGATGGCTCCAATGGGTTTATCGACGTCCGCTCAGAGTCTAAACAGAATTATCACCAACATATTCGGCGATCTCAAGTACAAAAGCTGTATTCCATACATGGACGACCTCCTAGTGTATTCAAATTCAATTGAAGAACACTACGAACATCTCAAAGAAGTTCTACAACGCCTGGAACAAAACGGACTTACAGCAAAGCCCGAAAAATCCCGTTTCTTCATGTCCAAATTAAGATACATGGGATATATAATCTCCGAGGATGGATGTTTCGTCGATCAAGCCAAAATCCAGGCCATAAATGATTTAGCCCCCCCTACAAATTTAAAACAACTACGTTCGTTTTTGGGTATGACTGGATATTATCAGAAGTTTATCGACAAATATGCTGACATCTGTCATCCATTAAATGAATTAAGAAAAAAAAACACAGCTTTTGTATTTGAGAAGAAGCACATCCAATCGTTTAATACGTTAAAAGAAAAACTCACCACATGTCCCGTGTTGAAATTTCCTGACTTCTCGAAGCCATTCACCGTCCGCTGCGACAGCTCCAGTGTTGCCATTGGAGGCGTGTTGCTACAGCTCCACGAAGGAGTTCTCCATCCAGTCGCATATGCCTCGCGAACGATGACTGCCACTGAAAGGAAGGCCCACATATATGAAAATGAGTGTCTCGCATTAATTTTTTGTCTGAATAAATTCTCAGATTACCTTCAACACGCACATTTCGAAGTTGAAACCGACAACGAAGCTCTGAAATGGTTATTTAAAAATAGTAAAAACACGGGAAAACTAGCTCGATGGATACTTACACTGAGCAATTATTCATTCTCAGTTTCACACATTGGTGGATCGAACAACAACATCGCAGACATACTTTCCCGCATGTACAACGAAGACCTATCAACAGAAAAAAAAGACGTATTAAATTTAAACACTCTACCCGAAGATGACGAATTTCACGATTCCGTAACTCCAGACACAAAGTTATTGTATTTCAATGAAATGCCAACAGCGGTCCCCAACATAAAAGCAACTCAACTAAAGGATGATTTCTGCAAAAGCGTCACACTTCGATTAAAAAATGAAGAAGAGGGCGTCAATGATTTTGTAATTTTCTCCGGGATGTTATGCAAATATGTGGGAAAACACCGTAAACGCAGGATCTACGTACCTAAGAGTCTACGGAACGCCATTATATTTTATATGCACAATTCATTATTGTCTGCGCATCAAGGAATTTGTAAGGTTTACAGAAACATCGCCTCCAGATTTTATTGGGAAGGTCTATACAAAGATGTCGCTACGTATGTAAAATCATGCGACACATGTCAACGTCACAAAATATCTACACGACCCCACGAACCAACGATCAACCCGTTCAACCCCAAATATATTTATGAAAGTCTCCACATCGATATTCTGGGACCAATACAGAACTCGACAAAGAACAATCGGTTTCTATTAGTTGCGTGTGATAGTTATTCAAAATTTTTACAAACTTTCCCACTTAAAAGTTGTACGTCGCAAACAGTGTGCGATGCATTGGAAAGATCATTTTTGTCTTTTTCAATTCCAACATTTTTAATAAGCGATAATGCTTCTTATTTTCGGTCCAAATATTACAGAGATTTTTGTTTTAGATGGTGCATAAAACCTAGGTACCTAGCCCCCTACAACCCGGGAGCGAATAAAGCCGAAGCCATGAACAAGATAATAATATCCAATCTCAGCACTCTGTTAACAGCGTCGTCTCAACAACACAAAAAATGGGATGAATATATCCAGTACGCAACGTTTGCATATAACAACTCGTACACTAACACGATAAAATCGACTCCAGCAACGATTTTCTTCGGAAGAAATTTAGTTTTACCGCTAGATAATTTGTTCGACATGGCAAACATTTTACGTAGTCAAAAGCCACCTACCAAAGGAACGATCGATAAATTTCTAAGAGAATCGTTGTTCGACAGACGGACGAGACATAACAAAACAAAAAAACCACATCCGTTTTTAGTTTCGGATTCTGTATTGGTCCGAAAGAAAACTATATCAGTGCATGGAGTCTCGAGTAAAAAATTAGATAAAAAATATATCGGTCCATTTACAATTATCAATTTTAAAGCTACCAATACAGCTATTTTACGTAATTCATCCGGGAAAATACTTAGATCCCATGTACGGTATTTAAAAAAATATCACAAACCCAGAACGAAACAATAATTTATTTAAATTTTCACCTTTTTTAGATTCCTTCTGCTAAAACTTTCATAAATGTATTTTTTTCGAATAATTGTTATCACTTACAGAAAATGCCTAGATGTGCAGACAATCTCCTAATTCAACACCTACAAAAAAGAGAAACATCAAATGAATGAATATTTCAACAAACTAAACAAGTTTTTCATTCAATTTACCATGGATCAATATTTTGTTACACCAGCTCTCCAAAGTCGCCAAAATATTAGACGTTCATCGTTTTATTCAGTGATAGAATGCTCGAATCCTCGACACCCCGGGACCAGCCTACGGCCGACGAAAACTCCTCCAAAAGAAAGACCCTGTAACAGAGGAGAATGTGTTAAGAAATTCAAACTTACCACTTTTTTTTAATATGCGTAACGCATATGTATTATTGAAATCCGTAAGAGGTCGCTGCACGAAAGCTGTGATCGAGATGAACAGCATCAAAATTCATTCATTATATCTGCTAACGCGATTCAGAAAGGTCAAAATCTTTTAAATAGAGAACTGTATCAATTTTTGTATCAACTAAAATAAAACAATTTTAATTATATTAAACATCTTATAAACAGAATTTTGTATTTGTACTTACCTGTAAAGAAATATCGTTTTTCACTTTCGAGGCGGATACGATCTTACTCACATCGTTGGAAACATACTTCGTACTTATTTTTGACCAACGAACAAAAGTGAGGTAGAGATCTCATATCGGTCTTCGATTTTCCGGAATTGAGTTTTAATACGGTGAGTACTATAAACTTTATTTTCATCTTACTACATCTTATAGGGTATATCGAAAGGAGAAATATACGAACTATTATACTGCGATATCGCTGCGAAAACTCCAAGGTTCTTGCACCATCCCCACGTGGAAATCCCGAACAAGTAATGAACGCGTTCGGCCACGTGTAACCTACAAAATCACAGCAGTAATCAAGTAATTTGGTTTAATTGATATCATAAAGAACTAGTTAAATAAGGAATAATTACTGACCTTCGTATAAATTATTTAAATTTCGTTTGAGTATTTTATTCATTTTAGCACGAGACATTTTGTTTTCCATTTATTTCGGCAAACAAGTCTGAACCTTTGTAAACACCGGCATATCCATATATTTGTTTCAATATATGCACATGTCGAACAGCGACAAGTAAAGGTTGTAATCTTTGGTCAAACTATACTTTTTTGGTCTCTTGGGGAATCCGATTTGTTTCTCTGCTTAACTTAGCTCATCAACAAAACGCTTCCACGAATAATACCCAAAGGATTCACTCACAGAGATCAGTATTCATCAATATAAAAGATTTGCCTATTGGGAGGGGTGCCATCTATGGATGAATAGAAGCTACTATCCGAATTCAAACAATAATTCATATAGTATTCATATGTGCAATGGACATTCCATAAAAGTAATGGACATTGCATAAAAAGGCAATTTCTATAATCCGACATGCATCACCAAAAGTCAAACAATATATATACATATACATACAAATATATATATATATATATATATAATATATATATATATATACATATATATATATATATATATATATATATATATATATATATATATATATATATATATATATATGTATATATTATATATAAAGTCTCTGTATCTCAGAACCAAAAGAGCCATGAAATTCAAATTATTATGCAAATGACTAGTAAAAATTTATTGTATAATTTTCTCAAGTGCAGGATATTTCATATTTTACTTGCCTAGTTAAGTCAAATTATATTACATTTAATATAGAAACAAAAAAACTTACGAAGTAAAATATGAAATACCCTGCACCTGAGAAACTTACTCAATAAATGTATACCAATCATTTACATACTTTTGATAAATAATTTTATCCTCATTAAATAAATTCCACGGAAAATCTTTTGCAATAAAATTATACCAATCATTTTCTTACATTTGTTAAACAACTTGACTCTTATATAGATTTCGCACTAATTTTGTAGGCGACCATTTTCGTTTTTGCTGGAAAATCAATACTTTTTTTATGCAAAAACTTTGCCCCATTTCACATGGTTTTGATGGCAGAGAATTGTTTTTACTAAATATATTATGATAAAAATTTTCTTCAAATAATAATATCTACTTTTATGAGTTTTATTGCTTCTTATGTATATTTATTTAAGGACAATTAAACATTTTAATCTTATTAAGAATTAGTTTGTACTTATATTGTGGTTTACAAAATATCATCGTCCTTATGTTTTTACTTTGTTATTCTGCATTTTAACATCAACCAATTTTTTTTTATAACCTATTTTTCATAACCCATTCATTTATAATCACTCTTCAAAACCGTGTTCACAATTGTAATGGTAGAGATTTTCCATTAAATTCTTCTCGTGTTATCGTGTTCTCACAATTTTGCAATAATATTTAATCTATATAATTCGTGTTTAATGTTTAATTTAACCAAAAAAATATGCTATTTTAAAGTATACCGCATTTAATGGCGCAATAATAGTTATTTTCAAATTTACCATAGTTCATTAAACACCTGTGGATAGTAAGAGTGAGCTTTAGTTTGGGGATGGAGGTAAAATTGATTTTGTAACGTTTAGATGTGTCTTTGTTTTCTAATAAAGAAAAGTAAGGTTAAAAAGTTACAAACAATTCTAACTACATTTTGATTACAAACAGTTCGCTTTTAGAATTGTCAACTTATTTATTTTTTTATAAACAGCATCTATTTATTCATTGTTATTATGGCTGCCTTTCGGATATATTATACCAACAAAACTGACTAGCGTTTACATTATACCAACGGAACTGTCTAGCGTTTACTTAATTTAGCATTTAAGTAATACGTTTAAGCATTGGTAATATTCGTTGACATTAAATGCATGGTAAGAAAACCCATACTCATCTAGGGTGGGAATCGAATCCACGAATTATTTCAATTGCTTTCTAGACTAACGGGCTACTTCTGAGCTACCTGAGATGTTATGGTAGTGGAATGTATATGATTTCTCACTATCTTTATGTCAATGTATTATTAATTTGTTTATTTACTATTTACATATTTACATATTTACATATTTTTTTATTGACTATTTATTCATTGTTAGTGTGGTTGTCTCTCGGTTATATTATATCAACGGATGTGACACAACATGTGAGTTGTTCAAGAAAAGGTATACAACAAATTTTAGAAATGCTTGAAAAATCATCGTGACTTGTACAATGGACAGCAACAGTGGCGTTCTTCTTAAACTAAAATGTGACGAATTTGGTTTTCGAAAAAATGTTTAGGATAAGTTTTTCATAATAAAAACACTAACAAACCGAAAACTGAATAGATTCGGCACTAATCAACTGTAAAATTTTGATAAAAAGAACGCCACTGTTGTTGTGTAAGTAAGGATGTTTTAAACACCGCACATGTTGTATCACATCCATTGATGGTGTGACCTCCATAAGCATTTCTAAAATTCATTGTTAGTGTGGTTGTTTCTCGGTTATATTATACCAACGGATGTGACACAACATGTGAGTTGTTCAAGAAAAGGTATACAACAAATTTTAGAAATGCTTGAAAAATCATCGTGACTTGTACAATGGACAGCAACAGTGGCGTTCTTCTTAAACTAAAATGTGACGAATTTGGTTTTCGAAAAAATGTTTAAGATAAATTTTTCATAATAAAAATACTAACAAACCGAAAACTGAATAGATTCGGCACTAATCAACTGTAAAATTTTGATAAAAAGAACGCCACTGTTGTTGTGCATTGTACAAGTAAGGATGTTTTAAACACCGCACATGTTATGTCACATCCATTGATGGCGTGACCTCCATAAGCATTTCTATAAAATCCTATTATCTGCACGTTACCTCAAGATCGGTTAGTGATTTTAAAAAAAAACACCAAGGCATCAATTATAGAGAATTTTATGCTCTGAATGTTTTATATACCGTTAAACGTGATTTGACGCATAACAAACGTGATATTTGCAAAAATCCGCGACGTTTCACCTTGAATATCGTAAGACACGGACATGTGATTATATGAGACTAATGGCCCAGTATTTCTTATATCAAATGAAAAGTCTATGCAAATTTCCAGCTTATTACCTTTCATTCCAAGATTAAATCCTTAGATAAATAGATATATTGTAAAGGCTCCACTGGATGGGCTACACTTTGACCATATAGACTAGGAATTGGTAGGATATGCGGCTGCAGCCGACTATGATAGGAACTATGCCGATATTTATCTGGAGTTCGTGAAGAAAACTGTAGAAAACCTTCTCAAGCATAACCGATTACTTGGTTCTTGTCCATACGCCGGCAGTTTAGTCAATTAACCGCCGCCTTTTTTTTTTTTAATAATTGACAAACTGCCGATGTCGGGATTCAAACCCATAATCTCCCAGTTTTCAAGTAGGCATACTGCATAAATATAACGTCTTAGACCGCTCAGCCACTTAAACTGGTAATCAAATCCTCAGTTGATTGGGCTATTAAAAATAAACAAATATACAAACATTTCAATTTCTAAAGATTGCTATAAATTTATAAAATTGAAGAGACACTCAATAATTTTTCTTTCTATGTATGGTGAAGTTTTATTGTCTAGTTTTCGATTTGATGATTGTAAATATAACATTGCAACAATATAATTTGAATAAATTGTTACAGGTGAACATCCGGCAGCAATGCAAACAAGCAGTTCTGGCATTCCATCAACACACATATTCTTCATCTTAACAATCAGTGTATCCATATCCACAATTTTACGTGCTGTCATACATAGGTGATTATCTTCGGTTTACTGAGTCAATAACATATAAATAAAATAACAAGATGCGAGATGAATCAAGTTGATTAAATAAATAACACTAGAAATATGTCTTATGAGCTGGATAAAATACATATTTAAAAAAATAAAAACATTCATAAATTCTTTTATACGATCTTATAAAAAAAAATAACGCCTTAATTTAAAAAAATAAATACAAAAATACAATGATAACGAAAATCCTCTAAAAAAAAAACTTACTATTGACTCTTAAAAGTGGTGCGGATAAAGTTTACTTGTGACTGGTGTGAAAGTGTGTGTTTTCTAAAGCGTCGTGAGTGGTAAAAAGTTTACGTCCAAAACTTAAATAAAGCTGTGTAAGTGAAAAGTGATATAAATAAAATGATTGATTATTTTGAATAAAACAAAATTCAGATTAAGAAGAAGAAAAAAAGTATATTTCATCCCCAGTGTAATTATTAAAGAACAAATAATATTTAAAAAAAAAACTCTAGAGTTTTTAACTTCATAGAAAAAATACTGATAGTAGTGTTATTAAATATTTATATTAAATATATTAATAATGTTTTTTTTTTAAACACTTTTTGTGAATAGTAGGCCTTATTACGACCGTTTGTTAAATGTTGATGACACTCAAAGACAATCTACGTTGTTTTTTTTTGAAGTTATACTTCTTTTGGTCCGTTATGAGAATCCGATCAGAGTTTATTGTCAGCATGTAACGAAGCGTTGATAGAACACTCGATTGATAGAGCATTCGGTCGATCGATGTAGCACTGATTTTTTTCTATCCTGCTCTATTGCACAGTGTCCAATAGACATTCAGTAAAAAATGTGTGTCATACAGTGTATACGCGTGTAGATAAAATTTATATATGCATATGTTTAAGCGACACAGACATAAGCCTGCCTGTCGCATAAGCAGTGTACACTATTTTGTTGGCAATAATTTTTGTTGTGTGTGATATGAGACAAGACAATGTTATATATTTCAATTTGACTATACAGTTGAAATTAGGTACAGGAATGTCTTCATTATTATTACTTCATGTCTCTGATAAAAGAAGAACATTAGAATTACGAGCCAACTTTGTATATTAATAAATATAAATATTGATAAACCTGGCATGATCTTCAAAAAAATTTCACTAACTCTGATTCTAATGTAAATAATGGATTTAATGTATAATTTAAACGAAATAAGTGAGGCTGGTTCTGTTCTACCATGATAATGGTTTTAGATACAATATATACATTTTCTATTGTAGTTTTTCACTACTATTTCATTTTATTTAACTTTTGCGTCTATATAGTAGTGTTGACCTTATTTAATATTAATTTTATAAACTATTTAAAAAGAAGTAAAACTTCTTACGTGCGTACATAAGAACACACGCATACACTTTTGTTTTATATGCGAATATCTAATTGAAACGAACAATCATGATTTTTAATTCAACCATAACAGTAATCCGGTCAAAAATTAACACCTCTAGAAACCTGCCTAATGGAGTCAGATATGTCAAAAATAATCTGATCGAAAATATTTTGTATACCATAAAAGTGTATACCCGAAAATGGCAAAGTAAGAGAGCTTCTTGGAAAAGCTGGCCATGTTGCATGACGTCATTAATCAGTGAACTGTCAGTCAATGCTAACATGAAGTATCGACGAATAAACTCGTTTATTCCAATGCATAAAACATTCCATAGAACCATGATGAGTTTGTAAAAAGGCCTAATATGACAAATAATAGATAATATGATGAAAGTTATTGTAGATCCATCTACCTACTTCCTGCCGCGGTATTTAAATTTAGTATATCAAAAAATGTTTCAAAGATTATTCACATACAGGGTTTCAATCAATTTGTTCAAATCGATTGATTGTACATAAAAAATAAAGTCTAGACTGAATAATTTTGACAATTAATATTAAAATTATTTCTCAAAGATTCCAAAAACAAATTCTTTCTTTGATAGATTATTTCCAATTTAAAAAAATCCTAAAGTACAGGAGCCTAAAAAATTCCTTAAACTCGGCCTGTCGCGCAACCGTGCTCTAGATACAGAATAACTTTTAACATATTATGAAATAAAAAAAATTAATTTTGTAAATTAATTTAATAAGAAAAAAAATAACTAAAATAAATTGATAACTTCAAGTTATTAAAAAACTAACAAAAAATAGAATCATTAAAAAAAGCATTCAATAGACAAATATAAAAAGTTCGATTGTTGTTTTTTTTCACATATAATAATTTGATTGGCCTAAAAATGTAAAATTATTTTTTTTACTAAAATATACGAATTAATTATTCATACAAACAACACACACACACAAAAACACAAAAATTACTGTAAATGGTCTCATTATAAATTTTATTATTGAAAAAAATATTACTTATTGTTTCGATATTCGTATCTATAATGTATAATAATAATTAATTCGTAGAAAATAGGATTGGAAGAATAAATCAATTAATTTAAAAAAATGAACGTTTCGTCATTTATTTATGACTTCTTCAGCAACTAAAAATTAAAACCAATAAAATATTTTACAATGAAAAAATGATAATTATTGTGTCTTAATAATTATGTAATTATAAATTGTGTCTTAATAATTATCATTTTTTCATTGTAAAATATTTTATTGGTTTTAATTTTTTGTTCCTGATGAAGTCATAAATAAATGACGAAACGATCAATTTATTGAAATTAATTCATTTATTCTTCCAATCCTATTTCCTACGAATTAATTATTATAATACTTGTTATTATAATGTTGTTTAGATAATTGATTGATTCACTAGAGAATTTGTGATAAAAGAAATATCTCTCTATAATTTTTCAGATAACACACAATCATCAAAATCATTTAGAATAAACTTTTTGTATTTAACTGTATACGTAATGAACAAAAAAATTGTCTAAGATTATTATAATTAATTTATCATTGTTAATAATAATCAAATCGAGAAAAAAAAAAAAAAAAAATCGAAGCTCAACTGAAAAGGAGGTGTTTTTTTTTTGAAGAAAAAAATGTGTACATAAAAATTGAAAGAAGATAACTGTATTAAAGACGGTAAAAAAATATGTATTTAAAAAATTTAATAACGAACAAAATTATTGTATTTATTTTATTATATTAGTCAGGTCCGGTTTTATCAACTTCGAGAAAATTTTCAATTAAGAAATCAATTTTTGATTGAAATGTAATGTAAAAATTTTGTTCTCTATTTTGACAAATGATTAAGTTTAATGGTATTTATAACGGGTTTGCTAAATTACATGGTTTCACAAAACATTAAAGCTCTTTTTATTGGTACGTCCGGTTCAAAAAACAGTGTAAGTCTATTTATTTCAAAAACTGAATATAGTGAATATAATTAATAATTTTAATGCAGTTATTCAACTATCAGATTCATTATTAGAGAAAAGTCTGTTCTAAATGGGACACACCTAGATTGTCAGATTCATTGTGATGTCGAAAGTAGGCTAACCAAACCATGCTTTAAACCATTTGACGCTGTTCCAGTAAAGCATACATTGACGTCAGCAGACTTTAGGCAGGAGAAGTCGCCAAAGAATGAGTGACCCAATAGAGAATTTTGTGCATTCCTAAATGGGACACACTTAGACTGCAGGTTTATTGTAAAACTGAAAGTGGACTGCCCCATCCATGCTACCACTCTTTAACCCATTTGTAGCTGTTCCGCCATAGGGCTTTGATGCTAGCAGACTTTAGGTCGGAGAAGTCGTCAAAGATTGACTATCCTTAAAGGGTGAGTCTTTTCGTATTAAGAGGTAAGTAATGACAGAATAGGTGACTAGTCGCTTCTTCCCCTTACTCACCGCGGTTGTTCCAGGAATAGTCATTGCGTTCTGGCAGTCTCAGGCGTCTTGCATGTATGCACTGTGCTGACTACTATAACGCCTCTAGATAATCATCGAAGAAAGATTATATCTTCGAAATTCCTAGCTATACCGGCCTTGCCTAATATATGGTTTCAGAAATACCGTACAGTTTCCAAAAGGCACACCTGATGTTTTATGAAACTCCTGTCCAGTAGGCTTGTACCATTTTTGGCCAGCACGTGGGAAATACTACACCACGGAATTTTCCTATAACCCGGCGCACATATCAGGTGCACAATTCATTTGATTAAACATAACCTAGTTTTATTTTGAAGGGTTTAAAAATGAGTGTAAATAAAATAAAAAAATATTGTAATATAATAACTTTTTTCAAGTTTCTAATTAACCCTACGCTAAGGCTGATCAGCTTATCTGATGATCCTATATGTATCAATCAATTTAATGATTAAGTTTGATTATACATTTGATTTTGATTACATATTCATTTCATTCCATTACATAATCAATACAAGGTTTTTTTTCATCGGAGGTAGTAGAATCGGACCTCGATGGTTAAAAGAATACTGTTTTATATCAGAACTACTTTAATTAATTAGTTTCCAGTTATTGAATTCCATGGTAATTGTAAAAATATTTTTTAATTAGTGGTAATTGGAATAAAGTGTGGATATTTTTTTGTTTGATTGATTTTTTGTTTCACAATAGTTAAAGTAGCTCTGAATCTCGTTACATTTCCACAATATTTATATTAATTTTCTGGTAAAATCAATATAAGTATATTCACAGTTTTTTTTTATTTTCATAGAATTTAAAATTCTAAGAAGATTGTTGATATATCTCAATAAATAAAACTAATAATATTAATAACAAATGTAAATATTATGTATGTAATGATAATAAAATTATATTAATAAAAATTAAAAAAGGAAAATTATGAAAATGATTTTTTATTGAATTTTTCTTTTTTGTATTTCCTTGAGTGTTACATTTGAAAAATTTGTTTGGAGTAATATAGTATAGTCGGTAAGTATGTGTAAGTGAGTGTAGAAAAGTATGGAAGAAGTTCGCGAAAAGTATGGAAATTTACTTCAATTGATAGTGGGCACATGAATGGTGATAAAGCTTTTTATAATTTCAATGTCGATATTTTATTTCATAAAATAATTAATGTACCACGGATGATGCTTTTCTCAAATCCTTCCCACGAATAAGTGGGTGCGGTAACATTTACCATATTATATTATACCAGCGGAAGGGACTAGTGTTTACTTAATTTGACATTTAAGTGATATGTCAGAACATTGATAACATTTTTTGACATCCAATACTTGATGTGATGTAAAAAACATGCAAATCTAGGATGGCAATCGAACCCAAGTCCTCTGGCATTCTAGACCAACGCTCTGCCTTTGAGTTACCTGAGATGTTATGGTTATGTAATTATGGTTATGTAATTAATTTGTTTATTTACCATTTACATATTTTTTGATTGTTTTTGTTGTAAACTAACACCTATTTACTATTGCTAGTATGGTTGACTTTCAGTTATATTAAACCAACGGACATGACAATTGTTTACTTAATTTGACATTTAAGTTACAGGTCTGAACATTGATAACATGCTTTGAGATTACAAACGTGGTATGAAAAATCATACACATCTAGAATAGGAATCGTACCCATGACCGAACCCACGAATTTTACCGAGTGCAGTGCAGCACTGTTCTTTTCATCTAAGAACGTTTGAAATCAACATGAACTGGGAGGTGAATGAAAGAGAACAAGCAGAGTTGTTATACATTGCAAAAATGAATGAAAGTGAAAAATGTACTTACCTTTTATAGATGCGCAGTTACCCGCCATACGGGACAAGTAAACGTAAAGGTTTTGCTTTTACCAACTGTAATACAAACCTTATCTTCATATTCCAAACATGTTCAAACATTTTTAACTCTCTTTGCTCAGTATAGCTGAATAGTCAGACTGAACGACTTTACTTCAACTTTTTATCATCTGATACATACAGGTAAGTAACTTTCATGTGAATTTTAATTTAACAAGAATTACAATTCTTTATGTATTGTGTGTGTTTTTGTAGGTGTTTTTATAACAATAGATAAGTAAATAATTTGTGATATTATATTAAAGACTCGCATAGCTCGCTAGAAGGTTCCAACCCTTTGATACCCTGGGCAGCATTCGGCCTTGTATACGCATTCTTGGCATAATTCAAAAAACCGCCTCTAGCATGAATAGAAATAAAAAAGGTAATTTTTGGAGATCTTCCTCATATTCGAGGACGTTGAATGCAAAAAAAGACGCATCCTTCTAGCATGTCTAGAAATAGATTAGGATTATATAATATAGTACATGACTAGTGAAGTTTGAAGCAACATTATACCGTTAAAATTCTTAATTATCGGCTCTTTTTAAACATAGATTACACGGCGAGCTATAATTTTAATCTTTAACTAGCTTTGATACACAATAATTTTTCTTTAATATACCAATCTTAAATTGAAGCTATCATACGATGTTTTCTGTAGAAAATACATTAAGTATTAGATATAAATAATCACATTTAAAAGTCTAAACCCTCTTTAAAGTCACAGTATAAACATATCTTGTTTGGGTATGCATTTAGTTTTCAGAACAGAGATGCCCTGTATTTATTTTACACTGGCTTTCAATATAAAGATTCATGTTTTTTAACTTATATAACATAAGAAACACTATATGAATATATTCAACAATATGTTGTATATCATAACATCACAATAAATTATCGTGAATTATACAATAATACCTTTAAGTTTTTATCGGCAAAATGATTGATTATGTTTAGTTAAACCATATCCAGACATAAATCAAGTTGTGTACTGCCGTATGTAAGATCGACGCGATACGTCTTAAATGACAAAACCAACAAACTGATTTGATTTTTATAGGGTTTTGTATTTGTTGCTTCAACAAAAATCATTTTTTGTTGATAAACTTCAAGTGATTTTTTTGATAGTACCTACCATTTTAATTTTTTTTCAGTTTTATTTATGTGTTATTTTTATTAATATGTATTCAAATTTAAACGATTTTTATATTTATTTATTAAAATTAACTACCTTAATTGATTATTTGAATGGATTACCTAAATAATGGGTTGCTATATAATAATCAAATGAAATCTAGCCTAATCAAATAAAAGGCTGAAATGCAATGGAAATTGTAGATTCATAGATTTTCATACAGATTTTTAATTGAAAAGAATGGCATGTTTATGTTGGACCTTACTCTGATTTTATAATCTCAAATATGTTGTCTAATAGGCATATGGTGGAAGCGGTGGGCAGAGACTAATATAACTCTAATATTTAGGGTATTTGCAATTTTAATATTTAACTATGTTAATTTTCTGTTCTAATAATTTTAACTATGAATATTATCATGATAAATTGATTTGATATCATTATGAGTTCTTTCTATGTGAAATTTCGTGTTATCTATTCAGCTGCTACAAAAGTATGGTGTTTAAACCAATATATTTTTACCAAGGAATTCAAATAAAAACTATAATTTAAAAAAAAAAAGAAACTTATTTATTGGACAGAAAATTGGAATATTTTTAATTACAGGTAAAAACACTTATCGTATGGATTTGTATGAAATCATACCGGACATTGGCTCTTATTTAGTACGTATACAATAGAAATACTATATAAAATAGTAGTGTGGAAATTTGATAACTATGGGCATTGTATTCACCCATTGACGCCATATCACGTTGCATCGCTTCTGTATGTTCACCTGCAAAAAAAAACAACAATTTAACATTATTATAGTTAGAAATAAAAAATTGTCATTAGAAGCAACATTAGATATTTAAAGCCTCTCTCAAAAATTTAAAACCTGTCATTGATCATTTCAAAGTGTAATATTCGATTAAAAATAAAACTTTTAACATACCGTCTTATGGAAAAATTAGTCTTTGGTGTAGCGGATGCACGCTGGACTAGATATCCAGAGGCCCAAGGTTCAATTCCGGGTTGACGAGTTAATTTGTTCATATCAGTATTTAATTAAAATTCAATGACATTTGTCTATATATAGTATACGCTAGTCTTCTACAGTTTGTATTACGTAACCGAAATGGAATTTGGACAAACATCGTATTGTTGACGGTTAAGTATAAACAAATAAATATATATGAAATATGTAATATTAAGTTAATGAATCAATTAAATTACGCAGACAAAGAAAATAATATTAGAAGAAGATCGATACACTTTTCTCATTGATTCGTTTCCATGACATATATTGGCCATTGTTATTCCATTCACGTTCAGATTTTAAGTATGTCTATGTTGCAATTATTTTTATGAAATAAAAATATTTTATAACAATGTTATTTCTTGTGTCTAAACAAGAAATACAAATAATAGTGTGAGAATCATATTTATTTTCTCGGAATAGTATTTGATTGTAACTATTACAAGAGTTTTCAGATGATTGGTTGTTTACCTTTCACAAACAACCAGTAGATATCATCCTACAAATATTCTTAAGGTAGTTCCAGCATTGTCTTGTCAAAAAATCGGTTTGCTGTTATTATAGAACAAACACATACACAACACATACAAATATTTATATACAAATGAATGTAATTTTGAAAGAAAAACAATTTTAAACTATTATATTTCGAAAACAAAACGGTTTGTTTGTTTAAATTTATTTAATAAATATTTATCTTTACTATCTTAGTTTTTTTTTTTAATTCTGTCAAGTTTTTTTTTCTAAATACAACAGATAGTAGTTGGGTGAACATAAAGTTCTACATGCTTCTAATGAGAGAGAATGAGAGAGAATGATTAGATCTTCGCCAACAAAGAACTATTTAGATAAAGATGAATTTATTTTCTCAGAGTAATGGCTCATAATGTATATTGAATCAAGTAACCATAAGTATTAGAATATTACAATCGGTCGCGTTTTATATTAATCGAAGCTAGTGTATAATATTTAATAATTTTTGACATAACAATTTTCTAGTCTGTAAGAATATCTGACAAATTGACCTCTTTTGGTGGTATTCATGTTTGTTACCTTTTTGTGTAAAATAGAAAATTATTAACAGTAGTTGAAAGTACAAGGAATATTTTATTTTATATGTTTTATTAAACATTTTAAAATATAGATCATTTTCTAACCCAATTACTCTTATATTCACTGAACATCAAGTAAGAATGTCAACACTGGATTTATTTTTAAACCGAAATCTATAAAAATAAGCCGATGGTTCTACATAACAAATTGGTTCAAGTTTTATTACCAATTTTAGTGAAAATATCGTCATATTGTGAAATACTCACACAACTTCAATAATATAATATGTTGTTCCAACACAATTGTTAAGATCCAAATATATTTTGAATAAATTCATCAATCTACTGTTATTAACATTTAATAGTAGTGGTACTAGTAGCGGAGGGTTTTGATTAATTGATTGATTTATATTGGGGTAAAAACTATTGCACTTCGATCTTATGGTCCATTGTGCTCCCCCTTTTACTTCAGTCCGGCGTGATTCGGTTCTCCCATATGATGGCAATAGCCAGGAGTTTGCTTTAATCAGGTCTTCCTGAATGTTCAAATATTCGGGGTGATATGCACTGAATATGCTGTATCTGCTGTAACCCAGAAGTTCGCAGTCAAAGATAATATGGCTGAATGTTTCTTCCTCCTCGCCACACAGTCTGCACACAATGGACCCGTTTTAAAGACCCATTGTGTGTAGATGCTTTCGCAGGGGATACTGTCCGGTAATGAATCCCTTAACCATCCATAGTTGCATCGTTCAGCTTCAGTGCATCGAGAGAAAGCCTCTTTGTTGCACTCCGAAGCAGTACCTTCCCGAGCTCTTGCCTTTTTCCCAATGATCACGGTGTTGACCATTTGAACACTCGTTGATCACCTGTTTACATGCAGTCCTTGGAATTCCTAGATTGGCTCTGGGCCTATGAAGGGAATTCCCACAAGCGATGAGGTGGTCGAATCCTGGCAAGTAAGCCTATTTAGAAGAAATGGCATATTGTGCGACTACAGCCGACTGTGATACGAACTATGCCGATATTCATCTGGCGTTTGTAAAAGAAAACTGCAGAAAATCTTCTCAAGCTTAGCCGGTTATTTTCGTTCTATACGCAGACAGTTTAGTCAACTATCCGCCCCAATATTTTCTCGTTTTTTTTAAATTAATTTAATTGAGAAACTGCCAGTGTTGGGAATCGAACCAGCAACCTCCCAGTTCCAAGCAGAACGCCCGTGACAACTTGACCACACGCACTGGACTATTTCCAATAAATAATAATCTGTGTCAGTGAACTAAGAAAAAGTATGCCCTGGGGTCAGAGCAATCCCTCATACACAAATTAAAGTTAACAAATATTCAGTAAATGTGTTTCATTTACAGTTTTTAAATTCGATCCGCTAATTGTTTAACAATGTTTATAAATTGTATAATGTTTGGTTTCGAAGTTCTAGATAAACACATCTATAACTGACATAGAACCTCCGTCTTCATACGAACGTAAAAACTACTCCTATAGCGTTAAAAAAACATGTAATTTGATTACATAATATCGTAACTATTCTTATGGAAAATCATAAATCATATTTGGTAAAATAAATTATAGAGCATACCACTATGATAGAGAATATATATATATATATATATATATATATATATATATATATATATATATATATATATATATATATATATATATATATATATATATATCTGATATTGCACTACTGAACTCATTGGATATCAAAAGTTATGCTAATGCGTTTTAATGCCCGTGGAACAACGAGAGATAATACTTTTTTCACAAATACTACATTTCAGATGTATATACAGGTTGTGTACATTATTTTAAATAATATACTTGAATATTTATTCAAGGAAGCGTTTTACCCGGATATAAATTGCTTTCAAGGTTATTTGAAGATCATCTTCTTCAAATTGGAAACCATATTGTTTTGACACACCAGGATAACAGAGGAAAAATATCATTACAACTCATTTTGGTAAGGTCATTTTGGAGAAATAATTAATCATTTTATAGGCATTATCAAAAATTTACTAAGAATTTAAAGTTCTTATTGAAAAATCGGAATTCGTATTTTAAATGGGGGTTTTTTCACTGTATATGAATATAAAGATTTCTTATGGCTAGATATTTAATAAAGTATATAGTTTCTATAGAAATATCTGTATTAACAAAATAAATTATTTGTCAAAAAATCAAAATATGAAAATTGACGTTGTTAAATATTCGTTACGCAGGAGCTACTTCAAATTAGCGAATTTTCTGAGAATACATAAATCACTCTTTAGCGGTCACAATTTTAGTCTGATCAAAATGAAATGTCGTATATCAAAAAATGCGTAAGAAATAGAAAATGCAATTTGCTACAATTCATCACCTTCTCGTTTTTGTTCAAACTCTAATGTGTACAGAGATATTAAGGAATTTAATTTTAAATCTTAAATCGTCAATATTTCTGTAAATATTAGTGTAACAAAAAAAATGATAAGAAACAAAATTGCAGTAAAACTTAGTACCTACAACTTTACTTCTTATAAATTTTTCGAATATTCAGGGAGATATGTCAAATTTTGTGTTCCCCCTTCTCTCTAAACTTGACCTTTTGAACACCTTTTTGTACCAGAAGCACCTTAAATACCAAGTTTCATTCCGATAAAATGCAAACTGTGACCGCTAGAGCGATTAGTGCCATATATCTATATATATATATATATATATATATATATATATATATATATATATATATATACATAAGTATATATATATATAAATTTTACAGATGGTGATTTTGACTTCGGTACAGGACCAATAGCTCTATTTCCTTTCAGGAAATTCGCTAAAAATGAAGAAAAATAATTATTTGACATAAATTTTCACTTAGTAGAATATGTTTTCACAGCATGCATGAAATCCCGGACTGAAAACTTTTTCCCAAAAACGCTTGGAAGACATATTCAGGTACATTGTTTAAAATAAGAGGCCACCCTGTATAAAGTAGTATATTCCAAAAGATAATTTAAAGTTTTCTTCAATTTTTTTCGAAAATTTAACAGTGTTCTATTATATTTTTCAAATTTATATTAGTTGAACAATAGGAATAATTTATGGTTTTTTTATAATTTATTATAAAATTGTCATATCCGATATATTATTATTATAGTTTGTCAGGAATAAAAACATTCTAATACTACAAATATATTTATTGGTGATGGTACTGCAGGAAACTGGATATTGTGTGAATTATATATCAAATATTACTGCATTTAATCAGGATAATATACAGACTTTCAACTTTGTGTATCCAGTCCTGCGTATAGTATATTTAATTTATTTTTGTGACCTTCTTTTATTGTAGTAAACTAATAGAACAAAAATTGATCCAAGTTTTTTAATCATCTGGATAGAAATTTAAACTCAGCAAAATGATTTGTTTGTTAAGTTTTGTAATTGTATTTGTCTATCGATTCTATCTAATCAACATCGAACATTTTGTTTTAGAAAATGTATCTATATGAATATAAAATGTCTAGTTACAATTTTTGACAGAATGAGGAGTTCAGGCAAAAGAATAGGCCACTCAGTAGAGGTATTGTATGTTGCAAAAGGTTGTGTAGTAATTTTTATTGTTTAACTTGTAGTTATGGGTGTATGGTACACTTGTATATATACAAAATTTGTATATATGTAAAAAAACAAAAATGCTAACACGGGTAACCTCGGGACTTTTGGATATACATACCTTGGAATTTTTGGACTTTTTTTGGTTTTGCGCTTCCTACTTGGGACTATAACACCTACAAGCTTGGAAATGAGTACTCTATGAGAAATATTAAAGTGGAAACTTTTACGTATAATTTTTTTGCGGGCAAGCACCCGTATTAGAACCTATCTTTTAAACGGTGCCAGATAAAGTCAATTTTTATATAAATAAAATATTTATATCATAAAAACAAAGAACTTTTGTTTGAAACTTTTTTTCATATACCCCATAATTTTGTTTCAAATACAGGACGGCATAAATAAAACGTATATTTTGTATTTACGCCAGAAATATTGGATGTAGAAAAAAAGTTGTTAGTTTTTTATACCTCGCAAAAACGAATGCATGAAACAAAAAAATGTATAGCATATAGGTTATTATGTTATACATTTAACGTCTGAACCGTCAAAATCGGTTCAGCCGTTTCAACGCTATTAAGAGAGGTAAAATATATATTATCAGGTAATAAATTAAAGTAAAATTTATCCACGGCTAATTTATTCATCGTCAACTTTTTCATTTTAGTAATATTAAGCAAGATATCTATATATTTAATAACATCAAAATTAAGTGTTTTCCCCTCCTTCTAAGCACTCCCTCGAATATCAAATTTCATTCCAATCTATTCGAACATTTGAAGAAATTTTTATGAATTTCTGATGAACGAAAACATTCACTAAAAACAAAGAAACGAAAGATTGCTAATAATTTGTTTTTGGCAATATATCAATAAAAACAAAATAGAAAAGTAAAAAGTAAAAAGAAGTATTTAAATAGTAAACAAACGTACGGTAACAACAGGAATGTTAAAATTAAGATGAATGATAACCTCTTAAACCATATACATACATATGAAGAATAGCACAAAAAAAAGTAAAACAGTAGCAAAGAAATGAATGGCATTGTTGAATGATATATATTGTGATGTGGTATTGTGATAGAGTAACCCAAACAATATAATATATTACCATCACATATTGCCAAAAACTTTTATATATTACTTTATCACGAAATGAAAATCTTGCCGAAATAATTGTAAACAACAAACATTATATAAATGTACTCACTATAACATTATACACTACGTAAATTAAAATAGACCCAATAGCAACATTGTGTAGTGCATCTATAACTGTCTATGCACAGTATGCCATGATATAACGTTCTTTGTTACCCCCACCAAAGACTGATCTAACACAGTGCATAGCATAACACTTTGTATTATAATACTGAATGGTTTGTAAGTATTTGGCTATTTATTTTAACGGCATTTCAACAATAAAATATTTCACAAAGACAAACAAAGTGTAACAAAGACAACATATCAACATGTCACTACATATAGACAACAATAGATACATTATACACTGTTTCCAGATTGGGTGTAGTTTAAAAAACAAGCTGTATACAACATGTACTCGTATATGGTGAAGTTTTTTTAAAAACTTTATAAATATATGTACTTTTATATTGACGGAAATATAAAAGTGGGTGTGGGGATGTGGAGGTACTGAGACGGATAAGGGTAATACGATAGTCAATTTTTTGTTGTTTTTATATTATATTAAATTTTATAAAATAATAAAAAATGTATTACTTGTATATGAAAATAGTACTTGACATATATATTTACAAGTACAATATTATATAGTATCAGTCCAGTAAATCGGTGCATAGAAATGGCCGCTTTCTTATATTTTACTTGCATATGTTGAAACCAGTAATAAAATAGCAAGTTTCCCAATCTGGAAGACTTCGACAAAGTTTTCTGATACCTTAAACAATCACCGAATTTTGGGACTTGTTTAGATTCGATAGATAGATAGATATATATGGGGGTATAAAAAGTATTGCACGTCAACCGTATGGCTCCCAGAATATCTCGTATCCGCTGTAGCCTAGTGATTCTCATTCTGCACATAATGGATCGATTGTGAAGATCTATTGTGTGCAGATATTGTGTCTTCTTGGATTCATTCCGAAATGGAATTTTCCCAGAAACAGTTTTTCTTGCGATATATTTTCCCAGTGATCACGGTGTTTGAAGTCCATCTACTCGTTGATCAACTCGTCGCAGACAAGGCTTTTGGAACTTGCTTGAGGATATTAAGATACATGGGTTACAGAAAATTTACCCAACGTCAGTCCTATTTGGAAAAGTTAGTGTTTTATTACTGATCACTTTTTACGAGACTTTTCTCTCGATGCACTGAGGCTGAACAGTATCCAGCTGCGGAGGGTTACCAGGTTCATTACCGGGCATTATCCCATGCGGAAGCATCTGCACACAATGGGACTCCATAATGGGTCCACTATGTGCAAGATTGTATGCCAAGGAGGAAGAAACATCCAACCTCATAATCTGTGACTGCGAACCTCTGGATTACAGCAGATACAGAATATTCGGTGTTTCTCACCCCGAATATATGAACCTTCGGAAGGACCTGATAAGCAAGCTTCAGGCTATTGCCATCATATGGGAGAAGCGAGTCTCGTCAGACTGAGGTAGAAAGGGGAGCACAATGTACCATGAGGTCGAAGTGCAATACTTTTTAGACCCCAAGATGTATCTATCTATCTACGAGACCTAATTATTCGTATAGGTCATACATGTGGTTCGTATGGCTTCATCACCATGCATGTGGTGATGAAGTGCTCTGTAGTGGAAGACCCAGATAGATAGATAGATAGATTATAGAGGCTGTCCAGGACAGGCTACACATCGACCACAAGGTCCATTGATGCAGTGGAAGACCCAAGTTTGTATAAATCCTGCTACCAATAGCCGTCAATACAAATTTAATAATATCCCATTTATTTCAAAAATTTGTACATGAACATACAAAGATTTCACTGACAAGCCAGAAGTACGCATTTAAACAATTATTTCCGATATATTTGAAATTATAATTGGGCAGTAATTATTCATTTATCAATTTTCTATTTTAGTTATTAGTTTTCAAAAATCGTATAATTTTTATTGGTTTAGATAGTCGATGACATTGACAATTTATAAACAGACTGCATGAAAATTTATTGATAAAATATTAAATAATACTCACTTTCTTCAAGTTTCAGTATAACCGTCGCTGGTTTAGTATCACCTTGTACACATGTGTAGTCTCCAGCGTCCTCGGTTGTCACCCTGGATATGGTAAGACGGCTGGTTGAAATCATATCACTATAATCTGTATCCATGGAAATACCACCTCTTGCTGCCTGGAATAATTGAAAAATGTTTAGTTTTCTGAATGATATTCAATAATGTAATTAGCAAAATAAATACGCAGGAGCTACATCAACAGTCTGCGAATTTTCTCAGAATAAATACAACAGCTCTGTTTTGGAAACAGATCTTAATTGACTTTTGATTTTTTAATACAATATTTAAAAAAATATTTATGAACATTATTTATCATGATGTCTACTTTAATAATATAGTTATTATAATTTTCAGTACAAAAAAATTATGTTCTCAATAAGACGCTGTGTTAAAAGTATATTAAATTTTATTTTATTAAACTTTAATCGATAATTACTCTTTGAAATGATCAATGATTTTAAATTTTTGACGGAGGATAACTACATAATTCACTTTATCAATTCTGTAAAAGAAAAATTTTTATCTACTATCAAGCCTCAGGTATGAACGTCCTTAAATCGAGTAAAAATTACTTTGTTTCATTAAATTTGTACATAATTAGACGACGTATATGAGGATACAAATATTATTGTACGAAAATATAATTCTGTAAATCAATAATCCTCAAATAATTTATGATTCAAAACTATTCAATACTAATACAGTTCAAATACTATTTTGTCGATTTAGTCAACTTAATCATATCACCCTTGAGCGCTTTAGCAAATTAATACCATTATACAAACAAATATCAACCCACGCATATATATATATATATATATATATATATATATATATATATATATATATATATATATATATATATATATATTATATATATATATGCATCAAATTACACAACTCTGGTTGTTAACCTACCTGAAATGAAACTAATCGTCCCTGATGTGTCCAAACAATAGGTGCATGTCGAATTCTTGGATACATTGTTGATGATGTCATTAAACTGGTTAAATTACTGCTTGAAGGTATTGAAGAAGAAGAAGAAGAAGAACTATCATTATCACTACCAGCAGTTTGTGTGTTGCGGTCCATTGGGGACACTTCGCATGTAAACGTGACTGTTGATCCAACGCGTATATATTGTTCACGCGGTCCTGATATTCTTGCTGCTTTACTGTCACTGCCCCAGGATCGTGTTTTATATGGTGAATCATGAAGCTGATCAGAATCTAAACATATAAATGGTAATATTCGCTTACTTCAACTTGTATACATACTACTATGTATTATTATATATTATATACCGTACGTATTGGAAAGCATTGCTAATAGAGAATCAATGTTAAATATGATTTACTATAATAACTATACACAATATGCTTAATAAACAAATAATAGTAGTGGGGGTACTCTTTAGTGTGTCTGTTGTGTATGCTTGCTGGACTATGTTGTACTGCATTAAAATGGGATGAGAGTGGGTTAAATAGGTTCATTGTTGTCTTCTTAAGCTTAGCATTACTTCTAACAATTGAAAAATCTTTTTGGAATATCCCTTATTATTTGTATGTGGAATGTAACATAAAACAACAATCCACACAAATTAAAAGAAAAATAAAACTAAAAGAAAAAATAAATGGATCCCGACCAAAAAAAAAGTTAAATCAACGGCTCGAATATTCCTCTATTATTTGCTAAACAATATCCGAGTCGATTGTAGAAATCTACTCGGGTATGTTCTAGCACTTGAGGAGAAATTTTCTCACAATTGTCAACAATTCTTTGCCTTAATTGTTGCAAATTTGCAGGCCTACTCCGCAAATAGATCTGTATTTTGAGAAAACCCCACAAAAAGAAGTCGTTAGGAGATAGATCTGACGATCAGCCTGGCCATTGGAAGGTTCCAAAACCATTCATAAGACGTTCCTCTGAAGTTTGTTCCAGGAAAAGTCTTACTATCATGGCATTGTGTGCAGGGCAACCAACTTGTTCGAACCATACATATTCCAGATCTAAATTTGTAAGATCTCTAACAGTTGGCAAAATATTATTTCGTAACAAACTCAAATATTTTTGAGAATCTAAAGATCCGTCAATGAAGAATGGTCTTATAATATGGTCAATCAATATTCCAGTCCAGACATTCACTTTCAGTATGTATGTGTATGTATGGTTTTATAGTAAATATTTTATTTATTTAGTTAACATTGATTCTCTATTAAAAATGCTTGTGAAAACGGTCTGTATAGACGATGTTGTGTAACTCCTTATACATCCCGTTTAATCACCCAATCTCTACATCTGGTCTTTGTACCCATACAACATTAGAATTTATTGCATACGATATGATTGTACACAGAGTATTATCCAATTAAATCCTTGCAAACTTATAATGTTGTTTGGTAAACATTAATTGTTTCTTACATCGACGACATGAAACATATTAAATAGACACGTAGCTGTAGTGGAAGGGATGCCAAAGTCTGGCAAATTGGCCTTTCTAGGTCTTTTCTACCGACCCTAAAAAAACCCATTTCTTGAACCTCTACAATCCTCTATTACCAGTCCAAGTGGCCGAGCGGTCTAAGGCGTTATGTCTGCGCAGTATGTCTACTTGTAAACTTGGAGGTTATGGGTTCGAATCCCGACATTGGCAGTTTGTCGATTATTAGAGGAAAAAACGGGGCGGTTAATTGGTTAAACTGTCGGCGTATGGACAAGAACGAAGTAATCAGCTATACTTGAGAAGATATTCTGCAGTTGCCTTCACGAACTCCAGATGAATATCGGCATAGTTCCTATTATAGTGGGCTGCAGCCGCATATCCTACCAATTTCTAGTCTATACACAAAAATTCCTTCCACTCCACTCACATCCTTAGGCATCACAATGGACCTTATGGTCGAAGTGTAGCCCGACCAGGGTAGCCTTTACAATCTCTCTATCTATCTATCCTCAATCACACCTGAATCGTTTCTGCTAGGTCTATTTGCGTTCTCGAACATACCTCTTCTTTACGAAGGACAGAGCTCCACTTTAGTTGTGTTTCCTCAGGTTCACCCATTTCGGTAGAGGCAAAGGCTAGGTACCTCATTCTGGTTCTGTAAAGATAGTCTACCAGGAGGTGGAAGAACGTAACATTCTCTCCGTTACAATCTGGACATATTGAACTGTCCTCCAACCTCATAAGAGAGGGGTGCCTCTTGAGCCTGCAGTAGCCGGTAAACATCCCTACCATATTCTGGTTTCAAAAAAGAGGTAAAAATTCTGAAAGAAAAGGTTTTGCCCAATAAGCCAGGTTGACCTGACGGTATTTAAGCCAGCTATCATTTGTTTGGCATGTCTACAGTCTGCTGTACCTTTCCATTTTCTGTTCGTTCGTCTTATCCACCTATTCATTGAGGGTACAGGTAGTCTGTCTTCTATCTATTCTTAGATATGGTTCCCGGTCCCTGGTATGACAATTACATACACAACTGAATCGCACTTATTTGTTTTAAATTTTACGGTAGAAAAACACCAGGTCATTCCCCGAAAATGGAACACACTAAATAATACTTAGAGATGTCAATTTTCATTTTAAATCATGTATTAAACCTGTTCGAATTCCGACAACCCAGTTTTGTTTTAAAGAGTTTAGTCTGACGTTACAATGAAAAAGGTGAAGTAGGAAAAAACTTTGGCTGGAAAAACTGACGAATCTCATAATTCGATGATTCATCAAACAAATCATAACAAGCTTATGTGAGCGGTATGTGGATAATTGTTTTGATGTCTGATAACTTTCAAAAGTTTCAATTTTGTTCAGCGAGATTTGAGAACTACATTTGAGTGACAACGAATATTTCCATATTGGTATGCCAAACTTGTTCAAGTATTATTATTCACGTAACAGCCAAATGTATTTCGATAAAATCTAAATAAATCTGTGCATTTAATATATTAACAAGTTAGAATTGGATAAATCAAGATGTAACTAAAAGCAATACAAATTTAACTTAAAATACAAGATTTAAAGCTTAATTTTATTATCCCTAAAATTCGCTTTAAATTAATTACAGAGGACGTTAATAATGATTAAGTATTGTTTATATATATTTTATTATAATATATATATAATTCTATACATAGTGGTTGAAAAATATAAGGACGTTCATGTGCTACGCTCTAGAGTAAAATGAGTAGGTACTACCTTTAATAAAAATTTATTTAGGATTTAAAAAAATTTATAGTAAAAGTATATCAATAATCTTATTACGATTTATAACCTTTTTTTATTTGTCGTTTTAATATTTTTAAAGAATTTAATGTTAAATATCACTAAATGTTAATTAGAAATTGACTTGACTTTATTTGACAGATCTGACAATATCCTATGTTTTGTTTTGACAGTATGTTTATGCTTATGTATGTTTATGTATGCTATTATGTTTATGTATGTTTTGCACAGTATGTTTATAGTTTTTGACTGTGCGCTGTCGCCAGTTTTCAATATATGGTGGCAAAAACAAATCAAACAAAACAGTTTTTTATGAAATTATACAAACTACATATTTCAAAGAATATTTATAAACATTATTTATCATGGTGGCTACTTTAATAATATAGTTATTATAATTTTAAGTATAAAAAAATTCTGTTCTCCATAAGACGCTGTGTTAAAAGTTTGATTTTTTATCGATAATTACTCTTTGAAATGATCGTCAACAGGTTTTAAATTTTTGAGGGAGGATAATTACATAATTGAACTATTCAATTCACTAAAAAAAAATTTTTATCTACTATCAAGCCTCATGCATGAACGTCCTTAGGATATTGAATAACCTCTAATAGGTACATCGTGACCTCTAACATGGTCTGAACCATAAATATTTGTAATATAGAAAAATTTTGAAAAATTAAAAAAAGTCAGTTTTATTTGTTTTCATTTTTAAGTTTTATGTTTTTTTGGTACTTTGTTTTTTTCAAATTGTTTTCAGCCCGGAATTAATATTTGGTGGAAAGGTTGGAATATTGTTTTGAGGAATTTATGTATATTGGTCGTTGATCTAACTTAGATCTCACTGGATGCTTTATGTCTATAAAATTTGAGTTGAACAAAAAAATAACAATAAAATAACTTACCTATAACGGTTAATACAACTGGAAATTTTATTTTTGGATCAGTATTTACTTGACACTCATAAAAACCCGCGTCAGAAAGTCTTGTAGAATTTATTTTTAATGCCCATGAATCTGAATCGAATGGATGCATTGTTTCAAAACGGGTATCAGATGTATATTGATGTATATCTGATGTTAATATATGTAAGTCTTTAGTTCGTATCCAGGAAACCTACAACAAAATAATTTTCGATAATTTTAATGTCTACTTTGAACAATAAATTATAGACATTTGCATGGCCAGATTTTACATGTTCTTATAATTTACAGCTAAAAATATTTTGTACGTGATTATAAATATTAAAATATGGTGTCTATTATCTCCCCAAAGCTACCATTAACTCATTTTTCGCATAAAGTGGACTAAAGTCGTATTCAGGAAGACATATCTTAGATAGATAGATGGACTGGCTACACTTCAACCATATGGTCCATTGTGATGCCTAAGGATGTGCGGATGTGAGCGGAGTGGAAGGAATTTTAGTGTATAGACTAGGAATTGGTGCAATATGCGGCTGCAGCCGACTATGATAGGAGCTATGCCGATATTCATCTGGAGTTCGTGAAGGAAACTGCAGAAAACCTTCTCAAGCATAGACGGTTACTTCATTCTTGTCCATACGCAAACAGTTTAGTCAATTAACCACCCCTTTTTTTTTCCTAATAATTGACAAACAGTGAATTGTCCATAGAACACGAAACTAATAACACTTTAAGTTAAAAATCCAACAAATGTCATTTTTATTCTCCGCGAAGTTTATTGTCCACGATCGTCATTTTGTTTACTAAATAAAAACAAATTTATATGGATTTCACCTCTGTTTGTAATAATAATTTTCTGGAAATAATGATTATTTATTTTTCCAGCCAATGATCATATATTGGAGTCCCCAAAAAAGAACCTCCCTCTTGGCCCCGCAAGGTGTAGCTTTGCCACTGTTTATCATTGTTTTTAAAGAATTGTATCCATAATAATAATAATGTGGTTTAACCTCCGTTTTTGAGACATGACTGTCTATAACAGAGGTCACCCACATCATTATTTTTCAACCTTTATTATAATTTTTACTTTTACATTTTTATGATGTGAGTGAAGGATCAGGAATTCGTATGCATACTAGGAATTGGTAGGTGTGCGGCTGCAGCCGACTTTAATAGGAACTATCCCGGTATTCATGTGGAGTTCAGGGAAACTGGAGAAAACCATAACAAGCATACCCGGTTACTTCGTTCTTGTCCATACGCCGACAGTTTAGTCAATCAACCACCCCATTAATTTTTTTTAAATTGAAAAACTGTCGGTGTCGGGATTCGAACCCATAACCTTCCAGTTCCAAGTAGAGATAACGCCTTAACAAACGCGGCTACTTGGCTGGTCCATAAAGTATTGTATCCAAATTATATACATTTTGATACAATCAAAAATTATTTTATAGAGCCATACAACAGCATCTTTTGACACAAGTCCATGTCGAATACATAGATTACTTGAGTAAAACAATTATTGATATTTAAATGATAGAGAATTACATGATTCTGATTGTCAGTCGGTCATTCGTCGATATAATATTGTAATTGATCGTATTACATCCCATATATACACGTCCGTTTGTGTAATGAATCGTTACGAAACACCTTTGTCACATTGTCGACAGCGGTCATTGTTAGACCTGTAATGGTACATGTCAAGTTGTTCCTTCAAATTATATACAGGGTGGCCCGTAAGTGGTCGAGTTCCATAAGAGGGTAGGTAGACAGTTAGATTTTGGAACGAAAAGTCCTGAAACATTTTTATATTAAACACATCGTTAATTATTAATTAATTAAGGAAACTAGATTGAAACCAAAGAATAGCTAGTATCAATGTAAAGCTAGTATCTATGTGTCCCAAAGCTACTATGAATTTTATCTGTCACTCGTATCCACAGAAACAGGAAAATAAAATTTAAGGAGTGGGATCTTTGTTTTATGGGGGTACATGTCTTGCGATTTTCTAAAAATTGATAATTCCAAAAATTTAATTATTGCATTATTAAAAAAATTAATCAATAAAATAATTTTATGAATGCACCTTTGAGAAAACTTTATAATTTAACGAATTTAATTTGCGCATTTTTTTTTTAAATTTATTATTAAAACAATTGATTTATTATATTTTTCAAAAAAATAAAAAAATGTAATTAATGCAATTTTCAAGGAATTAATAATTTGAAAAATTTAAACAATACATTTTTCCAAAAATTGATAATTAAATCAAAAATGAATTATCATTATCAAAAAAATTTATTTTTTGCAACTCTGGTTTAAACCTAGTTTCCTTAATTAATTAATAATTAATTAACGGTGCGTCTAATACTCGACTACTTGGGGACAGCCTGTGTATATATATTTATATATATATATATATATATATATATATATATATATATATATATATATATATATATATATTCTCGATGTTGAAAATTGAAGTTGACTATAATATAATATGTTCTATACATATGAACACATATATAGTGACATTGTTTCAATGGTGATAATCAATGTTTTTGTTCGATTTAAACCTATGCGGCTATTAAACATTCAATGCTATGATGTTATTATATTCCATCATATTGACCGCAGTTAAATATTGTTCTGAAATATATAACAGTCTTCAAATTTCCAAAGAAATTTACAAAATCATGCAAACCATTAGAATATCTTACCTTTTCCAATACTTAAAGCAGAATTGAAATACTCTCTCTTTTAGAATTTTTCGGACAACACCAGATATTTCGTCAAGTCAATTACAAATTTCACTCTCAAGCTTTCCCCCTAAATCGATACATTTTTTTGTAATATGTTTTATTTAAGTGTGAGATATTTCGTGTACTAACTGTATGGAAACTTTAGTAAAGTTTATATATATTATATATATATATATATATATATATATATATATATATATATATATATATATATTATGTTGAATGTGATCCTGATATTTTGATGATGGGTAAACTTTAAATAAGTTGGAGTACCCTTAGGTGTATACTATGTTATTTACACTTTCAAATATGATACGGACTACTAACTTATACGACGATAATATCCACTTATACAGAAAAACAATATTTTCTTAAGATTTTCCCATGTGGTTTGTTTTTCTCATACATACGTTATTTTAGGGTACTTTTTGGTATGTTATAGTTAGTTATAAGATATTTCAGTATATAATAATCGTTTTCTTTTCGTTCTTTTAGTCAAAAAGGTAAGTACTTATATATATTAGAGTATCGTACCAAAATTGTCCTGTTGTTAAAAAACGTGTAAAATTATAATAATTCAACAATAAATTACATAATAATTACAAGCATTCATCTACATAAACCATACCAGTCTAAGTGTCTAAGCGGTCTAAGGCGTTATGTCTGCGCAGTCAACTTGGAAACTGGGAGGTTAAGAGTTCGAATCCCGACATCGGCAGTTTGTCCAGCTAGTCCAGCGTGCTTACCGCTACACCAAAGACGATTCTGACGTAAGAGCCAACTTTTCCATATCGTATTTAAGACCAAATATGATATGAAAATTGTGACTAGATAAAAATTACATCCAAAATCTAGTAAATGTGTACTACAAACTCGAATATTACAAACTACTCGTGTATAAACTTGTGACTACACATAACCGATGTTTTCCACTTGAGTTTATGTTTTATTATTGCTTAAAATTATATAACAAGAAGTGTAGTATACGTTTCCCCACTTTTAACCTATTAAAATTTTAAATTTGTTGTTTTTTTCACGCGTCTTTACATTCAAAAATTGTTCGTACAATGGCATCAAGACTAACTAGAACAAAATTGTATATAATATATATAAATATATATACATATACATATATATATTTATATATATATATATATATATATATATATATATATATATATATATATATATATATATATATACTTAAAAGATAACTACTGTTATGTGTTCTAGTTATCGATTTAAAATATTATTTCGTGGAATTCTGAACATTTGCAATTTCGCTAACATCACTGATAATAATTTCATTTAATGGCTGCATTCACAGTCGGCGACAATCATTAAATAATATTGTAACACTTCTTTTTCGGCGACAGTTTCAAAGACTATCTATCTATCTATCTATAGACATATTTATAAGAATGTCTGTTATACAATTATTTTTCTGTTTTAGCCCATTTTTTAAGTCGATGTTTATTTTATTTTGTAAATCTTACTTAGATTGATTTTGTTTAAGAGTTTTCTATTCTTTAGAGTTTTGATTACATTAACCAAAAAATTCTGACCGCAGAATAATTTTTATTTTGGGCATTATCGATCAAAAATTAAAAATACGAAATAGAAAACATATCCTCGTGGACTCGAACCATAGCCTTCGATCTATTAGAAATGATACTCTACCAATTAACCTTAATTTGTAATGGATCTAACTGATATTTAGTATACCATGATATAAGTTCACAAACAAGCAAAAACTATAAATTTAAAAAAAACCCCAACGCAATAATACGAAACACAATAAGAACTTCCCGTTACCTTCACCATAATTATATGTAACACGTAAACTAAAAATTAAAAAAAACCCCATTGCAGTAATATGAAGCATAGGGTGTATTCAGAAATATAAATCAGTATAATGGCCAGTGCTTATGACGTCATGGAATCGACGCCATATTGTACTGGTGAGAAAATTGTGACGTATGATTATTTTGCCGGGTGTGTGCATCAGACTGATTAGAACTTCTTTTTATATAAAATAAGTCATTATTATTATAAATAATGGCATCTGAAGCAACTAAAGATTTACTTTTAATAGACGCAGAAAGTAGTAAAATGTCAGTGTATTTTTGAATGATTCAGCAGTATGGCGTCGATTCGTGACGTCACATTAGCACTGGCCAGTATACTGATTTATATTTCTGAATACACCCATAATAAGAACTTCCCATTGCCTCCACCAAATTTATGTGTAAAAACCCAACTTTTGCTGCACACATCTTAGAAATGAACCGACAACCTTCGAACGACTGAACAGATTTTTATCAAACTTAGCAAAGAATTACCGCAAGGAAACCAGGCATCTAGTACAATAGGTCTACAATCGGTATTCAAATCGGTCCACGCGTTTGAGAGCTATGATGCACAGACAGAAATACAGACAAACGTAGGCTTCAAACACCCAACTTTTTGCGTTGAGTTCAAAATAACTTATTTATACGTTAATGGTCATTTCTATCAACTCATATTAAACTAAAAATTGGATACACCATACGACGATATTTATAGATCTATAAAACATGTTAACATTCAAAATTTATTATCAAATATACAACACCGCACTGGTTAAAGGTACGTTAGTAAATTGATAGAAAAAAATTTTAAATTATCTAAATATACAAAATGGTTTTGGTATTCTCACCAAGCAGATTGTAACAGTATTTAATACGAAAACGCTTATAGCTATTCAGGAACAGAAGCCCTTCATATATATATATATATATATATATATATATATATATATATATATATATATATATATATATATATATATATATATATATATATATATATATATATATATATATTTCTGAACAGTATAACTTGCTACAGATACCTATATATGTTTTATAGAGTAATTCCATCGAAGAGTTGTCCCTCTTTATTTATTATCCATTCGAGTATTTAATCAGAAAGAATCGATGAATCCATTGATAGAAGAAAAAAAATTGTGTGTATACTTACGTACGCACGTTAGAAGATATAATTCTTTTTAAATAGTATTAAATAAGGTTAACACTACTATTAAGTCAAAAAAGTTTAGCAAAATGATATAGTAGTGAAAAACTACAATCGAAAAATGATATATTATATTTAAAACCAATAATTTTCCGTTAAAATTACTGGAGTTTGAAAGACTGGTATTAAATCAATTATTTACATTTGAATCAGTGGAAGTAAAATTTATCAAGACCAGGCCTGGTTTATCATTGTATTAATTTAATA